>JALAZF010000706.1:600000-920000 GCA_022829125.1 Lathyrus tuberosus | reverse complement strand
ATGCACGTAAATTGTTTGATTTAATACCTGACAAAGGATGTTGATGTCCTTCCAGTAAGAGAACAACAGCAACGTATCATTCCATTAATGGAAGCCTTATATCCCAGCTACTATACTAAGGAAGTCATGCTTATTCTGATTTGGGAGTTTCAGTCACTCGGTGAAGAAATGAAGAAAATTGTTCTGAAAGTGGTGAAGCAGTGTGTGAGCACTGAGGAAAATGATTATGCCGATTCGAGTTCTTCAACTGCTACTCAAACCTTTGTTCTGATCTTAAACCCATCCAACCTCAATTTAGAGCTCAAAGTAGATAACGTTGATGTAGTGAAACCAGCGTTTGAAAACGTCATTTCCGACTTAACCTTTTATGTTAGAGAGCAGTTGAAAGACATTTCTTCTAGAGTTTTCATGAATCTCGACCCGGTAAGGAGGCTAGGGGATGGTTTCAACAGTGGATATTTTCACGGCAACGGTGATTACGAAATTCCACCAAAACCTCCTAATTCTATTTCAAAGATAGAAAGAAAATCCACATCTGAAGTGTTTACGAGAGTATGGAGATTCACCATTTCTCCACCGCCACCAAAATTTGCATTCTCAGCCAAGAGCATGATTCTGACAAGGGAGTATTTACATATGAAGCATGTTCAAAAATTTGGAATTATAGAGGTATTATAATTCAACAACTATATCATTACATGTATGGAAATTTCTCTTTGTACGACTGATATATTAGCAATTTTGGGTGTCATTGAGAAAAATAACATTCAACATAATGCATTGTTAGATGGCTCATGTTTAATGGATTTCATTAAGTCACTTCTGGAAAAACATGAGATAACTGGAGGTGTTTATTTAGGATTGATTCTCACTATTGGCTATGGTTGTAACTGTGTTATTGGAAGAAAATTCTTTGTTCTTGCAGCAACACGTAGAAGAGTTAAACATGCATGCCAAGTGTTTGAGAAAGTTCCATATTGAGATGTTGTGATATGGTCAAGTGTATTTGAGAGTTGTGCTTGCTTTTGCTCAATTAATTTGCAGCAACACATTTAAGTTTATTGCTTAAAGGATGCATATCTCCTCCAAAGACTTTTGGATAAATTGATGTTCATTTACAATTATGAGAAGATGGATCGAGTTACAGGAGTCCCAATTTCCTTTTTACTTTCCAGGGGCCAAAGCATAAAGGTGCTTTCTCAACTTCTTAAGAAGGCAAAACAAAAGAATTTGGTCATCCCTAATGCTAAGCAGGCAGGGTCAGAACAAGGAACATTTGAAGGTGCCACTTTAGATTTTGTGAAAAGCCAATTGCCACTTTATATTTTGCTTCCATGTATACGTCTATTATGATGGCATATAATTTATGTTATTGCACACTGGTGACCCCTGAAAATGCTCGCAGTCTCAACATCCTTCCGGAGTTGGTGTACAAAACGCCATCTGGTGAGACATTTGTTAAATCAAATTTACAGAAGGACATACTTCCTGAAATACTTGAAGAGCTATTAGCATCCCGTAAAAGGGAAAAAGAAGATTTAAATGAGGCAAAGGATCTTCTTGAGAAGGCTGTTCTAGATGGAAGACAGTTGGCCATGAAGATTTGTGCAAATTCTGTATATGGGTTTACAGGGGCTACTATTGGTCAGTTACCTTGCTTAGAGACATCCTCAAGTGTAACAAGCTATGGTCGACAAATGATCGAGCACACTAAAAAGCTTGTGGAAGATAAATTTACAACAATTAATGGCTACAAACACAATGCTGAGGTAATATATGGAGACACGGATTCAGTCATGGTACAATTTAGTGTTTCTGCTGTTGAAGAGGCTTTGAGCATGGGGAGAGAAGCTGCTGAATATATTAGTGGAACTTTCATAAAACCTATCAAGCTAGAATTTGAGAAGATTTACTATCCATATCTCCTGATTAGCAGAAGAGATATGCTGGTTTGTTTTGGACAAAACCAGACACTTTTGACAAAATGGACACTAAAGGTATTGAAACAGTCCGAAGAGACAATTGCTTGTTGGTAAAAAACTTGGTAACCGATTGCCTTCACAAAATACTGATTGACAGGGACATTCCCGGAGCAGTTCAGTATGTCAAGAATGCAATTTCATATCTTCTCATGAACCGTATGGATTTATCACTTCTTCTTATTACGAAGGGTTTGACAAGACAGGAGATGATTATGAAGTTAGGACAACTCAAAATAAGATATGGTGTTAGTGGTGCTGAAGATGTTGTGAGATCTTTAAGCTGCATTTGGATTTCTCCTATTCACGCCGATCACCACACTACGTTGTCTCTGATTCTTGCTCTCCGCCGTGATTTGCAGAGAGGAGTTCCTCATGAACCAGTGCTTGTTGTAGGACCAAGTATTGTTCAGTTTAAGCAATGGGAGCCGGAGTAGGTTTAGAACCTTGAGGACATGGTTCAAGTGAACCCCGCGGTAATGATAGAGAGTATCAACTTATATTTTAGTATTTTATCTTAGTATTTTAGTTTAATCAGAATTATTAATTTAAGATTTTATATTAGTTGGTATTTTAATGTAAGTGTTATTGAATTGAGCTCCCATGTATGTGGGCATGTTAGTTAATGACCCATTAGTATCATTATATATGTAGTGTCTTGTGACACATGAAAGGGAAATCAAATGAATGAAAAAGTCTTTTATTTCCTTTAATTCTACTTTGTTATTTTAGTGTTCTTCCTCTTTCCTAGCATAAACCCTAGTTCATAGCTTTGGTAGGAATTGCATCCTATCACATTTCATGTGGGATGTTTGGGCAATTGTCATTGTAAGAGTAAGACATGTCCTCCTGAAAACTCCATTTCCATCTCTACCAGCAAAGCCACGGCAGCTCCTCCTACTGCTTCATTTGTGACCACTCACAACTAACATGGAAGCAGTTCAACAATGATGCAAGGACGTAGTTTTTATCTTAGCTAGTACGGAAATAAATCTACCTTGCTATTGTTTGAGTTATGTCTTTTACTTTTCTGTTGAATGTTATCCCCCTTGTTGGGTCTATGTGCTTTAGTTTGTATTCAGGCAGTTTTTATCTTTCAGTATGTAATGAAAGTTTTTAATATATTTTGATGTTTAAAATATGAGATTTTAATTTAATGCTTTTATATTTTGTTGTTCAAAACAAGAAAGAGTTTCTTATAAATATAAAACATGTATTATATAAACCTTTCAAGGATCCAATGAAGTTTAAAAAAGAAACTTAAAAAAGGTGTGCTAAATGAAGCTTTAAATTTATCAACCTTACGCTTAAAATCAAGCTCGTAATAATACAAATAGTGATAGCAATCGTAATAGAAATAACAAGCAATGTAATTCTCTTTGTTTTTAGTAGAGGGAGCAAGGAAAAACACGAAGAGAGTGGGGGGAACTTAGTGGTCCAAATTAACTCTGAACTACAATATTTATTTCAGTGTTAGAAAATAGAAATGGGAAAATGGGGTATGTATTTGACTGTACTCTAAAAGAGTGCATGATGAGTGCTGCAAATTTGTTTTATTTTATAATTTGTGAAGTAGACAAACATGTATTATATAAACCTTTCAAGGATCCAATGAAGCTTAAAATAGAAACTTAAAAAAGTTGTGCTAAATGTATCATTATCATCCAATGAAGCTTTAAGTTTATCAACCTTACGCTTAAAATCAAGCTCGTAATAATACAAATAGTGATAGCGTTCGTAATAGAAATAACAAGCAATGTAATTCTCTTTGTTTTTAGTAGAGGGAGCAAGGAAAAACACGAAGAGAGTGGGGGGAACTTAGTAGTCCAAATTAACTCTGAACTACAATATTTATTTCAGTGTTAGAAAATAGAAATGGGAAAATGGGGTAAGTATTTGACTGTACTCCAAAAGAGTGCATGATGAGTGCTGCATCATGTGACTTTGGTGACATCATTCTTTATCGGCTAATAATTGGGACCATCAAATTGAACAAAAAAATTACCACCGAGTAGTACATAATCTTAAGTTGATGTTTAGGAATAAAAACTAGATTCCTCAAGTGATTACCATAAGATCAATCATTCCTCAAGTGATTACCATAGTAACAATCACAAAAACCATTTCGAAATTAAATTCTAATTTTAAAAATTAAACCCATGTTATATAGATACAAATAAATAATATTTTTTATTTAAACTAAATTTCATAAAAAACTTATAAATAATTGTCCAATGTTGCATATACATAAACATTTAAAATAAATATTTTGAAAATATTTCAAATAATTCCCCTTGATTCTCCATCACTTTATTTTCTTCATATGCTAACATATGAAAGAATTCCTAAAATGAAATTTTGTTTTGAAAATACCTATCAAATACATGTTAATGTAACAAATATAATATGTTTCTAGGGTCTTTATATAATATGTTTCTATGTACTCTTATTTTTTTTAATTGTTTTATCGGTGCATTTGTATCAAGGACACTCGTAAGAATTTTTTTAAAAATAAGTTACTTTTACGGAAATCTTTTTTGATCATCAAAAGAAATTTCACTTTAAGCTATAAAAGTCTTACACTAATTCAAATCAATTTGTTTATTTTGTCTTGTTTTATTAAAGCGTTGCTACTTAGTTTTCACTTGTTTTCTTCTCTTTTCATCTAGAGAAAAACTTGCGTAGGAACGAACATAAATCCTAAGTGTTACAAACAGCCAATAAAAAAGAGAGAAAATATTAAATTTTTTTAAAATTTAATTTATTTTTAATTTGGATTCATAAGTGGTTGTGATTATGGAGGAGAGAGAATATTATTTTTTTATTTTTTAATTAAATGAAAAAATATGATTGGTTGTTTCTAAAACCAAGTGTTAGGTTTGTGTCTACCTAAGTTTTTTCCTTTCATCTATTTTCTTACACTTATTTTTCTCTTTACATTATATTATTTCAACCAAAATATACGTATTGTATATTTCTTTTAACAAATTTATTGTATCCGGTATAACGATTATTAAGATATTTTAAAGTAGTTATATTTAAAAATAATTAAGGTATTAGTCAAAATTTACAGATATATGATTTTAGAGTTTGTCAAATGTTCCTCGGTCATTCGAAAGGAATCAAGATAGGTATAAACACAGACGAACATGAGTAAGTTGAATATTTATAAAGTCTACAAGGGCTTATTAAGTTGATTCTATGAGTGATTGGCTCCAACATCCACTCGATCTTTTTCACGACATTCTTCATTTCTCTATAAGTCATTCTTGTATATTTTATATCTCTTCCTCGTCATTTACTATTATTATTCATTGTTCTTTACTTAGTCTTATTGAGTTATGGCATTTTGTTTGTATGATTTTAGTATGCTGTGGTTGTTCATGGTGCCTGTTGAAAAGCTAAAAGACGATTGATAAATGAAAAGATCATGTAATCAAACTTTATTATTATAAAATAAAGTGAGAAATATCTTTATTATATTTCCTTCAAATAATTGGTTACATAGGCTTGCTTATATATATATGCCAATAGGAGCCTTTTAAGTAGAAATTAAAGGAATTAAAATAATAACAAACTATAAAATAGAAATAGAAGTGGAAAAGTGGCAACTGACTTTCAGCTTATCTTGGTTATAATTAACCCTAATCAATCATAATCTCTAATACCCCAATCAAGTCGGAGAGTGAGTGTTATAAACATTGAACTTGGATAAGAAATCATGAAATGCCTTAGCCCTTAATGATTTGGTGAAGATGTCAGCTTATTGTTGATGAGTTGATACATATAATATATTAATGGCCCTTGATTGAATATGTCCTTTTATGAAATGACAATTCACTTCAATGTGTTTAGTACTTTCATGAAAAATAGGACTTGTTGTTAAATGAATGACCGCTTAATTATCACAATGTAAAGTTGTAGGACGTGTGCATGAAACTTGAAGAGTATCTAACAGGTTACGTAGACAAATAATTTCACTTGTAGCATGCATCATTGCTCTATATTCTGCATCAGGAATGAGAAATGGTCACTTGTTTCATTGATTACCATGATATTAAAGCATTTCGAAGTTTTGCCAAATAACTCAATGTGGATTTTCTTGTTGTGGGACATGATGTTACACCTTAACTCCTGATAGTTTTTTTTACTTTCTTTATAAAAATACTACAAAACATAAGAATATGAGACAAGGGTGTCATACCAACATAATGCTCAACTTTTTACTTGAAATGAAAAAATGAAATTCAAAACATTATAATGAGTATAATTATTTGTTTTAATAAAAATTAGAGAACATAGTATAACAATCCCAACCTTAATGTTACAATATCAGAGCTATTATATTAAAATAACAAATAATTGACTTAAGATCCGGTGAAATGTAAAATCAAAGCAAGCAATTAAAATGGTCATCCAACCTGAGAATAATCTCCACAAGGGTTCACTTAGAGGAACATAGAGCACAAAAGGGGTGAGAATATATTCTATAAAATTACATGGTACAATAACAACAAGGATAACATCTAATCATACAGCACATCATTCACAATCAATAATAATCATCCAATATCACTAAACATAAACAAGAATAAATATGCAATGTTCATCTCCTCTACTTCCATACATGTGGTACCATCAACGTCGTTTGGGTTATGATTGAATGAGGTGAGGGTTTCACACGAATCACTTACAAATGTTACCATCCACCCTTTTATTTTAGGGGTGTCATGGAAAAAATAAAATCATTGAATTTTTTCTTGAATGACAATATTGAAGAATAATCCTAAATATAAAAACGTATTGGAAGAGGTGGAATCAACCAAACCCGCGTCATTTTGTGAGATGGATAGCAAGAGTAAAAACATGTTTTGTTCAAGATTGGTAAAATTAATTTCTTTAATGAATGAAAATAACAACAATAACATATAACCTTCTCAAAACATGTCTTGATTGTCCTCGTGAGAATATGATGAAATCAATTGCTAGTAAATGAGGGTTGTTATAAGGTTTGAGGTTGTTATGAGATTGAGAGTTAGACCCACGTGGAGTAAGAAGCTCCTGCATGTAGGTACCATGTGTTATTTTTAACCAATTCTCTATCATAATATTGGGGTATTTATAGCCACCCAAGGCCTATATCCAAGACTTCCCAGAATATAGTAACAAGTCAATTATTGGGGAATTTATTTCTTTAAAATTAATGAGCAAATTTAATTCCCATTGATTCATATATTTGGTTTGTAGACCTAATAAATGTACCCGTACAATCAACGTTATGCGCGGAGACACGAATGATCCAGGTAGCGAATCGGGAAAAGGGTGTCATCTTCGGTCACTCAAACTAACAAAGGGATGACATGGCAAGGTCGATGGGAAAAATGTAGGTTTTTCCAGGCCCATATGAACCTTTCTAATTACACCACTAAATTTTTCATAACATTATATCTATACGCATATCCATTTTTTTCTCAATGAAAAACCTAACATTTCTAAGTTACTTGTAAAGTACAGAACAACACAAGTTGTTCCATTCCGTAGAAGTTCAAGTGATCTTTTCCTTAACACTGTGTCATTATCTAAAGCTTGATTAGCATGATGATTTATAGTATAGCTGAATTTGAAACTAAACACTTCATTTCATAAAGTTTAGCTACATCAAAATTGTGTTTTATGCTTAAGACAATCAACAATGACAACAAATTCAGCAAAAGACAAGTATAGGCTAGTTCACTTGCTATCTTCAGTACACCTAATGTATTTTCATATCAGTATTGACAAAAGCATACACAAACATTCAATTAAACATCTAACATTAATAGATTTTTATTACAAATAAACCAAGTGCCTGAACCTTCAATGTTCAGCTTTCTGTTACATGAAGGTAGATCGGAAAAATCATAAAGCACAATAATTTCTTATTTATGAATTAAATGGGATAAGAAGAAATAATGAAAAACAACTTTTCTCTTTATTATACTACATAAGCAATTACTATGGATGCTATCACCGAAGTACCAAATTCACGTTACTTTTTCAACTTAGTCTCGAACACTTAGACCTCCTTTCTCAGGTTCACTTCTTTTTCACAAATCTGTTCCACTATTAAGACAAAAAGAATACAGTTAGCCATTAAGACGTGTATATTCATGCTCAAATCAGAAAGCCGAGCAGTAAGAAGAAGTGAAATGTTTTTTAAACATACATTAAATTCAAATGTTGTTCAGGTAAAAGCAAGAAGAAGCTTACTGCCAGTCCAGTCCAAAACCATGTCGCAGTGAGTTCTTACTGCCATTATCACTCCAGCCCTAACACTACGCCAAACAAGGGAAAAGAGGGAGTTTTTTTTTGCCTATGACAGCGCTTAAAAGCGCTGTCTAAGCCAGCGCTGTCATAGGTAAAGACAGCGTTTTTTTATTTATGAAAAAACGCTCTCTAAAAGGGCACTTTAGACAGCGCTTATAAAAGCGCTGTCTAATGTATACGTTTAAAATTTTATAGAATTTTTTTATACACTTTAGAGAGCGCTTATTTCTTCAAAAGCGCTCTATAAAGTTGGACTTTAGACAGCGCTTTTGAAAGCGCTGTCTAATGTATACGTATAATGATTTTTTTATATACCTTTAGAGAGCGTTTTTCCTTAAAAGCGCTCTCTAAAGGTGAACTTTAGACAGCGCTTGACAGCGCTGTCTAATGTATAACCTTAGACAGCGCTTTTTTCTCAAAAGCGCTGTCTTTTGTCTACGTATAATTTTGAATATTTTTTTAAAAAATCCCATTTTAACCATTTTTTTATGCAGAAACCTGTATAATTCACATTTCCATAAACTTGTATAATTCACATTTCAATAAACCAGTATGGATACGCATTTCCATCAACAAATTCTATTTCAAAACTAGAATTTACATTAATGTAGAATTCGTACAAAATCTATAAACTAGAATTTGTACATTTCAATAAACTAGAATTTACATGCAGAATTCGCACAAATTCTATTGTATGGTTTCAAACCTGCATAGAACTTACATTTCAATAAACTAGAATTTACATTCACAAAACTATACATTCAAGAAAGAATTCTTCTTGCAATAAAAAATTCGCACAATTCCTCCTTAGTATCTTGCAATTGTTTCCTCGTGTAATAAGGACACGCCATATCATCCAAATACTACATAACAAAACAAAATACCCCTTAGTTAAGAAATAATATATAGATGTTATGTTATCAAGTAGCATCACTAATAAGCAATATTGTGAAAATTAATATTCCTCCACTTTGACCCATGTAATATTGGTTGCTCTAGCCCGTGCTACTCGTGCGTATCTTCCTGGTTACTAGACATTTGACCTGTAAGAAAGAAAAACACAGAAATTAAATGCCAAATATAAAAATCCATAATCCTAATCTATTGAATGATATAATCTATATTGAATTATATAAGCTATAATTTTACAACTAGTACCTTTTTCACTAACGTCTCTTTCTTTTCTTGTTTGGAGTATGTTCTACCCGTCTCTTAACAACACGGATGGTTGGATTGATCCAAATACCCTCATTATGATCATTTCTAGTATATGATTCATTCGCTATAATATTTTCATCTTGATCATTTCTAGTAAATGATTCAATATCAACATCAATATCACCTTGATCTCCAACGTTTTCATCAATTACTTTGTTAGATAAAAGCACTATAGACCATTTTGTACTTGTCGGATCAGTGACATAGAACACTTGTTTAGCTTGAGAGGCTAGAATAAAAGGCTCATCTTTGTAACCCACCTTATTAAGATCCACTTGCAAAAATCCTGACTTGTCAATTCGTACGCCATTATTATTTTCAACCCACTAGCAACGAAATATAGGAATTTGAAACTTCTCATAATCAAACACCCAAATGCGCTCGATAACCCCAAAATATGACAGATTTGCAAATTTGGGGTTTAAGTTTTTCACACTTGAAATGTGCATTGCTTCAGCTACCACGGTGACACCACTATTTTGCATAGTACTTTTATCATGTTGTTCTTTGGTATAAAATGTGTATCCATTAATTGCGTATGCGCTATAAGAAAACACGACCATACTTGGACTATATGCTAAACATCTCAACCTTTATGTTATTGAATCGCGGTCTAAATAATACTTTGAATAAATATGATCCTTAAACCAAGGTATGAAACTTCGATTGTGCTCTCGTACTATCCAATTCTCATTTCTATTCGGATTTAAACCTCGGAGAACATCCTTGTGCATTTCAACATATGGCTCAACCTCATTCTTATTGTGCAGAACATACAAATGCACTTGATCCCGTTCGACCCTTGATATTGTCACAACTTCATTTCCAATTAACTTTTTTCCTTCTTTTTTTTCGACAATATAAGATTTGGGGAGTCCAATTGATTGTACATTGGACAGATATTCAGTACAAAACTCAACCACTTCTTCAACAATGTATCGTTCGGCAATACAACCCTCTGGTCGACTTTGGTTTTTCACATACCCTTTTAATATTTTCATATAACGTTCAGCAGGGTACATTCATCTCATATAAGCCGGTCCACACAATTGTGTCTCTTTCACTAGATGAACAACTAGATGAACCATTATGTCAAAAAAATGAGGGAGGAAAATACATTTCAAGATCACACAAAGTAATAACTAGTTCTTTTTGCAATGTTGGTAAGATCACAGGATCGATCACCTTACTGCAAATTGACTTGAAGAAAAAACACAATTTAGTTATTGAGCTTCTTAATTTTTCTGGCAGAATAGAACGTATACCTATTGGTAGAAAATGTTCCATTATAACATGGCAGTCATGCGTCTTTAAACTCTTTAACTTGTGGTCTTTCATAGACACAAGTCTTCTAATATCTAAAGAGTATCCTTCTGGAACTTTAACTTCACTTAGAAACTTACACAATACTTTTTTCTCCTTTCTAGATAGAGTATACGCAGCAGGTGGTAGATATGTTCGTTTTCCTTTCTTCAAGGGTCCTAATTCAGTTCTTATCCCCATATGTACCAAGTATTTTCTTGCTTTAAGGTCATCATTAGACTTTCCTGGTATATTGAGTAACGTACCAATAACATTATCAAATACATTTTTTTCAATATGCATAACATCGAGCAAATGTCTTACATACAACGACTTCCAATATGGCAGTTCAAAAAAATTGACCTCTTCTTCCACCCACTCTTGACAAGTGTATGTGCAAAAGGCTTTCCAAACTGAGTTGTCACATCTTTCACCTTTTCAAAAATTTGATCACCTGTCAATATAGTTGGAGCTCTACCATGTTCTGGCTCTCCATTGAATGCTTTTCTCCACCCACGATAGTGATGATTAGAATTTAAGAATCTACGATGACCGAGAAAGACATTCTTCTGACCAAACTCCAATCGCGTCCAATCTGTTTTATCTTCACAAATAGGACACACACATTGAGCTTTTATGCTGTACCCTGATAGATTTTCGTATGCTGGAAAATCATTAATTGTGCCAAACAACATCGCCCTCAAGTTGAAACTTTCTTTCCTATACCCACCATAAACCTCCACACCGTTCTCCCACAAAAATTTTAAATCTTCGATTAAGGGTGCCAAATATACGTCTATGTCATTCCCGGGTTGTCTAGGCCCAGAAATTAACATAGATAACATCATGTACTTACGCTTCATACATAGCCATAGAGGTAGGTTATAAATCATTATGATCACAGGCCAAGTGCTATGTGAGATACTTTGAATACTGTGTGGGTTCATTCCATCAGTAGATAATGCCAAGCAATGGTTTCTTGCTTCTTTTCCAAATTCAGGATAATCATCATCAATTTTCATCCACTGTGGTGAATCTGCCGGATGTCGAAACTTTCCATCAATAATTCTTTCATCTGCATGCCAAGTCAAGTGTCTTGAATCGGTCTCACTACGAAACATGCGTCTAAATCTCAGAATTATAGGAAAATACCATAAGACTTTTGCTGGAGACAACTTTTTCTTATATCGAGAGACACCACATTTAGGACACTCATTTAACCATGCATACTCATTTTGAAACAATACGCAATCGTTTGGACATGCATGTATCTTATCATAGCTCATGCCAATAGAGCACAACATCTTTTTGGCCTCATATGTTCGATTGGGAAGAGCATTATCCTCTGGAAGCATATCTTTCATAAGGGCCAATAATTCTGTGAAACTTTTATCCGACCATCCATTGCCCGCCTTTAAGTTGTACAACTTTAATACCGCATACAATCTTGTAAATTTGGTGCAACCATTATACAACGGTTTCTCTGCATCGCTTACCAACCTCTCAAACATTTTGGGACAATCCTTACGATCTTCTTCAAGTGCTTCTGCAATCTCTTCGACTCGATCAAAATCGTATGTATCTGTGACATTGTCGTATGAAGCGTAGGTCGTATTATCCCCCGATTCAACATTCCCGATATCTTTCTCACCATGCAAATTCCAACATGTATAACTTCTATCAATTCCACTCCTCAATAAATGTGATGCCAACTGAACCGCGTCAACCCGACTCCCAAAACAGCAACCCAAGCAAGGACATATTATTCGACTGGGGTCTTTGGCGTGCGCAACAGCAAACTTAATGAATTCCGATACCCCATTGTCGTACTCTTTCGACAATCGACTTGAAGACATCCATTTCTTATCCATAGTTATACTAATTAAACTAAACAAAAACAAAAAGAAAAAATGTTATACCTGTAGGGAAACGATCCGACTTTCACACTTTGAACACAAGTAACCCATATACACGTATCATAAAATGAAATATCATTAATTGACCAATTATGAGTCATAACTTGATAAGTGGCAACTAACTTATAATAGAAAGTATCAAAAAAATTCTAATTAACTTATAAAGTAGACAATTATAATTTAAAGTATCAAAAAAATTCTCTCCTCAATAAGTATAAAGTAGACAATTAACTTATAACAAAAAGTCAAAGTTCTAAAAAATAAAAGAAATGAACTTGGAAAAAAAGGATAGACCAAACAAAATCAATTGGAAAAACAATACAACACAACTAGCGAAATTTAATTTCAATCAATACTAGGTTGTTTATACTAATCAACTTTGCCAAATATACAGTAGAAAATATTTAAAAGTAACCTTCCACAAAACTAGGTTGTATCATGAAGTATCTTTTCAATAAGAGATGAAAGATTAAAGATTCTGCAAAATATACATGAAAAATATACATGATAAATACTTTGCAAAATATACATGAAAAATATACATGATAAATATACATGATAAATACGAGATGAAAGATTAAAGATTCTGCAAAATATACCTGAAAAATATACATGATAAATACTTTGCAAAATATACATGAAAAATATACATGCCAAATATACATGAAAAATAAAAGAAAAAATAGGTTCGATTCTGCAACAATAAAAGAGGGAGCTTTTATCCTCATCGTGAAAACTTTTTCAGCATAAGAATCAAATCAAAAACAAATTTTAAAAACAGAGAAATGAATAATAAAAGAGTCACAACGTACCTTAATCGTTTTCAGAGGATAAGAGAAAAAGAACAACAACAACAACAACAACAACGTTTTCACGAATAGAATGCAACAGTGACGACAACGGTGATGGCAACGGCAACGGCAAAGAACGACGGCAATAATGGCATGCAAGAACGACGACAAGGGTTTAGAGAAACGGTCGAGAGAGAATATGAATAGAAGTGTCTCTGAAAATGTTTAGAATTGTTTTATATTTTAATTAGTACAGGTCTTTAGAGGGCGCTTTTCCTTAGAAAGCGCTTTCTAAAGTGAAAATAATTAGAGTCCTATAAGAGCGCTTTCTGAAAGCGCTTTCTAAGGTGGCCTTTAGACAGCGCTTTTTAAAAGCACTCTCTAAAGTAATACCTATAGCAGCGCTTTTTGGAAAGCGCTTTCTAAGGTGGTCTAAGGTGGCAGTCTTTTACAGCGCTTTTTAAAAGCGCTTTCTAAAGCCTTTCTTTTAAGGCGCTTTTTTTTAGCGAAATTTTTTTATTCTTTTTAGCAGCGCTTTTGTATAAAAGCGCTGTCTTTTAGGTGCCGTCTAAACATATTTTTGGCGTAGTGTAATGTTTAATGCTCTATAGATTGAAAGTGAAAGATCCAAAATCCAAAATTCAAAACTTAAGATCCAAAAAAATGTCTTCAATGCTTCAAAATCCAAGATCCCTTACCTGGAAAATCAAAATGATGAAGAAGAAGGTTGGATCTAAAAAACTATGCATCGATACAAACCAACATACCAATTGAAGTTGATTCACAAATTTAGAAAAGGAAAGTTAACGAGAACGGAGAAACGAACAGGACCCAAACACAAACTAACAAATCAATCGAAGTTGAGTTACAAGTTTTTGTTGTCCAAGACGAGATGGAAGAAGAAAAGGGCAGAGAAGAAAAAGGAAGATGAAGAGGGCAAAGGAACACATGAAGACAGAGAAGAGGAAAGTGAAAAGGAAAATGTGAATTACATCTGTATTGGGGGAAGGGAAAAGAGAAAAAGTTGGAATTGGTCTAAATAGATTAGAACCAAATAGATGCATGTGACATCATCAAATGAGCAAACCATGGTTTAATTGTATAAACATGTAGTTGTAATAGAACAAATTGACATCATCGATTGGAAAAAGTAATTTTTACACACAAAATACCCTCAATTTGAAGAGGTGGCAGAATATGAGGAAAGGGTGTTAGAGGATTTTCTAGAACATCAAATTTTCTTATATTATAGATAAAAAGAATTTTGAAAGAATTGGAAGGTAAGTAACCAACACATTTTCCTGTCAATTTGTTTTCCAGTATTGAAGCGATACTAATGGTCATTGATCAAAATTTTGAAAATGCCACGATAGTTTACACCCTTGTCAAATATTCCATAAATGTGAAATCTTGTTCAGAAATTTATATTTTTTTCTAGTAAATATGAACTTCAAAACTAAAAATGTTGTCTTCCATTGAATATTTCACATGCATTAGTATCATTCTTGAATGAGTCTAGTTCTTCATCTTAAACTCCACTCTCGTAGTTTTCACCATAGTTCCGCTATATGTTTATGAAATTATAAATTCATTCTTTTAATTTTTCCATGAGTCTGCTATTTCAATATAATCTTGATCATTATAGATATACATCTCGTCAACTTTGTATTTTAAATTTATGCTATAGACTTCAAACACGAGAAATTATAATGTAAATACTATATGTTTACAGTAACTCACATATACATTGTTAAACAATTTCATACATTATATTGATCCATCATTACACTATAACGAGCAAGTAATGGCAAATAAATATCCAATACTAGGGGTGGACATCGGTCGGTCATGAACGGTTTCAAATTCAAAATTGTTCACCGTGTAAATCCGACAGGCTTAAAACACCAATCCATTTTTGACTGTTTTGAGTGGCGGGTTTGTCGGTTGTTGTCGGATATTGACTTTTACGGGTGGTTTGATTCGGTTACATCTCTTTACATAGAGATGGTAGATCTTTTGATCTTCACATCATTTTCCTCTAAGCTTTATTTTTACACAGTGTCTTAGTTATGCGAAAAATGTGAATAAAGGATACAAATAAAACATGCTACAAGACAATAATTTTTTCCATAAACTTTAATTCTTTGTTGAAGAAAGTGTTTAATAGATTTAATGAGAAGATGATTAGATATTAAATAATAATAGTGAAACATAAGAGTGATTTATGTCTGTTTTGGGAAAAAAGAAGAAACGTAAGTATACATGATGGTTTTTGAGTTTCTGAAAAATAAGAGAGATTTGTGTTGGAACAAAAGAGAAAGGAAAAAAGCATGGTATTTTCAATATTTGTGTGTGAGAAAAAAGTATGATAGTAACAATAATAAAAAGGTAAAAAAAATATTGTTGATTTAAGTGTGAAAGCCTGACATTTTGTGAGTCTCAATGTGTATATAGCAGGTATAGGTAAAGATAGCTGTATACTTTTTCATTTTATAATTTTTCATATGGTAAAACCAACAAGACACTGCTATAATATTGTCTCAATGTGTATATAGGAGGATCATTACTTTTAAGATGATTATGTCATTACCGTTGGATGCCCCAATAGGGGTGCTCACCCTTATACAACCAAGAAACTTAAAGAAAAAACTCAAAAAAAACTAACCTACAATAAACCCAACCTCGAAACCACCGACAAGGAACACTAAAAGAAAGAAACTGTTAGAACAACATAAAACATAAAAACAGAATTTTGAAGGTAATAACAATGGTGAAAAAGAAACTTGGGGAAGAAGATGAATTGAGAGAGAGAGAGAATTAGGGTAGAGAGTAATAGTGATGAATGAAAATTGGCATTAACTGTAAATTGGGATTACAACAATGTATATATACATGAGAGAATACAACAAATAATAACCAAAACCAACTAAAGTGCCATGCTGTTAAAATTCTGTTATTTTTGGAAAAGCATCAGGTGTAATCGATTAGCAACATATGCGTAATCGATTACGCGTTCAAAATTTCCAAAAATAACAGCTTTAACAACTCACAACACACCACCTCACTTTAGTTGGTCCAAGTTCATCATGCTCAAGCTCTTCAATAGTCTCTTGAACACCTCATTTGTCACACCCTAGGTCAACAAATCCGCAACTTGGTCCTCGCTTCGGCAATAGCTCAATCTAAGCTTTCCATCACCGACCAATTCTCTCAAGTCATGAAACCGCATCTCAATATGCTTGCTCCTTCCGTGTGCAATCGAATTCTTCGCAAGATTTATCGCGGAAACATTATCCACAAACAGTGTGGTGGCATCATCATCACCACATTCCAATTCCTTCATAAGATTCACTAACCACATAGCTTGGCAAGCACTCAATGATGCCGCAATGTACTCGGCCTCACAAGAAGAGAGTGCTACAACCGGTTCCTTCTTCGAACACCATGAGATTGGTGTACTACTGAACATAAAGATGTAACCCGCCGTAGATTTCCGATCATCTTTATCTCCGCAGCAATTAGAATTGGTGTAGCCAAGTTAAGTACATTTGTGACCCATATCCGGTGTGGGAAAAAAAATACCACAACCAAGAGTACCTTTCACATATCTAAGGATTCTCTTGACTGCTGCCAAGTGAGACACCTTAGGTCTCTCCATGAATCTACTCGCAATACCGACACTAAAAGCCAAATCCGGTCGAGTATTGCACAAATACCGTAACGA
This sequence comes from Lathyrus tuberosus, assembly GCA_022829125.1. Lineage (NCBI taxonomy): Eukaryota > Viridiplantae > Streptophyta > Magnoliopsida > Fabales > Fabaceae > Lathyrus > Lathyrus tuberosus. The sequence continues at coordinate 902,764 of JALAZF010000706.1, read as the reverse complement.
TCCAATCAAACTCCGGTAAAGTGTTGGATCCACATCATCCTCATCATCACTTTTGGACAGCTGAACTCTAGCCTCACAAGGTGTAATAGAAGCATTACAATGTTCCATTTCACACCTTTTCAAGATATCTAGAGCATACCTTCTTTGATGCATAAGCAGCCCCACTTTTGACTTGTGAAACTCTATGCCAAGAAAGTATCTCATGACACCAAGGTCCGTCATCTGAAACTCACTCATGAGCTCCACTTTGAACCTTGAAATACTCTTGTCATTGCTGCCCATAATCAAGAGATCATCAACATACAAGCAAAGTATAATAACACCATCAATAGTATCCGATCTCACATAAACACCATGTTCGAATACACACCGTTTGAAACCGATGTCAATAAGAAAGCCGTCTATACGTTTGTTCTAAGCTCTCGGAGCTTGTTTCAAACCATACAACGCCTTGTGTAGCTTGTAGTACTTCTTCTCTTGATTTTTAATCACGAAACCGGGTGGCTGCCCCACATAAACCTCCTCATCAAGAGGACCATTCAAAAACGCAGATTTCACATCCATTTGGTAAATCACCCAATTGTTGCTATGCGCAATTCCAACAACCAAACGAATAGTCTCTAATCTAGCCACCGGTGCGAATACCTCCTCGTAGTCTATCCCTTCACGTTGCAAGAACCCTTTGGCAACTAATCGAGCTTTGTACTTGATTACTCCACCTTTAGGATTTGCTTTGACTTTATAGACCCATCGCACACCAATCAGTTTCTTTCCATGTGGTAAATCGACCAACTCCCAAGTACCATTTTTTTCAATAGATTCCAGCTCCTCTTTCATTGCACATATCCATTTAGGATCACTTAAGGCTTCCTCCTCATTTACCGGTTCAGATTCGGCCATAAGTGCAAAATGAACAAAATCACCATCATTATTCACTTCATTATCTTGGAACCTCTCACAATCTCGGAGTCTATGAGGCAGGGTCTTTGCCTCACTGGTCTACCATTATTCACAACATCGTTTTCCGCTTTAGTAGGTGCAGGTACAGCGGCATCGGAACTCTCCGGATCAAACAAATTAACAAACTGCTGTTGTTCAGCAGGGTGTAACCGATTAGCAACATTTGGGTAATCGATTACACCTGCTATTTCAGCAGTTTTTATTTCATCAAATTGGACATCCCGGGTTATCACGATTTTCCGATTCCTCTCATCAAACAGCTTGCACCCTCCAGTAGAGTGATATCCAACAAATATCAATTTCTCACCTTTATCATCCAACTTCTTTCTAAGTTGATTCGGTACATGACGATATACAATCGATCCAAAAACGCGCAAATGATTCACACTCAGTTTGAAACCACTCCAAACCTTTTCTGGTGTAATCTTCTCCAGCTTCTTAGTAGGACACATATTCAACAAGTAGGTGGCTGTAGACACGACCTCACCCCACAATTCCTTAGGCAATTTCTTCCCACAAAGCATACTACGCACCATGTTCATTATTGTACGATTTTTCCTCTCGGCAGCTCCGTTTTGTTGAGGCGTATATGGAGGCACCACCTCACGCACAATACCCTCAAGATCACAAAACTTCCCAAACTCACTAGAGGTATATTCACCTCCACCATCCGTTTTGGGAATTTTGAGCTTCCGACCGCTTTGACGCTCCACCATGGATTTGAAACTCTTGAACACTCCAAATACCTCATCCTTCCTCTTGATAAGATATGTCCAAAGCTTCCTACTAAAGTCGTCAATAAACGTAACAAAATATCGATTGCCGCCATAAGTCTCTACTTGCATCGGTCCACAAACATCGAAATACACCACCTCAAGTAAGCCTTTGGTTCTTCGACCCGCATCCTTGCTAAACACATTCTTGTGTTGCTTACTCGTCACACATTCCTCACACAATTCTGTCGGAACACTAATATGTGGCAGCCCTGTTACTATTTCACTTTGTTGCAACATTTTGAGATCCCTAAAATTAAGGTGACCAAGACGGTAATGCCATAACCACTCATCTCTACTTGCCGCGGTAGCTAAACAACGATGCTCCATAACCTTTAACTCAACCTTAAAAGTTCTGTTGGCAGCCATCGGCGCTTTTAGAATCAACACACCATTTGAATCTAAAACGCGTAACATCTTATTCTCCAACCGAATTAAGTAGCCTCTTTCAAGTAATTGGCCAATGCTTAAAAGATTACACTTAATTCCCGGTATGTACAAGACATATTTGATCCTAGAATGTCCACCATTCTTTCTTCCGATCAAAACATCTCCTACCCCTTCGGCTCTTAAAGTGGTGTCGTCGGCAAACTTGACTTTACTCTTTGCCGCTTGATTGATTTGCACAAACCAGTCCTTTCGACCCGTCATATGTGTTGAACAACCGGAATCCAAGTACCACTCATCTTTACTTTGAACTCCATCATCCATGGTAAGTAATGCATTTCGATCCGAACGCATTTTTCCACCACTTTCCGAAACAGTACAACTGCTGTCCCGTAAACTATCACCACAGAAGCTGCTGCCAGGAACATCAACAATGCCATAATTCCCCTCCGTAATCATCACAAGAAGGGTATCTTTATCATCTACCTCTTCCCTAGCAACCTTAGCCTCATCCGCATCCTTTTCCTTGCGTTTTGAGTGACATTCTTTCGCAAAATGCCCAAGCTTTTGACAATTGTAACACTTCACAGAACTTTTGTCAAACGGTTTGTGGGTGCTTTGATTACCCTCTTTGGAGCTTCCTTCACCCTTTGAATTTTGTGGATCTTTTCCACCAAAATTCTTCTTATTTTTAGAAGTCCACTTCCCTTTCGATCTCTTGTTCTTCTCATGTAAACGCGCTTGCAAAGCGATCTCCGCTTTGGCTTCGTCGGAACTCCTCTCATCCATCCTTTGTTCATGAGCCTCTAACGAACTTTGCAACTCATCTTTGCTCAAAGTTGTTAGATCCTTTGACTCCTCAATAGCCATAACAATGTTATCGAAACGTGATGTTAACGAACGCAACACTTTCGATACAACATTCTGCTCAAGGATCGTTTCGCCACATGACTTGATTTGGTTCACTAACCGGGTAATGCGCGTGATGTAATCGTTGATCGTTTCTTTGTCCTCCATTTGCGTTAACTCGAATTGACGTTTGTAAGTTTGTAACCTTACCACCTTCGCTTTGACGACACCGGCATACGCTTTCTCCAAGATTTCCCATGCTTGCTTCGCGGATTCACAATCACCAACCTTCTCGAAATTGTCGTTATCAACACACGAATGAATCAAGAATAGAGCTTTGTAATCCTTCTTCTTTTCTTCCTTGTATGTAGCCCTACGAGCATCGTTAGCATCTGCCCCTAACGGTTTAACTCCATTGATGACGATCTCAAGAACCTCTTGATAACCAAACAGAACCTTCATTTGTTTCGCCCATTTGTCGTAGTTCTTCGAATCAAGAATTGGGAGATTGGTGGGAATTCGATCATTGGAAACGGTAGCCATTGTTGTTGTAGCAGATTAGGATCAACAACCAGAGCTCTTGATGCCAAATGTTAGAACAACATAAAACATAAAAGCATAATTTTGAAGGTAATAACAATGGTGAAAAAGAAACTTGGGGAAGAAGATGAATTGAGAGAGAGAGAGAGAGAATTAGGGTAGAGAGTAATAGTGATGAATGAAAATTGGCATTAACTATAAATTGGGATTACAACAATGTATATATACATGAGAGAATACAACAACTAATAACCAAAACCAACTAAAGTGGCATGCTGTTAAAATTCTGTTATTTTTGGAAAAGCATCAGGTGTAATCGATTAGCAACATATGCGTAATCGATTACGCGTTCAAAATTTCCAAAAATAACAGCTTTAATAGCTCACAACAGAAACTACGCCCAACACATACCGGGAATACTATACCAATCAGACCAAGGAAAATTTCTCCCTTTTCTATGAAAATCCATAAATCAATCCAATGATAATTCCTTCATATAACTCAACACCTCCATCGAAACAAGGACACTGCCTTTAAAAAGAATCGAGTTCTGGCAAGATCAAATAGACCAACAAAACACAAGACCAAAAAACCAAAAAGAAGGGAAGAATTAAGATTAAATAGTCTATCTAATAGCATACCACCTATAGTCGACGAGTCTACTCTGATCCATAAGCAAAACTTATTCCATAAGAGTTGGAAAAGGAACAAAGATAAAACAAATGCTCCGCATCTTCATCTTCCAAAAAACAAAATGGGCAAACAACTTTATGAGCTTCTCCAATAATTCCCCTCTTTGCAATTTCCATTTTCGTAGGTAACTTTTTGAGAATTAACCGCCAACCAAAATTTTGCTTGAAATTTTGGTCTTCCATAATTTATCAAGCGATTTAACTTTTAAAGGGTCCAAGACATCCTCCACCAAACAAGACTCGCGAATCCTCTTGTAGAAATCTTTACCCAAAAACCCGTCTAACAACTCGTCTCCACCAAAAAAAGGTCCTCCTCATCAGGGTTAGGCTTCATCCCTTCCAAAATCGATAACAATATGTCTAACAACTACGCATCATCATCACCCAAAGTTGTAACGACCCGATTTTAATTATCTCCATTTTGTGCTAATTTGTATTATTTTGTTGAGTCTTTTATTTAATTTGGGTGATAATAATGTTATTGTGAAATTGGTGTTTTAATCTAATATGTTGGCGTGTTATATTATTTTACCTTTTTTGAGAGTTTTCGGGGGAAATTAGATTGGAGGGTATTTTAGACATTTCATAATTATTTTTAAGTTAGAATTTAAGTGAGGAATGATTTAAGGGTATTTGTGAGAATATGAATTGTTAGATATTTTGAGTGAATAGTAATAGAAATAGAATATGATATTGTATTTCAGATATTTTAAGAAAAGAAAGTATAAGAAAGAAATAGAAAAGAAAGTTAGTAAGAAAAACATAAAGAGAGAAAAGTGAGAAAGAAGAGAAAAGAAGAACAAGAGGAGAAAAGTGGGAAAAAGGCTAGAAATCATCAAAATCAACGGTTAGGATTCGAATCGAACGGGTAAGGGTGTGAAATATCGTTATCTTAACTTTGTATACGATTATGTATGGTTTCGTTTCGGTTGTTTTGGATCGTTTTCATATATTTTTCATTTTAGGTCGAAATGAATAAAGTCACTGTTAGAATTCGAAATAAATTACGTAGTTGTATCGAGTAAGGTTAGGTCGTCGTATAGCGTGCTTTTTATTCGATTTGGTGATGTTTGAAAATTCTGGTTTTTGAAAGGTTGAAATTTAATCGAAAAATCGAACGTCGTAGAAATTTCGTTTATGTGTTTTAAATTGTTCTTATGTATTTGGTGGTTGCGCGTATGTGTTTGTTTCGAAGAAAATAATTGAATCGGTCGGATTTTCGGGCAAAATAGCCGAAATCCGTAGCAGCCCGCAGGGCATTTTCTGGTTTTTGGCAAAACTTCGAAAATTCATATCTCTTGAACCGTAAGTCGGTTTTGACCCCCGTTCGAAGCGTTGGAAAGCTAATGAGATGTTCTTTCTAGGAAAAATGGTTTTGAGGTCTGAACCTGGTCCAATCGGAACAGTATTTTCGAAACGTTTCGTTGTGTCCGGCCTCCGGTTTATGTTTTTTCGTTATTTTGAAATATCCATATCTTTTGCGTTGTTTATCCGATTGAGGTGTTCTTTATATGGATGGGAAGATAAAAATATGTTCTATGATTTGGTGAAGAAAAATATTATTTTTAGCCGACTTTTAACCGACTTTTCCGGTAAACCGTAAATCGAATTGTTTGGTTATTTGTGAAAACGTTCGGTTGCCGTTTGGCACAATTGATGTGAATGTATGTGGATTGTGTGTGATGAATGTATGACTATATTGTGAATATGTATGCATGTCAAGAGTGTCATGAGTCATGTTGTATGTGAAGCATCATGATGTGCATTCTTGCATTGTGGGGTTCTAAGATGAATCCGTTGTAACGTCGTAAGCCTTTTGAGAGGTAGGGGCGATGATTACAAACGATTGTAAGCCTTTTGAGAGGTGGGAGCAATCGGATTGTAAGCCTTTTGAGAGGTGGGGGCAATCCATAAACATTGTAAGCCTTTTGAGAGGTGGTAGCAATGGGTGAACATCGTATGCCCGACGGGGAGTTACACTAAGTAACGAGCGATGGTTCCAATAAGTTCTTCAATTGAACTTGAGATGAAATGAATCGGTACCGCATTGCATTTGCATAGAGTCGTGAGTCGGTCTCTATGATTTGCATTGGTCATCTTTGTATATGTGCATTGATGAATGAACATGAATATATGTATTTATGTTGAATGATAAGCATTGTGATGAATATGCTTGGTTTTGTATATATATATATGCCCTGCGATGTATATTGAACAAGATGTGATGAATGGCGATAAGAGTTGTATCTTTGTAATGATACATTGGTGAATAAACATGTATGTGTGTTTATGTTGAATGAATGGTGATGAATTGAGATGTATTGGTGATACATGTATTTGAGCATGAATGAATATGCCTATGTGAAGGATGCGTTAATTACGGATTGTTATGCCGTGTATTTGATTTATGGTATATGTTTGGTGTTATATGTATATATACATGCATAGTGATGAGTTGTGGTGAGAATGTGGTATATGGGTATTATATGTTGAGATATATAATTATATGCAACGTTATTATGATAATATTTCTCACCCTTCTGCTGTTTTATAATGCTCTATGAGGCATTGCAGAGTAGGCTTACTGGCGGTCTTTTTGGGAAGCGTGGCTTCATGTCCGTGTTAGTCGGTTGGCTCTGATATGTAGCACCGGGTAGCTAGGATGCTTTTGATTTCCTTTTTGTGATACATTTGCAGATGTATCTGGTTGATGACTTTATGTATATACCATGACTGATGTTGATGAATCATACTTGTTGATATATATATATATATATATATATATATATATATATATATATATATATATATATATATATATATATATATATATATATATATAATGTATATATGTTTGATGTTATCAATGTTTAGATTTTCCGCTTTTATTCTAAATGTTGAGATGTGGGTGTAAGGACTGAGTTCCTACGTTGAAAGTTACCCCACTGTTGCATATCATTTGTTGAGCAGGTGTTTAATGTTTTAATTTCAAGCATAATGTGACATGCCTTTTTATGCCGTGTTTACAATTATACTCTGATGAAATTTCCAATACGTGCCTAAATGATTTATTTGATTATTTGGGGGTATAAAAAGGGGGTGTCACATTAAGTGGTATCAGAGCCAAGGTTGAGTCAGTCGTGTCTGTCTCGTTGTTGTGTTGGTTGAACTGTTGTTGAACCTTTGTTGTTATTTTTGGGAATGATCAGAATATGGCTGGTAGAAACGATAATGCGATGGCTGCTGCTATGGAAGCAATGGCTAGGGCGCTGCAGGGTGCGCCGAATGTAAGTGCTAATGAAGAGTTCAGGAAGAATCAACCACCGTTCTTCAAAGGAAGATTTGATCCCGATGGTGCTCAACTTTGGCTGAAAGAGATTGAAAGAATCTTCAGAGTCATGGACTGTGCGAAAGAGAATAAGGTGAGGCTTGGATCTCACATGTTGAGGGAAGAAGCCGACGATTGGTGGGTCGGTATGCGTGAAATTCTTGAGGTGTATAATGAAGAGGTAACTTGGGAATTGTTTCGTACCGAGTTTTTGCTGAAGTATTACCCTGAAAGTGTGAAAGGGAAGAAAGAGATGGAATTCATGGAATTGAAACAAGGTGGTATGTCAGTGGTGGACTATACTGCTAAGTTTGTGGAATTGGTTCAATTTCATTCTCATTATGCTGCGATTACTACTGAGTTCTCAAAGTGTATTAAATATGAGAATGGTTTGCGACCTGAGATTAAGCAAGCTGTGGGATATCAAAGGATTAGGAGGTTTTCGGATTTGACTGAATGTTGTAGAATCTTCGAGGAAGATAGCAAAGCTCGTTCTACACATTACAAGAGTGTGAATGAGGGGAGAGGGAAACAGCAAGCTAGAAGTGGACCTTATGTGACCCCCGCTGATAAGGGTAAATATAAGGGAAACTTTGATAAGAGATCTGGAGGAGGAAGTTCTGGGTTCATTAAGTGTTTCAATTGTGGTGGAATGGGTCATAAAGCAACTGAGTGTAGGAAGGCCGTTGGGAGATGTTCTAAATATGGAGGTATTGGGCATTTTACTGCTGAGTGTAGGAGGAATATGGTGAAGTGTTTTAACTATGGAGAAGTAGGTCACATTAGTACTAAGTGTACTAAGCCGAAACAAGTTCAAGCGGGCGGAAAGGTGTTTGCATTGGCAGGGTCAGACACTACTAGTACAGACCGTGTGATTAAAGGTACATGTTTTATTAATGGTACGCCTTTAGCTGTTATTATTGATATGGGAGCGACTCATTCATTTATTTTCCATGAGTGTGCTAAGTGTTTGAATTTGTTTATGACTACTTCGGGGTCGGTAACTACGTCCTTGTTGTGTGTTTGTTGATGTTGTTTATTCCTTAGTACGTGATAGGTGTGTGGAACACTATCAGTGCTCTCTGGTTTTTCGAATCCTTTATCTTTAGGATTGAGAATGAGATAAGTGGGGGAGAAGCTGGTACTTCTCCAAGTGACTTCAGGTGTAGAGCGTTGGCTCAGTGTGCCGTTGGTTGCACGATTGTATGTGTTGCTTGGACAGTGTTGTTCCCGATTCCGAAGGGAATACGGAGGTAAGGTTTATGTCAATTAAGGATTTGTGCCTTGTGTGGTTTTGTGCACAAGATGCAAGGAGTGTTATTATGGCTTGGTAAAGATGGTCTATGCCCCCTCATGATTGTCAGCTGTCTATTGACAAATTGAGGAACTGATCACCCTTAATCTCTTGTTGATAGCAGACGGAAATTATGTTGGATGGAGTAGACGTGTCTTTCCAGCTTGATGGTATGTTTGGTGAATGGTTTGGAGCTAAACCAGGTGCTTATAGTTGTTTTGATGATTTGGTATAGATTCGTATATCTGAAGATGAAGAGGATGGATGATTGATTTGTATAGCCAGTATGTGGTGTATACTTGTATGGATGCTATGGAAAGCAAAACACAGAGTTATAATGAGTTAAGGAGTTTTGAGCTTAAGGTATCAATGTAGGAGTTTTAAGGAAACCATTATGTGTGAGTAGCAAGTGTTGAAAACAGATGAAGCTTTAAGATAAGTTATCAAAGTGTGGATTTTGGTTGATAAAGATGAGTTTCTTGGTCATGATATTTCATATGAGAATACTTTTGTGGATCAATCGGAGGTAGATGCAGTCCTGTGATGGGAGACTCCGAAGTTGGTTAATGAGATTAGAAGCTCTAGTTTTTGGTTGGTTGTTATCACAGGTTATGGAGGGCTTTGCTAAGTTAGCACTTATGTTATCTCAGTTGACCTGCAAAGGGCGAGTCATTTATTTTGGATGTTCATTGCGAATGAGTTTTAGAGGGCTAAAGTAGGAGTTGACTACGGCTCCAGCTTTGATTTTGCCCGATCTTAATAAACCGTTTGAGGAATTCATACAAGGATCTATACTATTCAGGATTTGGAATTGGTTACAGTGATTTTGTGTTGAAAATATGGAAGTATTATTTTTATGGTTCTAAGTTCGGAGTGTTTAGTAATCGCAAGAGGATAGAGTACCTGTTTGGTCCAAAGGAATAGAGTATGAGACAACAATGATGGTTGGAATTCCAAACGAGTTATGAATTTGAATTGGACTATTCAGAGGAGTGTGTTTGGTGTGTAAGCTAATACCGCATAGAGAGAAGTGGTGTATATAAAAAGTAAACTATGATTTTCTGGTGTATAGTACAAGAGTCAAATGTTGATTATGAAATGGGTGGTTTGTTAGTTGTGAGTAATCAGAGTGTGCAGCGGAAGTGTGAAATTGTTGTATTGGTTGTTGTGAGACAAGGATGCAGGTATTCTGGTTTTGTGGATGTTGTTGAGGTAATGTTGTGTCTTGGAACTTTATGTTCTTGCCTGTGTTGTTGCCTCGTTTCCATGGTGATGGTGCGAGTGCGAGTAGCTAATTCCTCTGTTTGGGGATTAGGAGAGTGTTACCTATGGTGTTGGTAACGATCTTGTTGTGTTCCAGTTCAAGAGTGAACTTGGGTGTTTGTATCTTGGTTATCCTTTGAGTTGGTCGTTAAGTGCATTGTATGGGCATTGCATCTTGTCTTGGTTGTCGTGGTCGTTGTCTTGTCATTGTTGTTGCTGTTAGTGTGCTGCTTTGTTGTTTGTGTTATTCGTGGTGTGCCTTTTGTTGGCATGATAGTTGGTTGGTCGGATACTAGAGCCGTATCCAGGGTTGTTCGTGCTTAGCATATTTTCGAGGACGAAAATGTCTAAGTGGGGGCGAGTTGTAACGACCCGATTTTAATTATCTCCATTTTGTGCTAATTTGTATTATTTTGTTGAGTCTTTTATTTAATTTGGGTGATAATAATGTTATTGTGAAATTGGTGTTTTAATCTGATATGTTGGCGTGTTATATTATTTTACCGTTTTTGAGAGTTTTCGGGGGAAATTAGATTGGAGGGTATTTTAGACATTTCATAATTATTGTTAAGTTAGAATTTAAGTGAGGAATGATTTAAGGGTATTTGTGAAAATATGAATTGTTAGATATTTTGAGTGAATAGTAATAGAAATAGAATATGATATTGTATTTGAGATATTTTAAGAAAAGAAAGTATAAGAAAGAAATAGAAAAGAAAGTTAGTAAGAAAAACATAAAGAGAGAAAAGTGAGAAAGAAGAGAAAAGAAGAACAAGAGGAGAAAAGTGGAAAAAAGGCTAGAAATCATCAAAATCAACGGTTAGGATTCGAATCGAACGGGTAAGGGTGTGAAATATCGTTATCTTAACTTTGTATACGATTATGTATGGTTTCGTTTCGGTTGTTTTGGATCGTTTTCATATATTTTTCATTTTAGGTCGAAATGAATAAAGTCGATAAAAACCGATGTTTTCACGGTTAGAATTCGAAATAAATTACGTAGTTGTATCGAGTAAGGTTAGGTCGTCGTATAGCGTGCTTTTTATTCGATTTGGTGATGTTTGAAAATTCTGGTTTTTGAAAGGTTGAAATTTAATCGAAAAATCGAACGTCGTAGAAATTTCGTTTATGTGTTCTAAATTGTTCTTATGTATTTGGTGGTTGCGCGTATGTGTTTGTTTCGAAGAAAATAATTGAATCGGTCGGATTTTCGGGCAAAATAGCCGAAATCCGTAGCAGCCCGCAGGGCATTTTCTGGTTTTTGGCAAAACTTCGAAAATTCATATCTCTTGAACCGTAAGTCGGTTTTGACCCCCGTTCGAAGCGTTGGAAAGCTAATGAGATGTTCTTTCTAGGAAAAATGGTTTTGAGGTATGAACCTGGTCCAATCGGAACAGTATTTTCGAAACGTTTCGTTGTGTCTGGCCTCCGGTTTATGTTTTTGCGTTATTTTGAAATATCCATATCTTTTGCGTTGTTTATCCGATTGAGGTGTTCTTTATATGGCTGGGAAGCTAAAAATATATTCTATGATTTGGTGAAGAAAAATATTATTTTTAGCCGACTTTTAACCGACTTTTCCGGTAAACCGTAAATCGAATTGTTTGGTTATTTGTGAAAACGTTCGGTTGCCGTTTGGCACAATTGATGTGAATGTATGTGGATTGTGTGTGATGAATGCATGACTATATTGTGAATATGTATGCATGTCAAGAGTGTCATGAGTCATGTTGTATGTGAAGCATCATGATGTGCATTCTTACATTGTGGGGTTCTAAGATGAATCGTTGTAACGTCGTAAGCCTTTTGAGAGGTGGGGGCGATGATTACAAACGATTGTAAGCCTTTTGAGAGGTGGGAGCAATCGGATTGTAAGCCTTTTGAGAGGTGGCACTAGTGCAAAAAACACTTGTTAAGTCGGGTAAAAAAGACTTTTTAAGTCGGTTCCATACCTGACTTAAGAAAAGGCGACATAACAAGTTTTGACTTTTTAAGTCGGATTATGAACTGACTTAACAAAGTTTTGTTAAGTCGGTTGTATTGAAACCGACTTAATAGATTGTTGCATTAAGAAACTCAAACGACCTATAAACCCGACTTAAGAAGGTATTTTGTTAAGTCGGGTATGGTGTTAACCGACCTAAGAAGTGTTTTTTTTGTTGTTGAAAATCATGCTTTTTCTGTATCTGAATATATGCATAAAACCTACACATTAATCGGACAATATGATTTATAAAAGGTTAGTATGATTTAATCCATGAATGAATCTCAGGCATATATGCACAATTCATATCTCTTGGGACATTAAAAATTCTCAGGCATAAATTTATATATTTATTAAATACATTACAAACATAAAAATGTACATGTGATAAATTTGAACATCATATCAGGTTATCAAGTTTAAGGACATAAATATCTTAGATTCAAACTTTTGCAAAGGTTCCTTTCAATGTATCCATGAGTAGGAACCAAAAGAAAAATGTATCTATGTGAGAGCCTTTGCTAATTTAGGCCCAATCCTGAAGATAATGTTTTTACATGAACAATTAATAGCAGTAAACCAATAATTTATATTGTTAATATAATAGTTAGCAACTTTATAGAACAAACTCCCAACTTGTAAAGTCTCACTATGATTACAAGAAAACAAAGTTTGCATCACTGATGCAGTTTTTTTTAGCTAGAACTAGAATGTCATGTTACCAAATAATTTTTTTATCGTTGTGATCACTAACAGCTACAACTTCCTTCATATCCGCCACGCATACTCCTAACCCGAATATCACCTGTTATAAGCATTGTAAACATAAACAAATTACAATCAGTTTAAACATCAAGATGTTTTCACCACAAAAATGTGCCTGAAAAAGCATAACCAACCAATAGCTAGTACAAAACTTGAAATTTCTTGCTTAATCAACAACATAGAACAAATGCATCTGCCTAACACAGAACTTAGTAAATGATATGTTCAAAGAATTTACATCGAACAGTGTGAGATCGCATATCTCATTACTTATCAAAATCATATTTAATTCTATATGCAAAGAGTTTGTTAATTACCTCGAATATTTACATATATGTCCATGAATCCAATCCTTACCACACTTGTAGCAGAAGTTACATCCACACCTGAAAACATTGCAGTCATTTTAATTAATTGTACAGATTTAATAAAAATTAAAACTAGTTAAAATGATTAAGATATACAACCTGCACGAAATGTGTTCGCATCCACCCGTAAATTGCATATTTCCATTCAGCAATGAGTTCTTTGGGTAAAATAGATTGAAGTTGTTCTGGTTTGAGTGGAGAAGAACACCCTAGAACTGGACAATTCACTCTCACGCCTTTTTCTTTTCTTTGAAGTTCGACATATTTAGATATGCATTTAGTACAAAAGGGATGATTGCATAAAGGAATTTTGAAGATTGTATAGTCTTTTACAGAGTCTAAACATATATCGCATATGTTTTTTGAGGAATGAGTGGTGGTTTCTTTCTTTCTCTTTTCACCATGGCACATCCTTTTATAACCTGTTCTTGCCAGAGTCTGCCCTCGATAAGATGCCCAAAAACGAAGTTCCAAAGTGTCACTAGAACTTTCTTGAAGTTCTGCATCCTCAGTAGATGAAACTCGACCAACTCTTTCAAGAAAGTTGTCCCATTCATCTGCTTTCAGAAAAAGTCAGGTAAGCTTTCAATTTTACATCATGATTCATTAATATACTCGGATACATTGAGTACTGAGAACTCTAAGAACTTTGAACATTAACACTTTTATTCTTCACAAAGGGGAATCAAAGAGAATAGAAACATTACCTGGAAATATCTTTTGAAGATAGAATAGAATAGATATTCCATCTTCATTCTCCTTTTGTAATTCAGATGTACTATAAAGCACAGTTTCACTATAGTACGGAGTGAAAACGCTATAACAAACAAAACACAAACATCAAATGTTAATGTTAAGAAAGATAGAGAAAACTAACACAATTAAGTATTTGCATAAGCACTCATATACCTGAATGGCAATGTTTCACTAACAGGTTTTGCTGATGGCATATCCATAAATAATGAATTTGTGAAAAACTTTAATCTTCTCCTAGCTTCTAGATTTTTTGGAACATTAGTAGCAGAGTCTTTTACAGTAAGCAGAAGATGCAACCGCTTCACAAGCTCTTTCTACAACAAACCTTAAAAATTACTTAATATGTATAAACAGTGAAAACAATGACAACTTGAATGAAAATACAAGGCACTTACAATTTCAGGATCATTAGGCCACTGTATCCTAGAAAAAAGGCGGCCCTCATCCCTAGCCCTTGCTAAAATGTTCCATGTATCAAGATTCTCTCTGAAAACAAAAAATTAGTGACAAATATTAAGAAAAAAATGTGATCTATAAAAAAGTTAAGTAATTTCACGTATGCAACCATGTACCTTAAATCGGAGGACACCAGGTCATGAGTAACAACATCATACAGCTCATAAACAGCTTTTGCAGCACCTTTTGCAAGTGCGGGATCATTTCGAATCTGACAAATAAGGAGAGGTATAGTTACTATATCATTTGTATCAAATATTGGTGATTTTCTACATTAAGTTATTTCTATTAATAGTGGAGTATTTCTAAGGCTTGACTACAAGATAAAACAAACCCCGAAAAAATAAGATAAGGATTAAAAATAGTCAACCAAAGAATTACCAAAAGTCCAGTCAATGCCGTAAGTCTAGACATTACAAGAGGAAGCTTCTTGAGAGTCAAGGTTATAACAAGTGACTCCTCTGATATACTGTTATTGATCTCACGAAAAATTCTTTCTACCCTGTAAGGAGAATATTTACAATTTCATCAAAAATCGCTCCGAAAAAATTAATGTACTAACCAATGAAATGAGAAAAAAAAAAAACTTTAGTTCAACATTCAAAGAAATTACAAAACAGATTCTGAAGAGTCATACATTGGATAAGACAAGACCTAAACAAGCTGATTTTGTAAGGGTTGAGTTAGGCTCATCTCAAATTCTATGTTGGAATCAAAGTCTATCCAATATCCAATGGTTCATCTGCTATCGGACCACTCGGGGTGTGACGGGTGTGTTAAGAGTCTTACATTAGATTAGATAAAGCCAACACATAACTTTATACGTGTGGAGAATCACTACCTTACAGCTTCAAAACAGCAACGCACTTATCCGAGTCAAAACCAGAGAGAAATATGGTATTGGCACTCATGTCATGACAACACAAAAAAAACGCTAACATAAAGGGGACTAATGAGATAAAACTAGGGAGTGAATGCCATTATTATCAGAGTTCCTAACTTTGGGGAATTTGCATTGGAACGCGGAAGGGATGTTGTTGATACTGCTCTGACAACACGTTGGGATTTGTAAGACTTTATGTAAGGAAAAAGAAAAGGGAATAAAACAAGGAAACAAAACATTATAATAACAACTCTCAATAGATAAGGTCAAGATATTATGAGTTTTTTTTTTCTAACAACTCTCAATAGCTTTAGAAACTCCCATTCGTATAGCCCTTGACACTCCTTATTTTTGTAGATGGATTTAATATGTACGCCTTCTCTAACCAAGAATATCCAACACAGAAGTATATGCAGGAAGATATAGCAGTAGAGTTCATACCAAAGTCTTCCTTCATTATCAACTACGGAATATAATATTTTTTCAATACTGCAATAGCACTCCTGAACTGCATATGCCATAAAAATAATAAAAAAGATATACAGGAAATTTAGGGACAAAATCGGGCAGTGTGTATATGAAAAGGAAGAATGAGGCGTTTTCTTGTTAACAGGGTATGCAAGAAATACTTGGGAGTTAGTCAATTCTCTGGAAAACTGGGTTCATTTTTGAACTAAACCCTTGAATTTATGTTAGTGATTATCTAGAAAAAAATTTGCAGTTATAGGCATGGCAAAGGAAAAAATAAGTGTGAATCATAAGTGAGACAAAACGGGAAACTTGACAGATCAGAATTTGAACTTGGACGGTTACTTTCAAGATAGCGGGACGAATATGCATATGAAATATATAAGTGGATCTCTCAGTTTTTTCTCGATATGTATTATTCTAGGTCTAAGTCATGTTGACCATATGTATGTATGATTTATTGGTTTTTAATGCAAATAAAAACAACAGAACAAGGTTGTAGAAACATCGTGAACAGAAGATAAATTATACTGAACAATTCCATACATTGCTCAAAAACTTGAATGCCATTTCAATACCATAGTTCCCCCTGATATAGCTGAAGAGACGTATGATCTGAAAAGTGAATCACAAAAGCAGTGTATCACATTATGGTCAGAAAACTCTACTAAAAATGAGCATTCCTAAACTGTTAAGGTAAAGTTTACCATATCAGACATGTCGTCCTCAAATTTATCTCCATCCTCTTTGGTAGAATGATCCTCCAACTGTGTCGGCTCCATGTACTGAGATGAATGAAATAGAAATACAACAATCATCATGATATCCTAACGGAGTCGTAATCCAACGACCTAACAACACAACACAACAATCAGAACCATATATTCAGAACCATCAGAGTGAGACGTTGAAATTTTAGTAACAGAGTGAAATTTCAATATATTTCGCAACACAACAATCAGAACCATCACAGAACCAACAATCAGACCCATCACCAAACAAAGTCACCAAAAAAAACATAGAGATCAGAAGAATACGTTTGTTCATCATCATCTCACAGAAATCGTACCAACACACAAATACGAACTTTTTTTTTCAGAGCATCACAACATCATCAGAACACTCAACGACTCACATATCGCGAAAACGCAAAAAAAAAGGGAGAAAAGAACTTAGCTATGAACGAAGTTTCTTGAAGGTCTCAATTGCTCCTCCTCACCTTCCATCTCCAGTGTCCTTTTTTTTCTTTCCGCTTTACACTTTGAATCATTGTACATGTAATCATCAAATCGTAATGAAATCGTAATGAAATCGAGGTATTGGGATTGCTGGGGGTTAGGGTTTTGTTGTTGTTGATTGATTTAGGGCTAGGGTGAGAGAGAACGAGGGTGGAGAAGAATTGAGAGGCGCGACGAGAGTTGAACGGTGAGTGTCGGCGTTAGGGTTTGGAACCAAAAGTATCTTAAGCCAACTTATTTTTCTTCACCGACTGTAATTAAAATTCACCTCTCACTTTTAAAGCACATGAATGGAAAGATCAAAAGCTATTACAATCAAGAACAGAAGCCTATTGTTTTTCTTCATCTGATTCAATGCGTAATTTGTTAACCTATTGTTTTATTTCAGTAAAGTGCATTAAGCTGGAATCGAACAGACGCCTTATTAGATCCTCTTAGGTCAGTTGCGAAACATCTGACTTAATAAATAGACTTCTTAAGTCAGTTATAAAAATATGCGACTTAAGAAATTTAATGCAGATTATATTTTTTATATTTAATTTTTCTTATGTCAGTTTAGTGTACACCCGACCTAATAAAGTTACAAATATTTACGGAATTGCCACCGTGTCGCTTCTTAAGTCAGGTAATTTATGAACTGACCTAAAAACGTCTGCTAAAAAGGTATTTTTGTACTAGTGTGGGGGCAATCCATAAACATTGTAAGCCTTTTGAGAGGTGGTAGCAATGGGTGAACATCGTATGCCCGACGGGGAGTTACACTAAGTAATGAGCGATGGTTCCAATAAGTTCTTCAATTGAACTTGAGATGAAATGAGTCGGTACCGCATTGCATTTGCATAGAGTCGTGAGTCGGTCTCTATGATTTGCATTGGTCATCTTTGTATATCTGCATTGATGAATGAACATGAATATATGTATTTATGTTGAATGATAAGCATTGTGATGAATATGCTTGGTTTTGTATATATATATATATGCCCTGCGATGTATATTGAGTAAGAGGTGATGAATCGCGATAAGAGTTGTATTTTTGTAATGATACATTGGTGAATAAACATGTATGTGTGTTTATGTTGAATGAATGGTGATGAATTGAGATGTATTGGTGATACATGTATTTGAGCATGAATGAATATGCCTATGTGAAGGATGCGTTAATTACGGATTGTTATGCCGTGTATTTGATTTATGGTATATGCTTGGTGTTATATGTATATATACATGCATAGTGATGAGTTGTGGTGAGAATGTGGTATATGGGTATTATATGTTGAGATATATAATTATATGCAACGTTATTATGATAATATTTCTCACCCTTCTGCTATTTTATAATGCTCTGCGAGGCATTGTAGAGTAGGCTTGCTGGCGGTCTTTTTGTGAAGCGTGGCTTCATGTCCGTGTTAGTCGGTTGGCTCTGATATGTAGCACCGGGTAGCTAGGATGCTTTTGATTTCCTTTTTGTGATACATTTGCAGATGTATCTGGTTGATGACTTTATGTATATACCATGACTGATGTTGATGAATCATACTTGTTGATATATATATATATATAATGTATATATGTTTGATGTTATCAATGTTTAGATTTTCCGCTTTTATTCTAAATGTTGAGATGTGGGTGTAAGGATTGAGTTCCTACGTTGAAAGTTACCCCACTGTTGCATATCATTTGTTGAGCAGGTGTTGTATGTTTTAATTTCAAGCATAATGTGACATGCCTTTTTATGCCGTGTTTACAATTATACTCTGATGAAATTTCCAATACGTGCCTAAATGATTTATTTGATTATTTGGGGGTATAAAAATGGGGTGTTACAAAAGTCATCTCATTGAGATCCAAGTCCCACAACCAAGAGTAATTAATTAATCCAATACCCCGCCTCAGCCACATTGGAATAAGACAAGAGATTTATCCTATGTAAAGAAGTAAATAAATTCATAAAGGAGGATTAACCACACCAATTGTGTCTCCAAAGATCCAAAGACTCAATGTCACCAAACTTTCAAGAAATATAAGAAGAAAATCAATTTGAATGGGGAGGAATGTCAATTTAATCCCCTAAAGCACATGAACTCCTTCACCACCAAAAGGCTTTCTTAAAAGATGTTGAACCCTCAAACATCGCACTCTTAACATCCCCATACCGAGACACAAGAAAATCCGCCCACAAGGAAGGTTCATCATTTAAGATACTCCAATTCCACATAGAAAGTAACAACATATTGAACATGCCACATTGTTTAACTTTTAGGTCTCATTCTGCCTTCTTCAAACAAATGGTGTCCCAACTCACCCAACCAACCTTCTTCACCTCATCACTCCCTCCCCACAAAAAAGATATTTGAATATTGATTATCTCATTAAATACGACTTTTAGAGGCTTATAGAAAGAGAATAAGAAGATTGGGATATTGGATATGACCGAAATTTAAAAGGACCACTCTACCTCCAATAGATGGGAATCTATTATACTACACAACTACGCTTATTTTCAACTTGCCAACAATCGGTGCCCAAGCCTATTTTCATCTAGGATTAATCCCTATTGGAATGCCAAGAAGAACAAAAGGTATCAAACCAAAACCACAAGACAAGAAAGAAGCGGTCGTCTGTAATCAAGGTTAAGACAAAAAATATGGCTTTTGGATAAATTTACCCGAAGCCCCGACACAAACTCAAAACCTCTAAGTAAAGCTTTAATGGTCCAAAGGTTATTCCACGAATCCTCTCCAATTAAGATAGTTCCATCCACAAATCGAAGCAATTCAACATGCATATTATCATTAATATGAATCCTTCAAGATCCCTCTAAGAAACCGCTTAATGTAATATACCGACAAAACCTCCCTCAAACAAAAGGAAAAGAAAGGGCGAAAGAGGATCCCCTTGTCTAAGACGTATAATAGCTTTGAAATCCGTTGTAGCACTCCCATTAACTATAACAGACATAGAAGTAATAAACACCAATGTTTCTAACCAACCACACCACCTAGTTCCAAAATCCAATTTTTTTAAAATGCTTAGAAGGAAATCCCATGAAATACAATCATAAGCTTTTTCAAAATTAACTTTAACCAACATACACATTCTCTTAGATCTCTTAGAAAAATCTAATAACTCATTCAAAATCAACACACCATCCATCATTTGTCTATTAGCAACAAACGTGGACTGGCACTTGGAAATTCATGTTGAAACCATCTGGACGGGGACTCTTATCCCTCATCGCCATCCCAAATGGCACCCTTAATTTCTTCCAAAGAGGAAGAACCCTCAAGCAAAGATTTATCTTCGTCATTCAACCTTTGAAAATAGGTTCCTGTCAAAGAGGGTCTTCTATAAACCGATTCTTGGAATCTAGACATAAAGTGACTCTTAATCTCTTTCTTCATATCATCGACCTTATCCACCCAACCACTATCCAAATTAATCCCCAAAATACTATTCCTTCAAAATCTATGATTCATGACTTTATGAAATAAAAAACTGGACTCCAAAGCATTCAACTTCTTAATCCCCCCGTCCACACCAAAATCCAACCACCGAAAAACCTCTTTCTTCCAACTTCTTAATTCCCACTTCATGATAGTATCCAAATTTTGTATTGGTTTGATTTTAGCTTGTTTTATTTCTCTCTTTGCCAATTACATAAGTAGATCATGCCTTTTTCCACCTCTGAAGCAAGGTTTAGAAAAGTACAACGTCTCTCTTACTACCATCTATCCAAAATGATATTATTTCTTCGTATATTTCTCGCTATTATCGTGTTATCTATACCTATATATAAAGGGAATACACAATTTTGGTATGACCTATTTTCTATTCCTTAATTACCCTTCACTTACTTCATATTTTACAATTCAAAACCTTACTTTAAGTAACTTCCACGTACAATAACCGCCTAGAGGTTACTAGACATGCAATAACTATCTGGAAGTTATAAGGAAGAGAGAAAAATAAAACTTCATAAAAAAATAAACTTCTTAAAGAAAAACAAAGATTCAATGGATAATTTTCTCTCTAGATCAAATACACGATTTTTTATAAAAGAAAATTTATAAGAAAGAGGACTCATGTTGTCATGGTTTATGGAACTGCCGATTCTTTTTTATTTTTGTCTTCCAAATTATGGTTGCATTTTTTCATCACTTTCGTTCTTTTAATGTCAAGTTATATTAATTGATTGTTTTGATGTTGAATTTTGTACATGTTTGCTCAATTTAGTTTTGAATATGTCTTATGTTTTTTGTTAATTTTAAATAACTTATTCTTTTTATTATGTGCAATTTTTGTGGCAGTGAAGAACACTACTCGAGAAAAGTTGTCTTTCTAGACAAATTGCCTCAATAATCCTTTTTAAATTTGACTTTGTGTATTTTCAATTTCATGGTAACAAATGTATTATTATTGATTTGTCATAAAGAATGATAGAAAAAGAATAAACTGTAATTAAATGTTGAAACATAGGATGAAGAAAAAGAATAAAATGTAATTAAATTTATTCGGATTTTGAGTGAAATGGAAAGTCTTATATTTGGAGAAACTGAGTGAAATGGAAAGTCTTATTTAAGGAGAAGGTGAGGGAGCATCTAGATCCAAAACAATCATGTGAAATTGGAGAGAAAAATGGGGAAATCAACTTTAGGGTTTGGAAATGAATAATTAAAAATTAAGAAAAAAAGAAAGGAAGAAAGATGAATGAATGTGATTTGTATCCTTAAATGAATGGATAGTTTTAATCTTAAGGATACTTTTTAAATTTTCTTTTATGTGTTTTAAATTTTATGGTAGCAAAGGTATCATTAATGGTTTGTCAGTTTATTAATAAATATGAAAATGTGAATACAAAGTATTAAAAAGACAAAGTATGAATTAGTGATCAATGATTTTGAAGTGGCAACAACATAATGGAAATGCTACCACGTCTTTAAGACAAGATAAGGTTACAATTCTATGGAAAAGCCAAGGTTACAAGATGCTTTTT
This sequence comes from Lathyrus tuberosus, assembly GCA_022829125.1. Lineage (NCBI taxonomy): Eukaryota > Viridiplantae > Streptophyta > Magnoliopsida > Fabales > Fabaceae > Lathyrus > Lathyrus tuberosus. The sequence continues at coordinate 880,767 of JALAZF010000706.1, read as the reverse complement.
GAAATGTAGTGACATAATTTTTCAAGATGAGGGAGACACCCACCCTAAAACCAAATTGTTCATGTAAAATACTATTCAACTATGTATTTTTTGTTTTACTTTCAATTTTGTATATTTTGTGATTACATTTCAAAAAGCCTCCACTAATTCATTTTCATTATTATATAAATTTTTATTCAAATTCATATTTCCTTTTAACATAATTATTTTTCTCTATTTGAATAATATTCTCTGGTTCATTGCTTACGTGAGCTTAGTTTTCATTTGATTTGATTATATTGGTGTGTTAATATGAATATTCTCTACACTTGCTCATACCTACATGTACACAATCCATAACAAATGCATAATTTACGCAAATAGGAGTAGATTGTCAAGGAAGGGAAATCTGTGAAGTTTATGCATAATTTACTCTTGGAAATTTCTTACTAATAGTTAACATACTTATTTAGCTTCTCTCATATGGACAAACGGCATGGAGGGAAATGATAGAATGATAAATCAACTTAAAACTAAATATTTATCATTTTGATTTTAATTATATTGATTGTATCTATACCTATATATAAATACTATACAAGAATTTGGGCTGACCTATTTTCATTCTCATTATATCCTTTAATAAAATATTGCTTATTTAATTTTAATAAATAAAATATTTATAAAATGATGCAGTTATTTCAAAGAGAATTTGCTTCCATAACTACTAGAGTTAATTTTTCTAACTTTATCATAAATCGTAATGCATAAGTGGATAAACATGTTGTACAACTTTTTTCAACATCTCCCATTCATTTGCTTTTTGTTTGTTTATGTTTTCTTTTTGGAAAATCCTCTTTTGCTCTTTAATCTATAACAATATATAAAAGCAAAACATTTTTTTGGTGTAACCTATTTTTTTCTCCTGTTTTGCCTTTCAAACCTACTTAGAAGTTATAGAAGTTACACAAATAAAAATTAACTACTCCCCAATTTTATAATTGAATATTGTACACAAGTTAAAGTAATTGATTATTTAAAAAAAAGTTGACTTTAATTTCTAATTAAAAACTATATTCAAATACACATACCACAAATTCAAATACCCATAATTTTAGTTAAAATCAAAATTAAAAAAAAATACCACATATATTTTTATGTGTAAGTGTATCGTGCCCGTCTGGATGCTAGTTTAGATAATAAGTGTTCCGTAATCTAGTTTTTGGTATTTTTTTAGGTTCGGAAGATTTTGATTATTTGGAGCATCTCATTAGAGAAAATAGGAAGACATATTTCATTATTTTCTACTCATGGATCTCACCAGTTGCCTAGTTATTGAGATGCATAATTATTAGTATAGTTGGTTAGTTTTGTTATAAGTGGAGTAGTTTTTATATTAATATATTTTAAAATTTTGGGGTATATGCGTAAGAAAATTTGATATTTGTGTATACTTGTAATGTACATGATATAGTTGTAGCTCGTTGCGTTTTTCATCATGGAAAAGCTCCCCCTGAATTTGTGCATTATCCTTGATAGCGCACCCCCTAGAGTTTTACATTATCCTCTTCATTTTCTTCTCCCCCTTTGACAACACCAAAAAGAGAAAATCTAATTCGTTGGCTATGATAATAGATAACACTCACATACCCCCCCTTATATATGTAATGGATTGTTTACAATAACATATTATTGTTTAAGTTGGCTATGATTATCATATATGTGTGTTATTCACATTTTTGCACTTTTTTATGTTGACGTTTAACGACGATACACCATTCCCATGCGAATACTTTGTAGACATTCGTAATTATTGTTCGTATATATATATATATATATATATATATATATATATATATATATATATATATATATATATATATGTGTGCGTGTGTGTGTGTGTGTGTGTGTGTGTGTGTGTGTGTGTGTGTGTGATGTACATAAGTATTTGAGTTTGAGTTCAATTGTTGTTTCTGTTCTGATACAAGTTAAAAAATACAGGTTATAAAATTTTTCTGTCATGTCACAAAAATACATAACAGAATAGATGTTATTCATTCTATTCCACAATATAATAGAATGTTCTAATGGGCCTATCATAGGACCAATGAGTTTTTGAGAACATCAAGTTTTAATGGAAAAAAATAATATAAACAGAATAGATGTTATTCATTCTGATCCATAAAGTAGTAATTTAGAATAACAGAAGTAAGAGAAAAAAACAATGATGAAAGGTTCAGCAGTTTTGTTTGTTCTCCTTCCCATTGCAGCAATGGCCATTAACACTTAAGTTGGTGGTAGAGGGCTTACTCTTCCACATGCATCTTGATAGAGAGTATCAAGTTATATTTTAGTATTTTATCTTAGTATTTTAGTTTAATCATAATTATTAATTTAAGGTTTTATATTAGTCGGCATTTTAATGTAAGTGTTATTGAATTGAGCTCCCATGTATGTGGGCATGTTAGTTAATGGCCCATTAGTATCATTATATATGTAGTGTTTTGTGACACGTGAAAGGGAAATCAAATGAATGAAAAAGTCTTTTATTTCATTTAATTCTAATTTGTTATTTTAGTGTTCTTCGTCTTTCCTAGTATAAACCCTAGTTCATAGCTTTGGTAGGAATTGCATCCTATCAATTGGTGCTTTCATCATGTACTTAAATCCTCCTATGGATTGTCCTTATCATACACCTTCATATCATCCATGGATTATTCCTCCTACCTACCCTACAAACCCCTTTTTTTCAACTCCTACCACACCTTCATTTCCATCCTTTCCATGAAAACTCTTTTCCCCTTATTACAGAAATCTATATGATACAACTCCATCACCTTGTTTGTATTTTAATCATGGATATACACCACCTCCACTTAACCCATATTCATCCTATTCAACATCTCATTATTCATACTATTACAACAATTGTCACATACAACAACAACCAACAAACACTAATAGAAGAGATTATAAGAAACATTTACAAGTGTCTCATCTCTCTTTTAAAAAAAATCTAAATCTCTGCCTCATTCTCATTCTCATTCCATCCCCACCATGGCCGTAAAACGAAATCTTCGACCTTCTCAAGGCTCACATGTCTCCAAACCACTCCATTCAAGTAAGCTATTAAACCCTCACACAATACCAAAAAAATTGAATCCGTTAAACCCCAAAACAAACTCTGCTACACCGTACGACAATAGGCACCCATTTCCACCTTTACATCATCAACAAGTAGCTCTGGGCCGTTTGCTTTCTCGAACAAAAATGGAGTCTCCGGCGAGTTTTCAGATGCTGTTGATTCTTCGAGGTTGCTTGAAGAATCAAGCTTGAGTGAGTTACCGAGTGGACTTACGGAACTGGCGGTCGTTACTTCCTCCTGCTCCACCGCGATCTCCGCCTCTTCCAAAACCCTACCAAAAGTTTTCGATGCTTTAATTAGGAACCTTGAAGATATTAAAGATTTGTCTAAATGGGGGATTCTTTTCTTGCAAAATATGCTTTTGTTTACTTGAGGAACTCCAAGTCCAGCCTTCCACGGGAGCTGTTTGATCAAATTTCTGAACGAGACTTGTTTTCGTGGAATGGAATGCTTACTGGCTATGTTAGAAACCGCAGACTTGGGGATGCACGTAAATTTTTTGATTTAATGCCTGACAAAGGATGTTGTTGTCCTTCTAGTAAGAGAACAACGGCAACGTATCATTCCATTAATGGAGCCTTATATCCCAACTACTATACTAAGGAAGTCATGCTTATTCTAATTCGGGAGTTTCAGTCACCCGGTGAAGAAATGAAAAAAATTGTTCTTAAAGTCGTGAAGAAGGGTGTGAGCACTGAGAAAAATGATTATGCCGATTCGAGTTCTTCGACTGCTACTCAAACCTTCGTTCCGATCTTAAACCCATCCAACATCAATTTAGAGCTCATAGTAGATAACGTTGATGTTGTGAAATCAGCGTTTGAAAACGTCATTTCCGATTTAACCTCTTATGTTAGAGAGCAGTTGAAAGATGAATCTTGACCCGGTAAGGAGGCTAGGGGATGGTTTCAACAGTGGATATTTTCACGGAAACGGTGATTACGAAATTCCACCAAAACCTCCTACTTCTATTTCAAAGATAGAAAGAACATCCACATCTGAAGTGTTTACGAGAGTATGGAGATTCACCATTTCTCCACCGCCACCAAAATTTGCATTCTCAGCCAAGAGCATGATTCTGACAAGGGAGTATTTACATATGAAGCATGTTCAGAAATTTGGAATTGTAGAGGTATTATCATTCAACAACTATATCATTACATGTATGGAAATTTCTCTTTGTACGACTGATATATTAGCAATTTTGGGTGTCATGGAGAAAAATAACATTCAACATAATGCATTGTTAGATGGCTCATGTTTAATGGATTTCATTAAGTCACTTCTGGAAAAACATGAGATAACTGGAGGTTTTTATTTAGGATTGATTTTCACTATTGGTTATGGTTGTAACTGTGTTATTGGAAGCAAATTCTTTATTCTTGCAGCAACACATATAAGTGTTAATCATGCATGCCAAGTGTTTGATAAATTTCCATATCGAGATGTTGTGATATGGTCAAGTGTATTTGAGAGCTGTGCTTGCTTTTGCTCATTTAATTTGCAGCAACACATAGAAGTTTATTGCTTGAAGGATGCATATCTCCCCCAAAGACTTTTGGATAAATTAATGTTCATTTACAATTATGTGGGGATCGATCGAGTTACAGGAGTCCCAATTTCCTTTTTACTTTCCAGGGGCCAAAGTATAAAGGTGCTTTCTCAACTTCTTAGGAAGGCAAAACAAAAGAATTTAGTCATCCCTAATGCTAAGCAGGCAGGGTCAGAACAAGGAACATTTGAAGGTGCCACTGTTTTAGAGGCAAGGGCTGGATTTTATGAAAAGCCAATTGCCACTTTAGATTTTGCTTCCTTGTATCCGTCTATTATGATGGCATATAATTTATGTTATTGCACACTGGTGACCCCTGAAAATGCGCGCAATCTCAACATCCTTCCGGAGTTAGTGTACAAAACGCCATCTGGTGATACATTTGTTAAATCAAATTTACAGAAGGACATACTTCCTGAAATACTTGAAAAGCTATTAGCAGCCCATAAAAGGGCAAAAGCAGATTTAAAGGAGGCAAAGGATCCCCTTGAGAAGGCTGTTCTAGATGGCAGACAATTGGCCCTGAAGATTAGTGCAAATTCTGTATATGGGTTTACAGGGGCTACTATTGGCCAGTTACCTTGCTTAGAGATATCCTCAAGTGTAACAAGCTATGGTCGACAAATGATCTAACACACTAAAAAGCTTGTGGAAGATAAATTTACAACAATTAATGGCTACAAACACAATGCTGAGGTAATATATGGAGACACAGATTCAGTCATGGTACAATTTGGTGTTTCTGTTATTGAAGAGGCTATGAGCCTGGGGAGAGAAGCTGCTGAATATATTAGTGGAACTTTCATAAAACCTATCAAGCTAGAATTTGAGAAGATTTACTATCCATATCTCCTGATTAGCAGAAGAGATATGCTGGTTTGTTTTGGACAAAACCAGACACTTTTGACAAAATGGACACTAAAGGTGTTGAAACAGTCCGAAGAGACAATTGCTTGTTGGTAAAAAACTTGGTAACCGATTGCCTTCACAAAATACTGATTGACAGGGACATTCCCGGAGCAGTTCAATATGTCTTGAATGCAATTTCAAATCTTCTCATGAACCGTATGGATTTATCACTTCTGCTTATTACGAAGGGTTTGAAAATATAGGAGATGATTATGAAGTTAGGACAACTCAAAAGAAGATATGGTGTCAGTGGTGCTGATGATGTTGTGAGATCTTTAAGCTGCATTTGGATTTCTCCTATTCACGCCGATCACCACACTAGGTTGTCTCGGATTCTTGCTCTCCGCCGTGATTTGCAGAGAGGAGTTCCTCATGAACCAATGCTTGTTGTAGGACCAAAGATTGTTCAGTTTACACAATGGAACCCGGAGTAGGTTTAGAACCTTGAGGACAAGGTTCAAGTGAACCCCGCGGTAATGATAGAGAGTACCAAGTTATATTTTAGTATTTTATTTTAGTATTTTAGTTTAATCAGAATTATTAATTTAAGGTTTTATATTAGTTGGCATTTTAATGTAAGTGTTATTGAATTGAGCTCCCATGTATGTGGGCATGTTAGTTAATTGCCCATTAGTATCATTATATATGTAGTGTCTTGTGACACATGAAAGGGAAATCAAATGAATGAAAAAGTCTTTTATTTCCTTTAATTCTATTTTGTTATTTTAGTGTTCTTCCTCTTTCCTAGTATAAACCCTAGTTCATAACTTTGGTAGGAATTGCATCCTATCACATCTCATGTGGGTTGTGTGGGCAATTGTCATTGTAAGCGTAAGACATGTCCTCCTGTAAACTCCATTTCCATCTCTACCGGCAAAGCCACGACAGCTCCTCCTACTGCTTCATTTGTGACCACTCACAACTATCATGGAAGCATTTCAACAATGATGCAAGGACGTAGTTTTTATCTTAGCTAGTACGGAAATAAATCGACCTTGCTATTGTTTGAGTTATGTCTTTTACTTTTCTGTTGAATGCTATCCCCCTTGTTGGGTCTATGTGCTTTAGTTTGTATTCAGGCATTTTTTATCTTTCAGTATGTGATGAAAGTTTTTAATATATTTTGATGTTTAAAATATGAGATTTTAATTTAATGCTTTTATATTTTGTTGTTCAAAACAAGAAAGAGTTTCTTATAAATATAAAACATGTATTATATAAACCTTTCAAGGATCCAATGAAGCTTAAAAAAGAAACTTAAAAAAGTTGTGCTAAATGTATCATTATCATCCAATGAAGCTTTAAGTTTATCAACCTTACGCTTAAAATCAAGCTCGTAATAATACAAATTGTGATAGCATTCGTAATAGAAATAACAAGCAATGTAATTCTCTTTGTTTTTAGTAGAGGGAGCAAGGAAAAACACGAAGAGAGTGGGGGGAACTTAGTGGTCCAAATTAACTCTGAACTACAATATCTATTTCAGTGTTAGAAAATAGAAATGGGAAAATGGGGTAAGTATTTGACTGTACTCCAAAAGAGTGCATGATGAGTGCTGCATCATGTGACTTTGGTGACATCATTCTTTATCGGCTAATAATTGGGACCATCAAATTGAACAAAAAAATTACCACCGAGTAGTACATAATCTTAAGTTGATGTTTAGGAATAAAAACTAGATTCCTCAAGTGATTACCATAAGACCAATCATTCCTCAAGTGATTACCATTGTAACAATCACACAAACCATTTCGAAATTAAATTCTAATTTTAAAAATTAAACCCATGTTATATAGATACAAATAAATAATATTTTTTATTTAAACTAAATTTCATAAAAAACTTATAAATAATTGTCCAATGTTGCATATACATAAACATTTAAAATAAATATTTTGAAAATATTTCAAATAATCCCCGTTGATTCTCCATCACTTTATTTTCTTGATATGCTAACATATGAAAGAATTCCTAAAATGAAATTTTGTTTTGAAGATACCTATCAACTACATGTTAATGTAACAAATATAATAAGTTTCTAGGGTCTTTATGTAATATGTTTCTATGTACTCTTATTTTTTTTAATTGTTTTATCGGTGCATTTGTATCAAGGACACTCGTAAGAATTTTTTTTAAAATAAGTTACTTTTATGGAAATCTTTTTTGATCATCAAAAGAAATTTTACTTTAACCTATAAAAGTCTTACACTAATTCAAATCAATTTGTTTATTTTGTCTTGTTTTATTAAAGTGCTGCTACTTAGTTTTCACTTGTTTTCTTCTCTTTTCATCAATTTTGTTACACTTATTTTTCTCTTTACATTATATTATTTCAACCAAAATGTACTTATTGTATATTTCTTTTAACAAATTTATTGTATCCGGTATAACGATTATTAAGATATTTTAAAGTAGTTATATCTAAAAATAATTAAAGTATTTGTTGAAATTTACAGATATATGATTTTAGAGTTTGTCGAATGTTCCTCGGCCATTCGAAAGGAATCAAGATAGGTATAAACACAGTCGAACATGAATAAGTTGAATATTTATAAAGTCTACAAGGGCATTCTTCATTTCTCTATAAATCATTCTTGTATATTTTATATCTCTTCCTCGTCATTTACTATTATTATTCATTGTTCGTTACTTAGTCTTATTGAGTTCTGGCATTTTGTTTGTATGATTTTAGTATGTTGTGGTTGTTCATGGTGCTTGTTGAAAAGCTAAAAGACGATTGATAAATGAAAAGATCATGTAATCAAACTTTATTATTATAAAATAAAGTGAGAAATATCTTTATTATATTTCCTTCAAATAATTGGTTACATAGGCTTGCTTATATATATGCCAATAGGAGCCTTTTAAGTAGAAATTAAAGGAATTAAAATAATAACAAACTATAAAATAGAAATAGAAGTGGAATAGTGGCAACTGACTTTCAGCTTATCTTGGTTATAATTAACCTTAATCAACCATAATCTCTAATACCCCAATCAAGTTGGAGAGTGAGTGTTATAAACATTGAACTTGGATAAGAAATCATGAAATGCCTTAGCCCTCAATGATTTGGTGAAGATGTCAGCTTATTGTTGATGAGTTGATACATATAATATATTGATGGCCCTTGATTGAATATGTCCTCTTACGAAATGACAATTCACTTCAATGTGTTTAGTACTTTCATGAAAAATAGGACTTGTGATTAAACGAATGACCGCTTAATTATCACAATGTAAAGTTGTAGGACGTATGCATGAAACTTGAAGAGTATCTAACAGGTTATGTAGACAAATAATTTCACTTGTAGCATGAATCATTGCTCTATATTCTGCATCAGGAATGAGAAATAGTCACTTGTTTCATTGATTTCCATGATATTAAAGCATTTCGAAGTTTTACCAAATAACTATATATTCTTGTTGTGGGACATGATGTTACACCTTAACTCATGATAGTTTTTTTTTACTTTCTTTATAAAAATACTACAAAACATAAGAATATGAGACAAGGGTGTCATACCAACATAATGCTCAACTTTTTACTTGAAATGAAAAAATGAAATTCAAAACATTATAATGAGTATAATTATTTGTTTTAATACAAATTAGAGAACATAGTATAACAATCCCAACCTTAATGTTACAATATCAAAACTATTATATTAAAATAACAAATAATTGACTTAAGATCCAGTGAAACATAAAATCAAAGCAAACAATTAAAATGGTCATCTAACTTGAGAATAATCTCCACAAGGGTTCACTTAGAGGAACATAGAGCACAAAAGGGGTGAGAATATATTCTATAAAATTACATGGTACAATAACAACAAGGATAACATCTAATCATACAACACATCATTCACAATCAATCATAATCATCCAATATCACTAAACATAAACAAGAATAAATATGCAACGTTCATCTCCTCTACTTCGATACATGCGGTACCATCAACGTCGTTTGGGTTATGATTGAATGAGGTGAGGGTTTCACACGAATCACTTACAAATGTTACCATCCACCCTTTTCTTATAGGGGTGTCATGGAAAAAATAAAATCATTGAATTTTTTTCTTGGATGACAATATTGAAAAATAATCCTAAATATAAAAACGTATTGGAAGAGGTGGAATCAACCAAACCAACGTCATTTTGTGAGATGGATAGCAAGAGTAAAAAAATGTTTTGTTCAAGATTGGTAAAATTAAATTCTTTAATGAATGAAAATAACAACAATAACATATAACCTTCTCAAAACATTTCTTGATTGTCCTCGTGAGAATATGATGAAATGAATTGCTAGTAAATGATGAGTGTAAACCAGGCTAGTTTTACCGGACCCCAAGTTTGAGGCAAATTATACTTCCTAGAAATTCAAATGTGTTATAATTACTAGTAATTAAGGGTTGTTATAAGATTTATGGTTGTTATGAGGTTGAGACTTAGACCCACGTGGAGTAAGAAGCTCCTGTATGTAGTTAACCATGTGTTGTTTTTAGCCAATTGTCTGTCATAATATTGAGGTATTTATAGCCACCCAAAGCCTATATCCAAGACTTCCAAGAATATAGTAACAAGTAATTATTAGCGAATTTATTTCTTTAAAATTAATGAGCACATTCAATTCCCATTGATTCATATATTTTGTTTGTAGACCCAATAAATGTACCCGCACAATTAACGTTATGCAAGGAGACACGAATGATCCAGTCAGCGTATCGGGAAAAATGTGTCATCGTCGGTCCCTCAAACTAACAAAGGGGTGACATGGCAAGATCGATGGACAAAATGTAGGTTTTTCCAGGCCTGTATGAACCTTTCTAATTACACCACTAAATTTTTCATAACATTATATCTATACGCATATCCATTTTTTTTCTCAATGACATACCTAACATTTCTAAGTTACTTGTAAAGTACAGAAAAACACAAGTTGTTCCATTCCGTAGAAGTTCAAGTGATCTTTTCCTTAACACTGTGTCATTATCTAAAGCTTGATTAGCATGATAATTTATAGTCTCGCTGAATTTGAAACTAAACACTTAATTTCATAAAGTTTAGCTACATCAAAATTGTGTTTTATTCTTGAGACAATCAATAATGACAACAAATTCAGCAAAAGACAAGTATAGGCTAGTTCAATTGCTATCTCCAATACACCTAATGTATTTTCATATCAGTATTGACAAAAACATACACAAACATTTAAATAAACATCTAACATTCATAGATTTTTATTAAAAATAAACCAAGTGCCTGAACCTTCAAAGTTCAGCTTTCTGCTGCATGAAGGTAGATCGGAAAAATCGCAAAGCACAAAAATTTCTTATTTATAAATTAAATGGGATAAGAAGAAATAATGAAAATAACTTTTCTCTTTATTATACTACATAAGCAATTACTAAGGATGCTATCGCCGAAGTACCAAATTCGCGTTACTTTTTCAACTTAGTCTCGAACACTTTGACCTCTTTTCTCAGGTTCACTTCTTTTTCACTAATCTGTTCCACTGTTAAGACAAAAAGAATACAATTAGCCATTAAGATGTGTATATTCATGCTCAAATCAAAAATCCGAGCAGTAAGAAGAAGTGAAATGTTGTTTTAACATACATTAAATTCAAATGTTGTTCAGGTAAAAGCAAGAAGAAGCTTACTGCTAGTCAAGTCCAAAACTATGTCGCAGTGAGTTCTTACTTCCATTTCCACTCCAGCCCTAACATTTAATGCTCTATAGATTGAAAGTGAAAGGTCCAAAATCCAAAATCCAAAATCCAAAACTTAAGATCCAAAAAAATGTCTTCAATGCTACAAAATCCAAGATCCCTTACCTGGAAAATCCAAATGATAAAGAAGAAGGTTGGATCTGAAAAACTATGCATCGATACAAACCTACAGACCAATTGAAGTTGATTCACAAATTTAGAAAAGGAAAGTTAACGAGAACGAAGAAACGAAAAGGACCCAAACACAAACTAACAAATCAATCGAAGTTGAGTTACAAGTTTTTGTTGTCCAAGACGAGATGGAAGAAGAAAAGGGCAGAGAAGAGAAAGGAAGATGAAGAGGGCAAAGGAACACATGAAGACAAAGAAGAGGAAAGTGAAAAGGAAAATGTGAATTACATCTGTATTGGGGGAAGAGAAAAGAGAAAAATTTGGAATTGGTCTAGTTAGATTAAAACCAAATAGATGCATGTGACATCATCAAATGAACAAACCATGGCTTAATTGTATAAACATGTAGTTGTAATAGAACAAATTGACATCATCGTTTGGAAAAAGTAATTTTTACACACAAAATACCCTCAATTTGATGAGGTGGTAGAATATGAGGAAAGTGTGTTAGAGGATTTTCCAGAACATCAAATTTTCTTATATTATAGATTAAAAGAATTTTGAAAGAATTGGAAGGTAAGTAACCAACACATTTTCCTGTCAATTTGTTTTCTAGTATTGAAGCGATACTAATGGCCATTGATTAAAATTTTGAAAATGCCACTATAGTTTACACCCTTGTCAAATATTCCATAAATGTGAAATCTTGTTAAGAAATTTATATTTTTTTTCTAGTAAACATGAACTTCAAAACTAAAAATGTTGTCTTCCATTGAATATTTCACATGCATTAGTATCATTCTTGAATGAGTTCAGCTCTTCATCTTAAACTCCACTCTCATATTTTTCACCATAGTTCCGCTATATCTTTATGAAATTTGAAATTCATTCTTTTAATTTTTCCACGAGTCTGCTATTTCAATATAATCTTGATCATTATAGACATACATCTCGTCAACTTTGTATTTTAAATTTATGCTATATACATCAAACAAGAGAAATTACAATGTCAATACTATATGTTTACAGTAATTCACATATACATTGTTAAACAATTTCATACATTATATTGATCCATCAATACACTATAACGAGCAAGTAATGACAAATAAATATCCAATACTAGGCGTGGACATCGGTCGGTCACGAACGGTTTCAAATTCAAAATTGTTCACCGTGCAAATCCGACAGGCTTAAAACACCAATCCATTTCTGACTGTTTTGAGTGGCGGGTTTGTCGGTTGTTGTCGGATATTGACTTTTTCGGGTGGTTTGATTCGGTTACATCTCTTTACATAGAGATGGTAGATCTTTTGATCTTCACATCATTTTCCTCTAAGCTTTATTTTTACACAGTATCTTAGTTATGAGAAAAATATGAATAAAGGATACAAATAAAACATGCTACAAGACAATAATTTTTTCCATAAACTTTAATTCTTTGTTGAAGAAAGTGTTTAATAGATTTAGTGAGAGGATGATTAGATATTAAATAATAATAGTGAAACATAAGAGTGATTTATGTTTGTTTTGGGAAAAAAGAAGAAACGTAAGTATACATGATGGTTTTTGAGTTTCTGAAAAATAAGAGAGATTTGTGTTGGAACAAACGAGAAAGGAAAAAAGCATGGTATTTTCAATATTTGTGTGTGAGAAAAAAGTATGATAGTAACAATAATAAAAAGGTAAAAAAAATATTGTAGATTTAAGTGTGAAAGCCTGACATTTTGTGAGTCTCAATGTGTATATAGCAGGTATAGGTAAAGATAGTTGTATACTTTTTCATTTTATAATTTTTCATATGATAAAACCAACAAGACACTGCTATAATATTGTCTCAATGTGTATATAGGAGGATCATTACTTTTAAGATGATTATGTCATTATCGTTGGATGCCCCAATAGGGGTGCTCACCCTTATACAACCAAGAAACTAAAAGAAAAAACTCAAAAGAAACCAACCTACAACAAACCCAACCTCGAAACCACCGACAAGGAACACTAAAAGAAAGAAAATACGCCCAACACATACCGGGAATACTATACCAATCAGACCAAGGAAAATTTCTCCCTCTTCTACGAAAAGCCATAAACCAATCCCATGATAATTACTTCATATAAATCAACACCTCCAACGAAACAAGGACACTACCTTTAAAAAGAATCGAGTTCTGGCAAGATCAAATAGACCAACAAAACACAAGACCAAAAAACCAAAAAGAAGGGAAGAATTAAGATAAAATAGTCTATCTAAAAGCATACCACCTATAGTCGAAGAGTCTACTCCGATCCATAAGTAAAACTTATTCCATAAGAAGTTGGAAAAGGAACAAAGATAAAACAAATGCTCCGCATCTTCATCCTCCAAAAAACAAAATGGGCAAACAACATTATGAGCTTCTCCAATAATTCCTCTCTTTGCAATTTCTATTTTCGTAGGTAACTTTTTGAGAATTAACCGCCAACCAAAATTTTGCTTGAAATTTTGGTCGTCCATAATTGATCAAGCGATTTAACTTTTAAAGGGTCCAAGACATCCTCCACCAAACAAGACACACGAATCCTCTTGTAGCAATCTTTACCCAAAAACCCGTCTAACAACTCGTCTCCACCAAAAAAAGGTCCTCCTCATTAGGGTTAGGCTTCATCCCATCCAAAATCGATAACAACTTGTCTAGAAACTACGCCTCATCATCATCCAAAGTCATCTCATTGAGATCCAAGTCCCATAACCAAGAGTAATTAATTAATCCAATACCCCGCCTCTGCCACTTTGGAATAAGACAAGAGATTTATCCTATGTAAAGAAGTAAATAAATTCATAAAGGAGGATTAACCACACCAATTGTGTCTCCAAAGATCCAAAGACTCAATGTCACCAAACTTACAAGAAATATAAGAAGAAAACCAATTTCAATGGGGAGGAATGTCAATTTAATCCCCTAAAGCACACGAACTCCTCCACCAACAAAAGGCTTTCTTAAAAGATGTTGAACCCTCAAACATCGCACTCTTAACATCCTCATACAGAGGCACAAGAAAATCTGCCCACGAGGAAGGTTCATCATTTAAGATACTCCAATTCCACATAGAAAGTAACAACATATTAAACATGCAACAATGTTTAACTTTTAGGCCTCATTCTGCCTTCTTCAAACAAATGGTGTCCCAACTCACCCAACCAACCTTCTTCACCTCATCACTCCCTCCCCACAAAAAATATCTTTGAATATTGTTGATCTCATTAATTACTACCTTCAGAGGCTTATAGAAAGAGAATAAGAAGATTGGGATATTGGATATGACCGAAATTTAAAAGGACCACTCTACCTCCAATAAATGGGAATCTATTATACTACACAACTACGCTTATTTTCAACTTGCCAACAATCGGTGCCCAAGCCTATTTTCTTCTAGGATTAATCCCTATTGGAATGCCAAGAAGAACAAAAGGTATCAAACCAAAACCACACGACAAGAAAGAAGCGGTCGTCTGGAATCAAGGTTAAGACCAAAAATATGGCTTTTGGATAAATTTACCCGAAGCCCCGACACAAACTCAAAACCTCTAAGTAAAGCTTTAATGGTCCAAAGGTTATTCCACGAATCCTCTCCAATTAAGATAGTTCCATCCACAAATCGAGGCAATTCAACATGCATATTATCATTAATATGAATCCTTCAAGATCCCTCTAAGAAACCACTTAATGTAATATACCGACAAAACCTCCCTCAAACAAAAGGAAAAGAAAGGGCGAAAGAGCATCCCCTTGTCTAAGACGTACAATAGCTTTGAAATCACTACGCCAAAATTGATCTTTTGTATCGCCTAATTTAATAGCGCTTTTAAAGAAAGTGCTATCAAAAAGGGAACACAGACATCTATAATAGCGCTTTATAGTCGGGCGCTATTATAGGATGCAGACAATGTAATTTTGATAGCGCTTTGTTAAAAAACGCTATTAATAAATTTCACTAAAATAGCGCTTTTTAATAAAATGCTATTAAAAATTTGACATAAAGACTTATAATAGCGCTTTTTAATCGGCCGCTATTATAAAGTGGGAGCTGACAAAAAAATTAAAAATTAAAAAAGGACTTTATTAGCACTTTTTGATGAATCGCTATTATAGGAATGATGCTTTGTTAGCGCTTTCTAAAAGTGCTATTATATGTATATTTAACAAAAATTAAAAAAACACAAGCATCAATTTTCGTTTGTAGTTTTTTTTATTCTACAATATTCAGGTACTTCACTCCTCCATCTTCTAACCTAAAATATTCTTCAAAACTCACCATTAAACCTTCTCCACCGTTACAACTTAGAACCCTCTTATCTCCGTCAATTTCGGACCCATTTAGGAACTTAGAAACCCTAAAACCAAAATAAATTGTTCTCATAACTCATATATCCTAAAATCGATTAAACCTAACATTCCAAAATCTATTGATTTGTTTCCAAAAATATTCATAGAGGTTATCTTTTTTGTATTTCTATGTCTTACCTTCACTCTATTCCATCTCGGCGTTCTCCATAGCTGTATTTCATCACACTGCCTTCCATGGTAATTGTTCTTCCTCGATTTGAATTCTTGTTGGTTGCGCTTGGTTAAACTTTGCCATTCTGTTTTTACAAGAAATCACATAAATCCTCTAATATCTCTCTCTGTCCAGCTCTTTTGTTGCAACACTCAGACACTACAACTCTCACAAGGCGGATTTGTAAGTAAAATCTCATATATCAATATATCACAATACATTCCAAATCACATCTCAGATATTCTTATTTTGTTTAAGTGTTTGGGGTTTTTGATGATTAGGGATTTCTAATTATGGTTTGTTGTTTTTAAAAGGGAATCGGGTTGTTAATATAAATTGGGATTTCTATTAATTATGTTGTGGGTCTTGTTGAAAGGGTTCTAGCATGTTTCTATCCAACAGAGTTTTCTTATGCGTTACATATTGATATGAATCGTGAAAAGCTTAACAGTGTAGCTTGGCTGTTGTCCCTTTTATCTTTTCTTTTGAATTTAGTTTTAATAGAAAGGAATATTTTTCAATTATATTCAACATTTGTATGGTGAATCAGCATGTTCCAAGTTTGTAGGAATAGGGTAAGGTCAATAGTTTCCGGATATAGCTTCTCTTATATATGTATCTATGTGGTGCTTGCAGAGAAGTAGTTGTGGCAATCACCAATCGATTGCGAGACTGCACCCTTCAAACTTTCTTCGTGAAATTGTCCCCTACAGTTCAGCGGCTGTTGTCTCAATAACGTCATTTTCGTAAGGTATTAATTTAGAAGTCTCTGTTTTTTACTTTTTCTGTATTTTTTTAAAGTGTGCTATTGTGGTTTTGTGTTTTGGTCCTCTGTCCCTTTCAGCATTGTATTTTAAATGATGTTCTAGTAGTGACTGGTTTGAGACATAAAGCTATAGGAAAATTTCCTTTATCGATTTTGATTTTTACCCTTAAGTTTCTTAATTTGGATCATTTATGTTATGTCTCTTTTGTAAACAGGGGCAGCTGGATGTTGAGTTAAATGAAACTGGAAGACAGCAAGCAGCTGCAGTAAGTTGTGTTTATGTGTTTACTAATTTCTATTTATATTGTTGACTTATGCTTTTATGGTTCTAATTAGTGTAAAATTTACAATTGAGGTGGGTGATAGACTCTCCAGGGAATCTAAGCTCTCAGGTATATATTCTTCGGACCTTGAAAGAGCTTTTGAAACAGCACAAATAATTGCATCCAAATGTGGAGGGGTGGAGGTTAGCAACTTAATTCATTTTTCTACATGTTGCATATTACTAATTCAGTTGTCATTAGATAATAACTTAGTAATTAATCATGTTTTAACATGTTCCATGCTTGAAGTCAATGGTTTCTTTGGTTTATAGGTATTCAGACATTCGTTCTTTTAATAATTACTAGGAGTGCAGTTTGACTATGCTTGGAATAATCTTGATGTTTCTTAGTAATTATGGAATACACACTATACAGTGATGGATAATTCCTTATGTAGTGCTGAACTTACATGGTTTACATAGATAGAGAAGGAGTCAAGTCAAAGAGAGAAAATGATCGTGATCATGATCATGATTCATAATTCATAGTCTAAGGATATGACATCATTATGTTGCTGTTTTTACCAGGTTAACCAAAAACTGATGAAAACAACTCTAATCAAGGATCTCTATGGTGAAATCGAACGCCTTAAGGGAGGTTAGTTGTGTTTATCTCATTGTTGATAAAGCAATTTATGTAAGGTATTTAGCTTTCTCTCTTTTGAGAGATTCTGAGGGTGGTGGTATTTGTGATTTTGATAAGAGGTTTATGCTGCTCGTGAGAAAAATGGCATCTACATACCAAAAGACAGATACATTCAGGGGGAGAATGAAATAAAGGTTGTTTTCTAATAGTTTACTCTATACCTGTTTCCTTTATTGTTGCAATACAAATAGTTCGACATGTTTATCTGGAATGTATTTTATTCCATGTAACTTTCAACCACTGAGAATGTTATGTACGGTTTTGTGGTGTTTGAAAATTCCTTTTTTTCAATTTTTTTACTTTCTTTGTTTTGTTCATTTATTGGAATGGTCAGGCCATGTCAGATCAGATCAAGCAGATGAATTCCAAAGCTTTCCTAATGTTCAAGGCTCTCTATTCATCAATTCCAAAGCTTTATCTTCACAAGATCAAACCTTTCCAATTGGCAACGAGGTGATTGGAGTACAACATATTCTCCTTCTCCATTCTACATGACTTCAAAAATGAGGTCTCTTTACCTTTACCTTGAAGGATATGATTATACCATCTTCGATCTTACTAAACTCGACAGAGTACAGATACAGGTATTGTTTCGTAAATTATGACATAGAAATGGTTCATGTTTCTTTTGTTTACTGGAATTTTCAATATATGAACTACTCCAAATTTATTTTAATGCACCATTGGTGTAGAACATTTTATATTGCCATTCAATAACAATGTGCCGACTAATCGGATTAAAGTTGTGAATCTATGTGGTTTGAAATGCATTAAGAAGATTAGTTTGCAAAGCAATCGTCTTACCAATCTATGTGGATGCAATGCAATTGAATGAGATTCAGTTTAGTGAATCTATTATGATCTGAATCACATTTCTATTTCGTTTCACCAATTGCTCATACTTCTGCGATTTCTCTGAGTTCATCCATTGTTTTGCTTTGTTAAACGGATACTATGGACTCTGAAGCAGCGATATCGCAGGAAATTGATGCTTTAGAGAGGTAATGTTTTGTTTATTTGTGTAATTAAAAAATTGATTATAATAGTTGTTGTTTATTAGGGTAATACTATTAGCTGTTGCTATTTCAATTTCAGATACTAACAACTTTGTGTTGTTGATCGTTGTTTTGTAGCTACCTTGTCTGCTTCATGTATCAACAAATTACATCATTAGTTTCCTCCATTTTGAAATGCTTGTGCCATGATAGAACCATTTCAGCTCTAGATATGCTTGAATTAAATACTATGGTCGAACTCGTTTGGGTATTCAACACTCCTCGCATTTCCATTTTTCTCATAATTCAACGTGAAAAGAAATTCATCATTAGATATCAGATCACTAATTATCATGAATGTGTGGCCTTCTGATACCAGAGAGTGGAATGTTGCATCTGGACGATATAAAAGGTTGCAGGCACAATTATTTGGGCGGTGAAGTTTGTTCGCTACAGCTGGTTTTGAACGAGGCTGCTTGAGCAGTGGTTCATGAGGCAGAGGAAGTTTAGTTTCTCATTTTTGGAGGGTGATTCTGTGGTAAGACTCAGCGACTTGCTTTTTACCATTTTAGCTTCTATTTACTTTTCCTTCTGGTTTTATGCTTCTTAAAATATACTCTTTGGATTTTATTTGCTTCTAGTGTTCTTGCTTTCTCGAATCTTACTAACAGTGAGGCAAATAGGGTAACTTTAAGCATTCAGCATAAATACTAGTCCTTATGATTTTTGAACAATAGTAATAAAAGAACATGTCGAATGAATGATTGGTTTGGAGTTTAGGTATCTATCACTTGTATGTCGAATTTATGATTTTTCAACAATAGAGCTCATTGAATGTGATAGTTAGTTTAGAGAAAAATTAATTAGTGAATTAGTTTGAGTTGTTAGAATGTTAAGATTGAAGTGGTGTAACTGCTGCTACTGTTAGTTAATATGTTAGTAGTGTTACTTATGGGATTTGAATGAAGAGGTTACAGAGTTATATGATGTTAGTAGACTGTTAGCTTATCTGTTAGTAGATTGTTAGTGTTGAGAACAAATAGACTCAAGAGGGTGAGTTTAGGTTAAGTAGTTAGATTGGTTAAATGACACTAAACTTGTAAATTGGGATAGAGTTAATATTAGGGACTGTCATGAAAATGGGTTGGTTGGAATTATTTTGAATGTTAGATTGAATTAGTGGGAGTACCATGTTATGACTCTTGGGCTGTTGTGGCCCAAATGAGTTAGCAACTATGTGAATCACTATTGATATTACTGTTTGAACTAGTTTATTGCATGTATGCTATGTTATGCCTATGGGTATGAATTAATTTTGAATGCTAGCCATATGAACTTGAACTGAGAAATTGGGATTGAATTGTTGCTGTTTGTTGGGAAAACATATGAATTAGTAATATTGTCTTAAGACGTGGGGCTGTTAGCGAGGTTGAGAATATGATGGTTAGAGCTTAGTATTTTTGGAATATGTTTGAATTGGAAATATTAGAATGTTGATGGAAGCTATTAGTAGTTGTTAATGATCAATTAGAAAAATGTTAGGGATGTGTTTGCAGGCTGTTAATGTTGTTGGATGCATTGTCATGTGAGTTGATGATTTGAGCATGCTGTCTTGGTCTTTTGTATGGTTATGCATGAGTTGTAAATTTGTAATGGTTATGCGTGTCTATGCAGTTATATGTTTTGTAGGGCTGGTATGGAAAAGCTTGGAATGAGGTTTTGAATAAGGCATGAAACCAAGACACGAATCAAGCAACAAGTTATGGCACATCAACATGGTTTTACTTTGGAACACACCAAAAGTCATGAAAGACTTGATGGCTTGTGAAAGAAGTAGGATAGGATCTAGGTTTAGGTAGTTGACAGTTTTACCGAAAGTCAACTCTAAGTCAAAATAGCATTTTTTAGAATTTGATTTTGGCTTTTGTAATGGAATTTTTGGAGGTTTTGTAATGGAAATCGCTCTTTGAATGGCATGTAACTTTTATTCCAAGCAACAATGTTTTCCCTCCAAATTTCAAAATTGAATTTAAACATTTCTTGAATTTGGATTTTGAATGTATTTTTTGATATTTGCAAACCAAAAGAATGATTTTGTGTAAAAAAAAACGTGTACTATAATAGCGTTTTGTTGAGAGTGCTATTAATAAAACATCCTATAATAGCACTTTTAAGAGAGAGTGCTATCAAACATATGTCATATGTTAGCATTTTCGTTGAAAGTGCTATCAAACATGTGTCATATAGTAGCGCTTATTTTGAAAGTGCTATCAAACACGTGCTCTATAATAGCGCTTATTTTGAAAGTGCTATCAAAAAACGCACAAAATGTCCACTTCGGTAGCGCTTAAGGAAAAACGCTATTAAAAACTGGTACTTTAATAGCGCTTTAAAAGTGCTATTAAACAAAAAACATTTACAATAGCGGCGCGGTTAATAGCGCTTTTAAGCGCTATCAAAAACAAAAAAAAGTGCTATTAAATAGATTATTTGGCGTAGTGAATCCATTGTAGCACTCCCATTAACTATAACAGACATAGAAGTAATAAACACCAATGTTTCTAACTAACCACACCACCTAGTTCCAAAATCCATCTTTTTTAAAATGCTTAGAAGGAAATCCCATGAAATACAATCATAAGCTTTTTCAAAATTCACTTTAACCAACCTACACATCCTCTTAGATCTGTTAGAAAAATCTAATAACTCATTCAAAATCAACACACCATCAATCATTTTTCTATTAGCAACAAACATGGATTGGCACTTGGAAATTCATGTTGAAACCATCTGGACGGGGACTCTTATCCCTGATCGCCATCCCAAATGGCACCCTTGCTTTCTTCCAAAGAGGAAGGACCCTCAAGCAAAGATCTATCCTCGTTATTCAACCTTTGAAAATAGGTTCCTGTCAAATAGGGTCTTCTATAAACCGATTCTTGGAATCTAGACACAAAGTGACTCTTAATCTCTTTCTTCATATCTTCGACCTTATCCACCCAACCACTATCCAAATTATTCCCCAAAATACTATTCCTTCAAAATCTATGATTCATCACTTTATGAAATAAAAAACTGGACTCCAAAGCATTCAACTTCTTAATCCCCTCGTCCACACCAAAATCCAACCACCGAAAAACCTTTTTCTTCCACTTTCTTAATTCACATTTCAAAACATTTTTTTTTCATGATAGTATCCAAATTTTGTATTGGTTTGATTTCAGCTTATTTTTTTTTCTCTCTTTGCCAATTACATAAGTAGATAATTCCTTTTTCCACCTCTGAAGCAAGTTTTAGAAAAGTACAACATCTCTCTTACTACCATCTATCCAAAATGATATTATTTCTTCGTATATTTCTCGCTATTATCGTGTTATCTATACCTATATATAAAGGGAATACACATTTTGGTATGACCTATTTACTATTCCTTAATTACCCTTCACTTACTTCATATTTTACAATTCAAAACCTTAATTTAAGTAACTTCCACGTACAATAACCGGCTAGAGGTTATTAGACATGCAATAACTATCTGGAAGTTATAAGGAAGAGAGAAAAATAAAACTTCATAAAAACATAAACTTCATAAAGAAAAACAAAGATTCAATGGATAATTTTCTCTCTAGATCAAATACACGATTTTTTATAAAAAAAATATTATAAGAAAGAGGACTCATGTTGTCAAGGTTTATGGAATTGCCGATTCTTTTTTATTTTTGTCTTCCATATTATGGTTGCAATCTTTGTCATCACTTTCGTTCTTCTAATGTCAAGTTATATTAATTGATTGTTTTGATGTTGAATTTTGTACATGTTTGCTCAATTTAGTTTTGAATATGTCTTATGTTTTTCGTTACTTTTAAATGACTTATTCTTTTTATTATGTGCAATTTTTGTGGCAGTGAAGAACACTACTCGAGAGAAAGTTGTCTTTGTAGAGAAATTGCTTCAATAATCCTTTTTAAATTTGACTTTGTGTATTTTCAATTTCATGGTAACAAAGGTATTATTATTGATTTGTCATAAAGAATGATAGAAAAAGAATGAACTGTAATTAAATGTTGAAACATAGGATGAAGAAAAAGAATAAACCGTAATCAAATTTATTCGGATTTTGAGTGAAATGGAAAGTCTTATATTTGGAGAAAGTTAGTGAAATGGAAAGTCTTATTTAAGGAGACTGTGAGGGAGCATCTAGATCCAAAACAATCATGTGAAATTGGAGAGAAAAACGGGGAAATTAACTTTAGGGTTTGGAAATGAATAATTAAAATTAAGAAACAACGAAAGGAAGAAAGATGAATGAATGTGATTTGTATCCTTAAATGAATGGATAGTTTAAATCTTAAGGATGCTTTTTAAAATTGCTTTTATGTGTTTTAAATTATATGGTAGCAGAGGTATCATTAATGGTTTGTCAGTTTATTAATAAATATGAAAATGTGAATACAAAGTATTAAAAAGACAAAGTATGAATTAGTGAATAATGATTTTGAAGTGGCAACAACATAATGGAAATGCTACCACGTCTTTAAGACAAGACAAGGTTACAATTTTATGGAAAAGCCAAGGATACAAGATGCTTTTTGAAATGAATTGACATGATTTTTCAAGATGAGGGAGACACCCACCCTAAAACCAAATTGTTCATGTATAATACTATTCAACTATGTATTTTTTGTTTTACTTTCAACTTTGTATGTTTTGTGATTACATTTCAAAAAGCCCCCACCAATTCATTTTCAATATTTTATAAATTTTTATTCAAATTCATATTTCTTTTAACATAATTATTTTTCTCTATTTGAATAATATCCTCTGGTTCATTGCTTAGGTGAGCTTAGTGTTCATTTGATTTGATTATGTTGGTGTGTTAAGATGAATATTCTCTACACTTGCTCATACTTACATGTACACAATCCATAACAAATGCATAATTTACGCAAATAGGAGTAGATTGTCAAGGAAGGGAAATCTGTGAAGTTTATGCATAATGTACTCTTGGAAATTTCTTACTAATAGTTAACATATTTATTTAGCTTCTCTCATATGGACAAACGGCATGCAGGGAAATGATAGAATGATAAAACATCTTAAAACTAAATATTTATCATTTTGATTTTAATTAAATTGATTGTATTTATACCTATATATAAAGATTATACAAGAATTTGGGCTGACTTATTTTCATTCTCATTATATCCTTTAATAAAATATTATCTATTTAATTTTAATAAATAAAATATTTATAATATGATGCAGTTATTTCAAAGAGAATTTGCGTCCATAACTACTATAGTTGGTTTTTCCAATTTTTTCATAAACCGTAATGCATAAGTGGATAAACATGTTGTACAACTTTTTTCAACAACTCCCGTTCATTTGCTTTTTGTTTGTTTATGTTTTCTTTTTGGAAAATCCTCTTTTGCTCTTTAATCTATAACAATATATAAAAGTAAAACTTTTTTTTGGTGTACCCTATTTTTTTTTCCTGTTCTGCCTTTCAAAACTACATAGAAGTTATAAAAGTTACACAAATAAAAGTTAACTACTCCCTCATTTTATATTTGAATATTGTACACAAGTGAAAGTAACTGATTATTTAAAAAGAAAGTTGACTTTAATTTCTTATTAAAAGTTATATTTAAATACACATACCACAAATTCAAATACCCATTATTTCAGTTAAAATCAAAATAAAAAAATACCATATATATTTTTATGTGTAAGTGTATTAAAAAAAAGGGGCAGACGGGCACGGGAGTGCACGTCTGGACGCTAGTTTTGATAATAAGTGTTCCCTAATCTAACTTTTAGTATTTTTTAGGTTCAGAAGATTTTGATTATTTGGAACATCTCATTAGAGAAAATAGGGAGACATATTTCAGTATTTTCTACTCATGGATCTCACCAGTTGCCTAGTTATTGAGATGCATAATTATTAGTATAGTTGGTTAGTTTTGTTATAAGTGGAGTAGTTTTTATAATAATATATTTTAAAATAGTTTGATATTTTTGTTAATGTTTTGGGGTATATGCATAAGAAAATTTGATATTTAGGTATGCTTGTAATTTTATTTAGTTTACTCTATCGTATTTCTTATGTTTGAATATATTTTATTAGTATAATCATTCTATTCTTTTTATGTAAACGTTTAACTATTTTGCGGAAGTTTTTAACCTCTACTAATTAACTGCTCCAATTTATTCGGCTCAACATCACGCAGTCACTCAAAACTCCTGCAAATAAATTGTGGAAATCATATAAGTGACAATTTTTATAACTCCCGCAAAACTGTTTGCGGATGTCAAAAACCTCTTCAAATTAGCATAATAACCCCGCAATTCATGTGCATTTTTGTAGTGTTTACTTCATCAATTTCATTCTTATAATATTTATGTTTCTCAAATGTTCTTTATTCCTGTTTATTTTTCTCAATTTGTAAATAACTTATAACTTAAGGCATCCAACAACTATGGATACATATGATTTCAATTACCGTTTATTTTTAGATTTTGCGAGAAGGAACATAAGACAGCAAATTATTTTAACAAATAAAACAAACACCGTTTATTAAGAAAAAAAAGTGTTTAAAATCTTTATTCAACACCATTATATATTTCATATCTAGCGTAAAATGTTTATATTTTTAGCGCCTATTTATTAAACAAGTGTGTAATAGACGGATTACACAGTGGTTTTTGCAAAAATCAAGTGTTGCATTATATTATTGGACCTGGGGTAGAGATGGAAAAGGAGATTTCTGGTGCTAGTAGATAGTGTTATTTGTAACTCTCTTTTATAATCATTTTAATTTATGGTTCAAAACACTATTTCACACTCTTACAAAATCCATTGGCATATAAAAAACCCTATTGACACATGAAAAACGTGAAAATTCATGTTTCTATAACATGAAGCTGTCCTTATTTTCTTAATGAGGTAAAGCAGAATTTAAGGATGTGCAAGTTCATTGTTTCACTAATTCCTTGAATGTTTTGACCTAACTTGATGGTCTAACACATACATTAATTTATAGAAAATTATTTGATGTATCTGTGACACAACAAAATAATTGTTCATAACTTCAAAGTGAAATAAGAACAGTACATTAATGCAAGTGAAATACATTTACAATTCAATATTATGGAGTTAGTTGCAACTCCACTTATTCTTAATTTTTAACATTTAAGTAAAAAAATCATTACAAACGTAGTATTTGTGCCAAAATTATTTTGACTGATGTAATATTTTATTCATTTTACCATTTTTCACTCTTCATTCAATGTTTCACTGCCACCATTAAATTTTTACAATATTTTTATATTGCTTAATCTTCACCATTCCACAAAACACCATTTAGTTACTCATTTTTCCTACCAAGCAAAAATTAATAGGTAGGGTGGAGAGATGTTAAAATTGACCAATTTTAGGGCAAAGTAATACCAATAATTTATATATCAATATTATATTCAATCATCATAAATAGATTCAATACATCACTCTCTAAGAGCCATTAGTGTTTTACTAGTATTTTATAATATTTTCAAACTGTTTCTTTATGATATAAAATGCAGAATGCTTGCATTAATTGATGCCAATGTTGCTATCAACGGGTTTTTTCTTCTAAACATACATAGACAACAACATCAACAACTGTCTGTTTTAAACAAGATGAACCAAATTCCAAACCAGAAAGAAGAAAAGTTGTAAAAGAGACGGGCATGGAGAACTAATAATAATTTTCATTAAATTAGAACTCGTTATTACATAACATTTTCTTTTATTACATAGTGAAAATGATAATAACTAGTTATTATCATTTTCAACAGCAGCACCAGTGGAGATGGGGTTGGCGGCGGCAGGTGTTGTAGTAGCGGAGATGGCGGTGGCAGCACCAGCTGTTGCAGCGGCACATGGTGGATGGCGACAGTTACAGTCCCCGAGGCATTGAGGAGCATCAGCAACGTCTGCAGTGGTGCTGGATAAAAGCAAGAGAAAAACAAAGAAAAAAGTGGAAGATTTCACAGTTGCATTCATGATGATTTTCTAGGGAGGAGATTGGTCGTTTTGAGATGGTTGTGTAGTAGTGAGGAAGATGAAGAGATGAAGGTTATATTTATAGACAAGGGAAAGATATTCAGTGCGGTGCAGTCACACCGAATGAAACAACTTTTGATCTAATCAATTCTCTAGAGTTTATTCATTCTTTTATTTTTATTTTTTTGGTATATTAGAAATGCTAGCGAGTTTGTTATTCACTATTTTGAAATATAATCAACTCTCTAGATTTTATTCACTCTTTTATTTTTATATTAAATTTTATTATTATTTAATAGCAATTATTTTAATATGGAACTTACTATTCTAATAATCAATATTCTCATTCAATAATTCATTTCATTACATAAATATTTTTTTATGTTCAAACTGTCTAATAAATTATATATTAAATTTATTTTAATAATATTATATCATAAATGAACACTCTTTAATTCTCTATTTATTATATTTTTTTCACAATAAAATAAAATTCTTTGTAAAAGTTAATGTTGTTATTACGAGAGAATGAGAGGCATTTAAATAGAGAAAAACGTGTTTTTGGTAAGAAAAATTAAGAACTAACTTACCACACTTCTATAAAAGATTTTCTAGACACGATTTTTTAAGTACCACTATTTTGTATATCACCCATCTTGTCAATTGTCACTTGCCTCTATTTAGAGTGAGATAATTCTTCAGTAGAGATTTAAGAATAGAAACAGAAGACAAAGAAGACAAGCAAGTATAATGCAAAGGGAAAATAGATGATAACATAAATCAATATAAATTAGAGAGGAATTTCCATGATTGATAAATTTAACATAAAAAAAGTCTATGAGCATATGAAGGTGAGTTTTCATAAGGTTGATTGGAGACATCTTTTATGTAAAACTATTGTTAGGCCTATAGCCTATTTGTGTTTTGGTTGGCATGTCATAATAGATTGGCAATAAAAGAGCAGATGAAGCGTTTTCATTTGATTGGTGATGACTGTTGTAGTTTCTGTCAATAAAGTGAAACCGTTGAACACCTATTGTTTGAATGTCCTCATGTGTATGATATTTGGAAACATGTCCTTGATTGGTTGGGTATTCATCATAATCTTGTTGGGTGGACGGAAGAACTCCGATGGTTAAGGCAAAAGGGCAAAAACAAAGGTTGGAAAGCTTGCCTTCTTCGTAGTGGAGCAACGGAGACGGTGTGTGAAGTGTGGAAGCATAGGAATGATAAGATATTTGGGGAAACTGTGAATAATACGAATATTTGGGGTATAGAAATTGATACTTTAATATATAGAGGTTGGAACAATCATAGAGTTAGGAAGCATATTGCTTGTTTAATGTTAGAGTAGTTTTGTTTTGCTTTGGTCGGTTTGTAGGTTGGACCTTGGGTCACCTTGATTGTTATGTTTCGTGTTTTTTTGGTTAAAAAATTCCTTTTCCAAAAAAAAATTCGAGAGGAATTTCATGTTTGACATATATCTTTTCAAAGTGAAATCATAATATCAAAATCAGGTTGCAAGATCAGATTCGGTGATGGAGACAACTTCGAAGGAGCGTCTGCAATGACCTCGGAAACATGTTCGACAAAGGTTGAATGACGACATTGATATGTTTATAGTGGTTGTGAAGTGGGATGGTCCAGTCTACAATATGATGGGTAAAACTCCCTATAAAGATAAGGAACAATGGTAAACGGGATAATAATAACTTGCGAAAGAGGTATAGGAGTAATTTTCTAAAGGTGTTCCGGAGTCAAGTGGTTCGACTCAATAAATGGAATAAACTCGTAAAAGGTACCATTTGTTGATATAAGGTATTATTGTAGTGTATGAGAATAGAAATGATAACCATTTTGGGATATATGATAACCAGGAAAGACACACTTGAGTGATCAAGCTGATAGGTTATCAAAACCATGAGAGAGATTGTGAACAAAATATTTAGACCCGAAGACACGAGGAGGAATTAGGTGAAGGGGAAAAGGGAAAGGATTGAATGAAACACTACTACAAATTATACATTTCATGACAAAGATTTCACCAACCCAGCAAAAATTGAGGTATAATTCCAGGACGATCCATGTTTTATTTATTTTTTTATAAATAATATCATATATTCCCTCGATTATTGAATATAACCGAGGGGAAGAATAATTCATGACATGTTTCAAATCCAAGCAAATGCAGTTTATGTTTTTATTTCATTAAAAGTGGTGTCTTTTTTTTAGTTACCTAGGGGTTAGATAATCAAATTTTACTATAAAAGCCCTGGTTAATTAAGTTTCACCCTAAATATGACTAATTTATAGTCACTCCAAACTCGTACACATCATTCTTTCGAATGGATTGTAAGATAGAAAAGAATCTTTAAGTTTTTGTGTTGTATGTTGTTTTTCTAACAACTACTTTGAACAAAAGATTTTCCTGCTCTCCAAATATATCTCACATAATGGTCTTTGTAGTGTTGTTGTTTCCACCTTTTATAACGCCATTGGTATAAAACCGAGGTAAAAGTTTCTATTTTATTTATTTTTAATTAAAAAGAAATAACATTTACCTTTGGTTTTATAAACGAACCCAGGGTTATAATTACTCAATTAACATACAACGAATTTATACCCTACATTCATAAATTAACAACACTCAAGATATGGTCAACACATCAATCCACAAGAAACCCTCTACATCCAATAATAACGCAAACACCACCACTATATATATTGGACGCTATCTTGTAAAACTCAAACATTGATAATGAAAGCACTTTCCATGAAAACAGCAAAATTTAAGAAGCCTGAAACAAATCTCTGGAATGAATTGGAAGTGCAGAAAAATTTTGTTCCAAGGTTAGTGTTGTTATATGATATCTTATCTTTTAACTGGAATTTTATGGTATGTATCTAAACTTTTTTTATGTTATATCAGAAATTGGATGTGTGCAAAACCATTGAACTTGAACAGCAATGGGTATGCAAGAAAATCTGAAATTTGTTCTTCTTCAAGAATAATAGTGACAATGATGAATCATATTTTCCAAAAAATTATACTTGCAAATGGATATTGGTAAACAATATGTAAATAATGTGATCGGAGAGGACCAGAAGGAGATCGTCGCGGCCTTCGTGTAGGACAAGAGTTGATGCTCGTAGGAGAGGAAAAGGGGTGGAGGTACCTGCAAGGTACTCCGATGCCAAAGTAAGTATTTGGTCAAAAGAAAGGGGAAAGCAAGTAAGAGAAGTCAAGTATATGATTTGTGATACCTGCCCCCTCTCAAGCGAGGGGTTTTTATAGGGAGATTGTTGGCGAACAAAGTGCCTGATCGACCAATGAGGTGTTGCCAGATGGAGGGCGAAGCGCGTGGTCTTTCTAACTGTTTCCGTGATATCCAGGGAGGCAGTTGGTCGCGTGAACTACTCTGCGCGTGAAGGGGACATGCCCAACGGCTATATTGTGCCTATTGGGCCTGTTCGCCAAATATGATGGATTGGGCATGGCCCTTAAGGGCAGGAAGCCCTGCCCGGTCCAGAACAGGAGCCCCCCAAGTCGTTGCTCTGTTGGAGAGCGATGACTTTAGGTAGCTGTGACTTCGACCGTACTGTCAGGGAGGTGGTTGCTCGCGTGGAATGTTCCTTTTGTGCCCGACTAGATGTGGTCGTTAGCTACTAGCGCGAAACGTCGATCAGGGTTTGCAACGACCTCTGAGAAATGGGAGTTTTTGGCGAGCAGCCCTGCGCGGACTTGTTCATTTTGACGAAGAGACTTGCTCGCGGGGGCCAAGGGCTAGTGTATTTTCTGCACTGAACCAGGCGAAGAGTTCTTGTGACACGTGGTGAGCATTTATGGCCTTTGTCAATCCTAGGGGCGCATAGGCTATGATGGCCTTCACGATTCCCCACGATCAAATGGTTATAAAAAGGTGGGGGAAGGTTTCATTTTCATAATTTCACAAGTTTTTTTACTCTTTGCTCTCATTTGCTCTGCAATTAGTCCTTCGCCGGAGCTTCTCTTCGCCACCGTCAACTTCTTCTTTTACTTGTAATTTCGCTCTTCCCTTTCTGCATATTTTTATGGGTTTTCCGGTTGAACTTCATGTGTTCTTTGATGAACACATGAATTCCTGGAAATTTTTTGAAGAACATGATGAATTTCAGGGTTTTCTAGGATTTCGTAGAAATTGTTAGCGTAGATCCTTGTAGAATCTGGTTAGGTGTAGAATTTAGTTTGTAGTCGGGCACTAGGCCTGTTCGGAATTTTAGCGTGATTTTGAGATGAACATGCGTCCTCGTATGGATATCCGCGAGTTTTGGTCGCGGGGACCTCTCTTAGCGTTTGGTAGGTAATTTCTACGGGCACGCCGTTGTCCTCGGATTCGTCAACGCCCTTTCACTTGATTAGTGGTGGAAGGGTGGATTTGATCTTGGATGTCGAATTCACTTCTCTTCCTCTGCTTTTCAGGTGAACATGGCTGAACCTCGGGATGAAGTTGTGCCCGACACGCAGGAGACGCAAGAGGGGCCTAGTGTGTCCGCCGATTACTCAAATATCAAGGTCGCAGGAGGGGACCTTGACTGGCTCGCACATGAGCCTTTTTCGTTTCTATCAACCTTCTCCGCCGAGGAGATCCGGGATTTCGACTTGTTGGAGAGACGTGATGAAGACGCTCCACGGGCATGGAAAGCATTTCGCCCCGGGAGTATGATAGAATCTGTTCCTCGTATCTGGGATTGCGCTTTCCTATGTACGAGTTCGCGTTTACGGAGGCCAAGATGCGTCTCCCTTTCACTGACTTCCAATCCTCCCTGTTCACCCATCTGGCCTTGTGCCCGTCCCAGCTTCACCCAAACGCCTTGGCTTTTATCTGGGCTTTTGAGTTGGTGTGTCGTTATCTCGATATCGGGGCGACCACGGATCTCTTCTTCTGCCTCTTCCAAATCCAACGGAGCACGGCGGGGACGAAATAGAGTTGGGTATCGTTTAAGCAACAGAGTAGGCTATTCTGGCTGTATTCTGATTCGATACGCAATTTCAAGGATAGGTTTCTGATCGTGAAGCCTATTACTGAGGAGGCAAAGAGGAGCATCTCGACCATTGAGAAGGTGATGGTGGATGGTCGGGAGAGGGATGGTGTGGTCTCCATCTTTCCTTTGGAATGGGTCTACACCCATTTTAAGCGCAGAACATATCAGTTCCTGGTGAAGCATGAGCAGCTTTGCCCGGCAGATAAGGAGTCGTATAGGATCCTCCATACTTACGTGGAGAGCTTTACTCCGGCCTTCGTCGTTGATCGGGACGGGAAAGAGTTGGTTGGGGAGGATGGGCCTACCCGAGCAGCTAGATATATCAATGTCAAAGCTCTCCTTGAGTGTGATAACGATGATAACGCAATGACTTTGCTTGGTATGCTCCACTGTTTAGTTTTATTTCTTTAAATTCTTTTGGTCCTGACTTGCTATGTGTGTTCGTAGGTATGATGGCTGATATGCGAGAGCGTCTGATGAGGTCGCAGGCGGCGAAGGTTCATAAGAAAATGACCACAGGTGCCAAGGTCGGGTTGCCTAAGCAGACAGTGATGGAGAGTTTTGTTGCTGGCCCTATCCCCATCCCGAAGAGGGCATCAACGCCGCAGACCCCAGAGGCCCCCCATAAAAGGAAGAGGGACACTGCGGGGACTTCTATGGCCGCTGGTCCGGGGGGATCCGGTGTCGGTCATCTTGTCCTGCCTACCTGCTACACGCGCCGAGATTTGTTCGCTGAAGGGGATTCGATAGACGTCCATGATTCTGAAGCCGTGGCTATTCTGAATGCCAACTCTAAGGTGAGGAGAAAACAGCTGTGCCAGGATGCGACAGACATGTTTAGAGTTCTTGAAGCTGCCCTTGTCCTCGCCGACGATGAAGCCGCTACTCGGGCGAACCTCGTGAAGTTCAAGAATAGAATTGCCGAGTTGGAGGCGGAGAATAATAAGCTGTTCAATGATTTAAAACAGTTTGAAGGTCACGAGGAGGCCAAAGTGTTGCTTCAGACGGAGGTGACCCAGCTGAAGTTAGCTGCGATCAAGGCTGACGAGGAGAAGGCGAGTCTGCAGGCGAGGATCGCTGAACTTGAAGGCTTGACTTCAGGTTTTCGGATGAAAATGATGACGAGAAGACCCTGAAGTCGCGGGCTGATTTGATCGGGAGGATTAGAATCCTAGGCGAGGACAACCTGAAAGCTGCTGAGTTTGGCTTCAGTGCTGCAAAAGAGTAGATGGTGGCCCTCAACTCTGATGTGCAGCTTACGACAGATGGGATGGGTTTGTTCAACAAAGTGGTGGACGGTCAAGTTGTTCCCGCCGAAGAGGAAAGTGAAGTCGCAGAATAGGACTTTGTTGTTTTAAGCGTGTTTAGTGGGCCTGCGTGCCCTTATCAATTTGTATTTATCAATTTGTATGGGCGCTGCCCCTTTTTTTTTGTATTTATGACATTACCCGGTCATGGCCGGCACTTTAATATACTTGGATTTTGTGAATGTTTTATCATGGAATTTTGCTCTTTTTGTTTATATGTATGTGTGTGTGCTCGGCGGGGCGTGAAACCTACCGAGGAGGGCGAAGTGGTTCCGTCCATGATGAGGCTAGGACTTCGTTTGAGGTACTAATCTCATAGGCTTGGACTGTTCCCATCGCGAGCTGGGTGTCCTGCCTGAATGGTGCGGCAACGGCGGAGCTCGGTTGAGGTATCCCCGTTGTGCACAGGATCTGCTCGTACCATGAGCAGAAGCTGGCCGGCGTTGTAATGCGTGTCATGCTTCACCAGGGCACGATACGATGGTCGCGCAGCTCTCCTCGTGTTGGGGTGACTATGTCGGCGACTTGTCTATCCTCGTGGTTAAGGACTTAGCTATAGTACTGCTTGAGTTTTTCAGCATTCCATGGTCGAGCAAGTTGTTTTTCGTCAAGTGTTTCCAAGTAATATGCTCCCGGGCCCGTTTTGGACTTGACCCTATAAGGTCCTTCCTAGTTCGCTGCCAGTTTCCCTTCGCGAGAATCCTTCTGGTTTCTGCGCAGGACCAGACTGCCTACGGGGAAGTCGCGCTTTATGACTCTGGCGTCATGTCGCAACGTTATTTGTTGCTTCAATGCGGCCTCGCGGAGGGCAGCCCCTGATCTTATTTCTTCGACCAGATCGAGCTCCTCGCGTAGAGCCTCATCGTTCACTTCTTCGTCGAGGGGAGCTTCTGTCCTTCTGGAGAGCTCCTTTATCTCCACCAGTATCATCGCCTCTATTCCATACGCTAGTCAGAAAGGGGTTTCCCTAGTGGTGGAGTGAGGTGTTGTCCTGTACGCCCAGAGGACGCTGTGGAGCTCCTCGACCCGCCTTTTCTTGGCTTCGCCTAGCCTTCGCTTTACTCCGCATAGGATTACTTTGTTCGCGGCCTCCGCTTGCCAGTTGGTCTGGGGATGCTCAACCGAAGTAAAGTGTTGTTTTGTTCCCAATTTGGCGACGAAGTCTTGGAATTTTCTGTCCGTGAATTGGGTTCCGTTGTCGGTTACGAGGGCCTGGGGTATCCCGAATCTGGCGAGGACGTTTCTTTTGTAGAAACGCAGTATGTTGAAGGTTGTGATCTTGGCGAGCGCTTCGGCTTCAATCCACTTTGTGAAATAGTCGACGGCCACGATTAGGAATTTATTTTGATAAGATCCCATTGTAAAGGGGCCTAGGATGTCCATCCCCCACCAGGTGAAGGGCCACGGCGAGGAGAGGGTCTTCAACTCGTTGGGTGGTGCCAAATGCATGTTCCCGTGGCGCTGGCAATGGTCACATTTTTGTACATGTTCTTTGGCGCCGTGCTGCATGGTCGACCAGTAATTTCCTACGCGCAAAGCTTTTCGAGCCAGGGATCTTCCCCCTAGGTGTTGTGCGTTGATGCCCTCGTGAATTTCTTGTAGGATCCCGGGGACCTGGGCCTCGTCGACACATTTCAACAGGGGGATGGAGAATCCTCGTCGATATAACTTGTCCTCGACCAGTACGTACGAGCAGGCTCGTCGCTTAGTTACACTGGCCTCCTTACTGTCTTCGGGGGGTTCCCCTTTGGTGAGATAATATCCGAGGAATTTTCCTTCTCGCACACCGAAGGTGCATTTTTCTGGATTAAAACGCATTTTACATTTTCGAGCTTGGTCGAACACCTTACGCAAGTGGGTGGTATGGTCGGATTCCTCTTGGGATTTCACGATCATATCATCCATATATACTTCTAGCATGTCGCCGATTTCTGATCGGAAGACTTTGTTCATCATACGTTGGTATGTGGCCCCGACATTCTTCAGTCCAAAGGGCATTACGTTATAGTAATAATTCCCCGGGGAGGTCATGAATGCTGTGTATCTCTTGTCCTCGTCTGCCATTGGGATTTGGTTGTATCCCGAATAAGCGTCCATGAAGGACAAGAGCTTGAAACCTGCGGAATTATCTACGAGTTTATCTATGCTCAGCAGTGGATAAGCGTCTTTCGGGTAAGCCCGGTTGAGATTGGTGTAGTCAATGCACATGCGCCACTTTCCATTACTTTTCTTTACAAGTACAATATTTGAGAGCCAGGTCGTATACCTGGCCTCGGAAATAAATTTTTCCTCTAAGAGGTCTTGTACAAGTTTTTCGGCAGCCTGTGCCTTTTCCTCGGATTGTTTCCTTCTTCGTTGGGCAATGGCGCGGGCAGCTGGATTGATTGTCAAGTGGTGACATGCAGTTTCTGGATCAAGGCCGGGCATATCCGCTGCACTCCAGGCAAACAGATCGGCGTTGTCGTCAAGGCATCTCTTCAACTCCTTCTTTACCTCTTCGGGGAGACCAGCGCCTATCTTCACTCCCCTGTTGGGGTTGTTGCTGAAGGTGATGGTCTCGAATTCCCCATCTGGAACTGGTTGCAGAGGTGTAGGAGACGGGGGGCTTGTCGCTCCTAATTTTTTGTCCTCGTCCCGATCTTCGTTTCCATCTTCAGTAAGCCCGCTGTCGAGGTCAATGGTGTGCACGGGAAGCGTGGGCTTTTTCTCTGGCTGGCCATCTTCGACTGGAACCTCGTCCTCTATGGCGCGCTTTACCGACTTTGCTGTTGTCGCGATCTGGTTCTGCCCTTTCGTTGCAGCCTCGAAGCATCTGCGAGCAGCCTCGATGTCACCGTGCAGAGTTGCGACGTGTCCTTTCTCAGTATAGTACTTGAGCTTGAGGTGGACCGTAGAGGGGATAGCAACGAGTTCGGCAAGAGCTGGTCTGCCGTGGATGCACTGATAGAGCGATGGGCAATCAATGACTAAGAACTGCGTTTTGATTGTCCGAGATGCCTCTTCTTTGCCAAACGTGACCGGTATCTCCAAGTAACCCCAAGGTCGGGTCGTTGCTCCGTTGCTCCGTTGAATCCTGGTCCACGGAACTGCCCTGGTCGACCAGGATTCTCCGCACATCGGTAGATGATAATTTAGCCCTGATCAGCAGAGGAATGTGGGAATTCGGCGATCCTCCGAGGAGCTCTTCTCTGTAGAACGTGATCGGCTGTGAACGTCCTTTACCCTTATTGATCATGTACAACTGGTCGGGGCTGCTGTCTATCAGCTGTTCAAACTTTCGTTTGATGGATCCTATCGTGAGCTCATGGTACCCCCCACATGAGATAACCATGGCCGTAGGAAAGGCTTCCCAGGTGCTGTGTATGAATGCCTGGGAAGTCGGGTCGAGGTGGTCAGGAACGAAGAAGTCCTCTGGTCAGCTGATGGACATTGTGACCTGCGGGGGAAGACTGGAGGGGGTTGATTCTGCTTCTTTCTTCGGATCAGACGTGTCTCGTCGGGAGGATTCTCCCTTCTTCACGTATTGCTTCAGGTGACCCTCTTTGATGAGGATCTCTATGGCGTCCTTAAGGTGCACGCAATCTTCTGTCACGTGCCCGTGACTATGGTGGAAACGCCAGTATTTGCTCTTGTCGACGTTTCCTTTGGACGTGGTCAGTTTGGGGAACCTGACACCCCCTTGTTTGAATTCGGTGTTGATATAGTCAGAGAGAATACGGTCACGTGAGGTTGTGAGCACAGTGTATTCATTGAATCGGCCAGCTGGCCCTTTGCCTTCACGAGGACGCTCCTCCCGTCGCTTCTCCTTCCCCTTACGGGATGGCTCTGGCTCCTCCTTTTTGGGTGCCCGGGGTGCTTCACGTTCTCTTGCGTCCCGGGCACGGTATGCGGCTTCCTTTTCCTCGTAGCGGATGTAATCTTTGGCCATGTGAAGAAGCTCTATCAGCGTTCGAGGAGGTTCGATCCCAACAGCTTTGCGGAAGTCGCTCTTTGGTCAGAGTCCTTTCTCGAGGAGGTACTTCTTTATGTGATCGGAAGTTCTGACTTCCACTGCCTCTTTATTAAATCTCTCGATGTAATCCCGCAAAGGTTCTTCCCTGCCTTGTATGATCGCTTCCAACGTTGCTTCCGTCTTTGGATGTCGTCGGGAGGCTGTGAAATGGCGGGTGAACTGGCCTTTGAGCTCGCGCCAGGAGGAGATGGATCCTCGAGGGAGTCTTTTGAACCATGTCATCGCGCCCTTCCACAGAGTGATGGGAAATATTTTACACCTGATGGCTCCAGAGACACCATGGTACTGGAGCATAGCTTCGATGTTTTCCAGGTGCTCGTGAGGATCTGACGTGCCATTGTACGTAGCCAGTGCGGGAGGTTTCTCTAACCCGCGGGGGATCCGGGTGTCCACAATGTTTCTCGTGAATGGGCCTTGAGCTTCGTCGTCACTGCTAGAGCTGTGAGAGAATAACGGAGAAAGACTGTGGTCGCGGCTTTGACTGCGGCGAGGAGAGTGTACGCGGGCACGCCTATGCTCGTACTTGTCCGAATGTCGGTGTCTTTTGGAAATAGGGGAGTGCCTAGTTTTCCTAGGAGAACGACGATGTCGGCGAGCAGGATCGGGTGTAGGGCTCCCTGATCTTGAACGTTCTTTGACTGGGGAAGGACTATCACGTCTCCTCTTTGAGTGAGTTCGCGGAGGCGGGGAGAGGTTCAGCGTCTCCAAGGTGTGATGCTCTTGAAGGGCGTGCTCGAGGGCACTGGTTTTTTCTCCCTGTTGGAGGATGAAACGATTGGAATTGTTCAAAGAGGCGATGAGCACCGCGGTGGGTGGATCAGCGCCTTGAGGAACTGGAATGGGTTCGAAGGAAAGTTCCACGGCCTGTGCTCGTGGTCTTTGTTCGTCGGGCTTTAGGGAAGCCGGTCCACCATTGCGCTGGACGTTTTCAGACGGGATGTTCCCGACGAAAGCATCCTTGTCGACATTGGCAGCGGCGGCCACAGGTTCTTGGTGGACGTCACTCTTGATGAAAGCCATGATGATCTGGGATTTTGGAGAGAGATGAAAGCTTTGGTCTTTTGGGTGAAAAGATGAGGGATCTTGATTCAAAAAGATGGGGAAGCGAAGTTTCTCACAGACGGCGCCACTGATCGGAGAGGACCAGAAGGAGATCGTCGCGGCCTTCGTGTAGGACAAGAGTTGATGCTCGTAGAAGAGGAAAAGGGGTGGAGGTACCTGCAAGGTACTCCGATGCCAAAGTAAGTATTTGGTCAAAAGAAAGGGGAAAGCAAGTAAGAGAAGTCAAGAATATGATTTGTGATACCTGCCCCTCTCAAGCGAGGGGTTTTTATAGGGAGATTGTTGGCGAACAAAGTGCCTGATCGACCAATGAGGTGTTGCCAGATGGAGGGCGAAGCGCGTGGTCTTTCTAACTGTTTTCGTGATATCCGGGGAGGCAGTTGGTCGCGTGAACTACTCTGCGCGTGAAGGGGACATGCCCAACGGCTATATTGTGCCCAACGGCTATGTTGCGCCTATTAGGCCTGTTCGCCAAATATGATGGATTGGGCCTGGCCCTTAAGGGCAGGAAGCCCTGCCCGGTCCAGAACACAATGTAATTTTTATTTTAAAAAATCATTTCCCTTGGTTTTGGTCAGAAACCGAGAGGTGTGTGGCATTAGTTTTGAAAATATAAAAATGTTGTTGTTGGGGATTGACTTAGTGACAATTTTCAATATCCCCTCGGTTAATCAGAAGCCGAAGGGTAAGGTTTCAAGTTTTCATGACGCCCTTTGTTATCTCACTTGTGTAAGCAAGGTATAATCCCCTTCCCGTCTGAGGTAAAATGTGTTTTTTGTAGTAGTGAGGAATATTATCGTTAAGAACAAATGGAGGTATGCAATTTTAATGTAACAAATTGTTAGCACATCGTCCCATTAAAACCACAGTGGAACGTTTCAATGAAGAAGTAGAGTCTGAGTGCTTTCAATGAGTTGCTAATTTTTTCATTTGTGTATCCCATTTTTTTGAAGTGTGTGAGAGAAAGATGTTTGGTGGAGAATACCATTAGATGAGATAAAATATTAATGGGAATTATCACTTCATAAGGTAAGAATACACTCACCAAATTTAGTTTTAACTTTTGATAAATTTTTTCAAAAATATAAAATAAATTAGATATATTCTTCTTTGAAAATAACCACACGTGAAAAATCTTCAATAAATGTAACAAAATACTTAGACTGAAAAGTAGAGACCGTACGAGAAAGGCGGTAAATGTCAAAGTGAATAAAGCAAAAAGTAAAGGAACGAGTTTATTGAATCGATCATGAAAGTGAATTCAAATGTGTTTTCCAAACTGACACGACCCATAATGTAAATTAGATAAACTTGAAAACCTTCTGTAGTTTGGGATGACCTTGATGACTTAACTAAGCATGGATATTGATGGAGAATATGTGATTGAGGATTTCTTATATGACTGAAATAAAATTAATTACACCGCCAGGTACAAAGAGAATTAAATTAATAGAGAGAAAAGGTAAAATTTTAACAGTACTAATCCCTTGGGACCGAGTTTCACAACCATTGGTTGAATTTATATAAGGTTAGAAGCCATAAGTAGATAGAGAACAGAAAATACATTTATTAACGATAACATGATCAAATGCGCCAGAATGAAGGACCCAAGGGCCAAGAGAAGATGATTAAGAGAGACAAATTGTAACGACCCATATAAAATATCATACAAGTGTTATTATTTGGTATTGACATGATCATAAGTGCCTATTGACATAATTTACATACTTGACCCTTTTACAAAACATAAAAGAA
Organism: Lathyrus tuberosus; assembly: GCA_022829125.1. Lineage (NCBI taxonomy): Eukaryota > Viridiplantae > Streptophyta > Magnoliopsida > Fabales > Fabaceae > Lathyrus > Lathyrus tuberosus. Next base: position 840,871 of record JALAZF010000706.1, on the reverse strand, counting down.
ACAACATATGGTACAAGATATGGAAAGTTCCAAAATAAATACGTAAGATCTAAGTACAATATTCTTCATTTTACACAATACACAGCAGAAAGTAATCACAATATAAGCTTCCTCGAAACATACATACACAACTCTTCTAGCATATTAAACCTGCAAACAATACCTGAAAGATAACAACAATATTGGGGTGAGATAATAATCTCAGTGAGTTCCCCTATCTTATGTGTTCACTCAGCTCTAAAAGGTTCTAATCAAAATCTAACTCAAGTCAATAGGGAAGAAGCACTACAACAAAACGTGCAAACAACAACGTCGGGTTTACAACAGAAGAAACACTACTAAAAAAATTAAATTTAGAGAGGGCAATAATCCGTCACAAAAGTACTAAAATTCCCTCACAAACTATTTTAGTGACAGAATTTGTGACGACCATAAATTCGTAACCAATTTCAATGTCGCAAAATATTAGTGAAGGAATTTACAATCCGTCACAAATTAGATATACCCGTCACTAACAATTGACCAAAACTATATAATGTATTTTAAAAATTCCGTCACTAATTAATGAAGGAATTCAATTCCCTCCCAAATTAATGACATATTTTAATTTCCCTCACTAATTTAGGACATATTTCAAATTCTCTAACTAATATTTTATTTTTTATTGGTTCATTAATTATATTGAAAAAAATAACTTATAAATGAAATATTATATAAATTAAATATTTAACTATCATATATATTCAACATCAAAATATAAATCAAATATCACTTGTATTAATATTTCTCTTAAAACTAAGTTTACATGAAATGATTAAGAAAATAAGGTATAAATTGTTTTTGAATATGTTTAAAATGTTTCTATGACAAAAGATACAATAAAATAAAACTATTCGTCTATAAGATATATGTTGTTGTCATGAACTATCCTAAAGAGTTAACGGAAATAAGATGAAAACATTTCCTAAACCATCCTTGCATTCTTCAGTTAACTTTACTAAGTTGATAATAATTCCAAATTTTGTTGATCTATTTTTGTCAAGTGGTTTTAGCTACAACCTGCATATAACATAAATCTTAGTTAGGATGTTTTTTTTTGGAAAAAGCAAAAGAATAAAATTAATATAGAAACCATACAGAGAAAACTAGCATAAGGAATGCTAGCAAGTCAGTCAATACAGGCAATACAATAAGGCCAAACATAATTCAATAGAACCCCTGCATCACAAAAGCTCCATATACCAGTGTAACTACACTTATCTCAGGAAGAATTAAATTGAGCTAAGAAGCACACCAGTAGCAAAATAAAAAAAGGCTGTAACTCCAAATAATAGTATAAAATAAGGTGCACTCCACATATCAGACTGCTACTGGTTGATGAACAATGCAAATCTGATAAACCAACCAACTTGCAACAACAACCGCGACGGCGCCGGCTGCAGCTAATGTTCTTCGATTGAGGAGCAAATGCAAACCAATGAAAACCGCAGCACACAATGACATGATCTTAGTTAGGATGTTAGTCACAACCCTAATGAATATGGTTCTTCATGAAAGCCATGATCAAAATCGTACTCATCTTGCAAACAACCTTACATGAAACTAAAAGTGGGTTATAATGCTAGTGAGATGTTCAAATACAAATGAAATGAAATAAAACAAACATAACCATAGAATAAAAAGATAGGCAGTGAGTGGTGCAACAAGTAACATACATATAACTCAATGCTAAAGTTTCTTCAATCTTCCTGTACTTCCTTTAACAAAACTAAGTTCCAGTTTTCTCTCAATCAAGGGTTTGTTAGTCTTGTCCTAGCCTGAACACTCACCTGAAACAAGATACAAAACACTAAAGCTATCCAAAACACAGAGATATGAAAATCATAAAAATTAATAGTAGACTTTGACAATCTTGTATATCTAATAAATAACTTCAAAGCAGAGGTTTTCCAAATAATGTATTTACGTTTTGAGATTTAAACGCAGCCAAAAACAATGTTAAATCTTTCTAAATTGAGAGACACATAAATTACATTTTGGATAAAGCATTGTTATAACTTGCTCAGATTTCACACTTTAATATGTGGCATTAAGAGTTTTGAACAGGCATTGACATATAGCACATAGAAACTCAAGTGAAAAATTCTAAAGGCCTAATATATGAAGACAACGTAGTAATTAAAATGAGATGAAAAACTACTTAAGTTCATTGTTCCTAGAGACTTGTACACCTTTCTCCCCCATTGCTAATATACATTAAGCTAACTACATGCATAAAACTTAAATCCGATACATCAAATCACTGCTACTCATATAGTCACATAAGCTACAACTATGTGGACATTTATCAAAAATTTCATACAAAAACTAGTTTATTATTAGACTCGGTAATACCTGCAAAGAAACTATCTTCAGGTAGGTATAAATTTTTTGTACAATCTGAGTAAACTTCATCAATCCCTATGGTGTCTCTGATCTCATCTTCAAACGAACTTTCATCAAGACCAGTGTATCTGTTCTACAAAAGAAATTTTCATACTCTTGTTTCAGTAATCATAACATTTATCCATCCACAGTTTAAACTATTTGAAAACTCTACATACCTTTCGAGCTTTCGCTGCTTTGCTAAAAGCTTCAAGTTGTTCATCTATACTAATTAAAGAGTATCGTCGATCCAGATTGTATTCGGTTTCTCCAAACATTGGAACATAGCTACAAGGACTAGTAAGGCACATAGGAAAAAGATAAGAAATATGTCCAACAAACAATAAAAAAATTAAGATTAAGACTAAGATAGAAACAAATCAGGCCATTGAATTTGATAAAGATCAATATAATCCAACTGCATCTTCAACAAATTGCATCAATTTAATAAGCAAAGTTAATATCAGTATTGAATTCTAGTAGAGCTATAAGGTGTGTTAGGAAAAAGTATGTAACCTATTGTCTATTGCTTGAATGATATTGGTGGAATCCAAAGATTTATGACTACCTCTAATCCAAGTCATCTGCCCAGATGGTCCAGCAACCTTTCCAGAGTTATACTGTGATAAACTTCAATGCTCCGAAGACTAATAACTAAGGTTAAACACAGAGTTTACCCATAAATGCGGCATAATTTGAAACAAAACTAAGGATAATTACTAAGGAGAAAATAAGTTGACTTGTGATAGAAAGAAAAACTTAGTTGCAATAACGAGATATCCCGCGGGGTATTTCAGTGTTTAATCCAACGACCAATATACTCTTCACTAAATCCATAAGTCTCAGCACCCTGAGGCAATGGATACCTAAAAAGATGAATTGACAAAAGAAAAATGGAAGTAATTGCTACCTCATTATTAATTAATCAATTACATTTCAGTGGAGTCGAAGAAGCTGATTCCAGGAGGGTCGTGGATGTTGTGCAATGCCGTTGACATTACATCAAACACCTAGTGTGTCTGCTAGAGGCAGAGTTGCAGCGATACCGTTTCCAACTATGCATGTAACTCTGACCATCAACGTGGCGTTCTCGAAGCTTCGTTGTGCTTCATTTTCATTCAATTTCTTCTGCACATAGTTATAAAATAATTGTTAAAAATTAAAATTTTAAAAATGAAAAAAACAAAAGAAAAATGAAGAAAAAAAGAGAAGTAAGTTCTCGCGAGTTATGTTCTTTTCTTCGGCCCTCTTGGATTAGTCGGTCGCAAGGCCGGATACCAAGATTTTCAAAAAAAATGTTACTCCCTCTGTTCCACAATAAGTGACCCAGTTGATATTTCACACATATTAAGAAAAGTGTAATGATTAAACAGATAAAATGAATCTTTTACTAAAAAACCCTTTATCATGTATTGGGAGTGATGAAAATAGTAATGATTAAAGGGTAAAATTGGAAAAAAAGAATTAATTTGTATTGTAAATTGTAATGGGTCATTCATTTTGGGACACCATATTATTCTAAATGGGTCACTCATTGCGGGACGGAGGGAGTATTTTCTTCAGCGGCATCTGTGATTAGGAGGGTTGGTTGTGTACCTAGAGTTTGAAAACTGAAATTGAAAACAAGAGAGGTATGGAGTGACTGTAAAAAAATATTATATTAAAATTTAAATTGGTTTATGAGAAAGGGGGAGATATGAGAGGGAAATGAAATTAATTTGATTGAGAGAGAGGGAGATATGAGAGGGAAACTCAAATTAATTTTGAGCGAGAATGGGTGATCTAAGAGAGAAACTGAAATTAATTTGTTCAATAAATTTTTAATGAAAAAGATAGAGGGGATTAAAAAATACTTATAATAAACATTTTTTTAACTAAATTAATATGCCAATAAAATCAATTTATTAGATTTTAATTTTTTATTATTAAGTTTATTTTTATTTTATGTTAATTTTTATCTTTATTATTTACAATTTTATTTTTTTAATGAATTTTTATATACAATTATACAAATATTTTGTTCAAATTAATAACAATTCAAGCCTCATTATCATAAAAAAAATTCTATATTTCTAAATAAATATGTTAGAGATCAATAATCCCCTCACAAAATTTTTCATTGATAAAATATAATGCTTTCATCTTAAAATTTGTAACACAAATATAAGGAATGACTAAAATTCATCTCAAAATCTCTCACTAAATTTACTCTAATAAAATCAGTGAGGGAATTTGTGAGGGATTTTTTGTTACGAATTAATTTTGTCACAAACGTCATCACTAATTTACACCCATTTAAATTTTATCGTATATATGATTTTTCATCACTAAATCCATCACAATTAATGAAGGATTTATTTCCTTCACTAATGTCTCTCTCTAAATTGCATTTTTTTAGTAGTGAAATATACACCATTGTAATATATTAAAATTTTCGCGCCTAGTGAGTAGCTGGATTTATAAACAGTGATTTAATGATGATTGTCTACAAAAACCGTAGTAATAAATGATGTGTGGCAAACTTCGATTCTCAACAACTTCATTTTTTCCATTTTTTTAGAATACATTAAGCGTGTGTCACTTAAGTCCTTTATTTAAAAAATAAAATATAAATTATTTTACAACGGTTAGTTTAAATAATTGTTGTTATACGCGTGTGTCACTTAAGTCCATTATTTAAAAAATAAAATGTAAATGATTTTACAACGATTAGTTTAATCAACCGTTGTTATACGCTTGTGTCACTTAAGTCCATTATTTAAAAAATAAATTGTAAATGATTTTACAACGGTGAAAAAAGTCAATTGTTGTTAGAGGACTTACATTTCCACTAAGGTTGCATTACACAACCGAGATTTAAGGGTTTATTGATAAATTAAAAACAAAACTTACTCTGTATTTCTTTCATAAGATGCCCTAGGCGAACAAGTGTGCCAGGGACGAGACCGATGGCATAATCTTTACTTTCTTCGTTTCCATTCATTTAGAGCTCAAATCTTCATTTTTCTCAGTACGATACTATTCAACATCTTCACTCCTTTTATCTTGGTTTATGTTATATATGCTAAAATATTTACCCTACTCCTTTATTTGATTCCTCAGCTTCGAAGTACGGTATTCTTCAACATCTTCATTCGTTTTTTCTTTGTTTATGTTGTATATTCTCAAGTCAGTATGGGAGTACATGATTCACATGCTTTAGGTTATGATTATCTGTTGGGCTGTACTTTGGTATAAGTTACCAATTCGTAATTCATAATATGGTAATCTGATTTCATTGGCTATATGAAATTTGTTGGTTATCATAGATAGAATTTTGATTTCTCTTGTGGAAGTTACAGGTATATAGAACAGGGTTCGGGAAAGTTTTGCAAGAAAACTGGTAGGCATGACGTTTAAGTTGGTTTTAGGTAACACTTGTTGTATTGCCAATATCATCAGTAGTGTGTTATTTATGCCTCACTTGCCATATACGATATGTTTTAATGCCTTTAAGTTGTTTCTGTAACAGAAAGAATGCTGAGGAAGCTATTCAGGGATTGAATGGAACAATCACATCAAAGCAGACCGTGCATCTTTTTTAGGTAGCAGTCCGGTAAATAAGCATGTCAGTTCTATTTTCTTCTACTTCAAACTTAATTTATTCGTAATCTGGTCCAGTTTGATGTTTGTGTACTAAAACTTCTAATCTAAATTTTGTCATCGTAACCATGAACATGTATCATCAATGAATGTTTTTATATCATCGTTATTTAATGGTTTGTGATAGGTTATTTTAGTAATGTTTTATGCATAACAAAAATTTATAGGAACATCATGGCGTGGCATCTTAGGGCCCATTATTCCTTAAACACACATTATCACTTCTTATATAAATAGCATTAGGGCCTGTATTAGTATATTTAATGTTTTGATTTCCAATGTCCCATCTTAAATAAGAATATAATAAAAAATGAACGAGGAAGATGAAGAATGAACAATGGTTTTTGAATTAAAGAAATAATAATGACTGTCAACTAAAACGATTATATTTTCAATGTAGAGAGAAGATGAAGAATCAAAGAAATCATTATAAATATGTTATTCCTCTTCTTAACATCACACAAGCAGCATCATTGAAGAGGAATAATCAAAATGATTTCCAACAATGCAGTCCAGATCCAACAAACTATAGATGTTCAAGAAGTTGTCCAAGAAGTCCAACAAACTGTGTGTGTGGTTAAAGATGTTGTAGAAGTCCGAACAAGTTGTACAGACCCAACAGGCGGTCGCCTTGCAAGGAATACGAACCAGAAGGAGTATAAGGAGATCAAAAAGAAATAGAAGGAGGACAGCTACGCTCGATTCAAATGATGATGATGAAGCACCGTATAGTTGGAAAAATTTTATGTCAGCTAGGGCATTTAGATTTGAAAATTAAAACTTAAAAGTGTCTTTGTTGTCTTCAATATTCAGGAGTTTAATTTAGATGTATTAAATATGAAACTTGCACTTATGAAATTTGTATTTTGTTGTCTTCGATATGGCACACAATTCTTATTAAAAGTACTTGAATGAAAACTTTATCACAAATGTGGGTTGTATTTTCTACTGTGATATGATGAACAATAAATAGGTTAAAAAATGAGATTATATATAAAAGCAGGATGATATTTGTAAATCCAGCAGAATATATAACAACTTTTATACATCATAACCGTTATAATATCTCGTGCGTTGTCCAGAAAAAAATTAATATCAAAATGGAGTAGTTGGGAATCAAACCAAGCTCCATTATATTTATCACAACGGTTCGTTAGAAAAACCGTTGTGATAGGGCGCACTATTTCCGTGTTATTACAACGATTAATGGGTCGTCATAATAAGTATCATTTACAACGACACTCTACATAACAACTCCTACGCCCGCGTGATTATACATCTTTCCCAACCATTGTTAAATGAGTTTTTCTGTAGTAGTGAAGGGATAAGCCTTGAGTTCACAAAACTCGTAATGTATGGAACATGTCTCTTGAGGTCATCAACTCAAACAATCACTAGTTTGGAAACCGTACCAAGGCATCTTTCCCCGTCCGGTCCTACTTCTAGGACTTTCAGCATGGGTCACGGATCCTTGTATCATGCTTTGACATACGAATGAATTTCAGATTCTAAGAGACTCCTCAACCTTAATAATTGTCGCTTCCTATGGGACTCACTGTAATACCTATTTCAAGCCTCTCCATCGTCGCTTCCTATGGGACTCAGTGTAATACCTATTTCAAGCATTTCCATCGTCGCTTCCTGTGGGACTTAGTGTAATATCCATTTCAAGCATCTCGGCCCCGTGGAACTCTAACTTGTCAAAGTAATGGTGCGTACATCATAAAGGAGCTCTACATAAGCATCACTCTTGGGACGACACAAGTAGGGGGTTATTTCTGACTACATGATGAAATATAGCATAACGTGATCGTATTCGACAATCACAAGGTGGCCACGTTAACCTTAATCACACAACACGTCACATGTTCCATGCAATGCATCTCACTCACAACTATGGTAACTATTCATCCATGACACTCACTTAGGTATCATATTGCATGAATGTCACCTTCTAGTGTTATATAAATCATACTTGTAACCAAGTTATCTTTTTAATCCATTTACCTAGTTATAAGCCTAGATTTCCTCACTCATCTTTATAGTATTTTAAGCATGTTATTACATAACCAATACAGTCACATAAGCAAAACAACAATATATAACATATATTAACATATAATTCATAAACACACACATTGTTATTTCCCACCAAGAATGCTTGGTTAATTCATGATCTTACAATAAATACGACTTTCGGAGTCAAGCTCCTCACCAAATAGGACTTTTGGAACAAAGGTTCCTCGCCAAACATCAAACCAATTCTCACGGTGATCAAAAAAATACTAGGTGTTCATCTTCACCCGTTCAAATATATTATGCCACAATTACATCAATTCAATACTATGATAACAAGAAACAGAAAATAAGAAACAAAAACCTGCACCCTGTCATGGTTGCCTAGCAAGCAGCCAGTGAGGTTGGATCGCTTTTGGTTTTCCCGGAGAACCCCAGGCAAGGTCCACACAGAACCAAATTTGCAACATGGTCGCCCAGCGAGCAGGTAGAGAGGTAGCTCACTTTCTGTTCGCCAAGCCTCACCCGACGACGCTATCAGAAAATAGCTCGCGTTAGGCTACATCCGCTCGCCGGACGACTCAAGCCAAATCCAGAATCTGGAGAACGCAAAAATGGAGGCAACCTTGGTCAAAACGTCAACGCACATGTCCAAAACACATCCAAACACTCACTTAAGCATGTTATAACATTATTAAGCATGCAATTCATCAATTACAACATGAAAACAACATTTAATTCAATTTCAAAACAAAAACCTAACCCGCCAATATTCTCATATTTACCCGCCCCCAAAGGCTGAACTATCTAATGGAACTCACCTTGTTGAAGAAGAAGATGAGCTGATGATGGAGATGATGAATCTAGTTACCTTATCGTTCTCTTCCATGAATTTTTTCTTCTATTCTTTCCCTTTTTTATTCTCTTTCTCTTTTTGTCTTTCTTTCTTTCTTCTTGCTAACTTCTTCTTCTTTTCTATTTTCTTTTATTCTCATCCACCAAAATATATGATACATATATAATATTATATTATATAATGATATAAAATTTCCCCATTTGATATGTCGTCATCTAACACCAATTGACCAAATATTGATGTTACCAAAATGCCCTCTCTTGCACTTATTAATATTAGTCTGTCTCTTTTATTAATAATGATAGTATTTAGATCACTTAGGTGGTCCAATTAACTGACAAAAGATGGAGTACATAGTAACTCAGTTGATCTTAACTGTCACCCAATTGAACATTTAAGGGTGTATGGGATATTACACAAATAAATGAATCATCAGCATGTGGAACCAAATCAATAGAACTAGAGTTTTAGTTATCTTGACACCGCATAAGAAAGTCATTGCAGCTCAACGTTGAACTCTAATGTGTAGTTGTAGTCGAGGAATGTATGAATTATCTACTTGACTTGCATTCACTTTACATTGAGGTTTTCCATGAAACTTCAGGTAGTGGTCAATAGTGTGCACAAATTGGTTACAATGCTTATATTTTTTACCAAGTGACTCCAAACACAAGTAGTTGTGAATTGTGATATTCAAATATCAAAAACAATTTATAAAAATCTTGATTTTAAAATATGTTTATATTAGTACAAGCAAACAAATAAATATATAGAAGTCGAATTACCGAAATAGGAAGAAATACAACAAAATTAAAATAAATAGATGATAAGTAAAGAGATAAAGGATAGATAGATTGCACCAAAGGTTTAATTCCACTTTCTTACAACCATTTTTGGTCATTTTCTTTTGTTTGTTATGACCTTTTATTTTTCCTTTTTTTTTGTCACAACATGTTTTTCTTTATATTTCACTATTACAACTTGATTTTTCATTTTCAAACATTTCCTTTTCTTTTTCCCCAACTTTTTTTTAAGAAATATTATTTCTTTTAAGTTGATCTCCTATCCTTAAGACACGTTGTTGAACATTATTTTTCTTTCAAATCAACTAAGGGTTGTAATGTTTTGAAAAGTAATAAAAAATCATTTTAAGGCTCAAATGGATTTTTCAAAGGAATCACACCCTCACAAGGTAGACCTTTTACGTCAAGTAGTTTTTGTACTACCCCACATTATCTAAACGCTCAATTAGATATCAGATGAGATTAGATGAGCTTTTGTATACTCTATCTTTGATATATTGGAATAATGGAAATTCCTGAGTGCTCTAAGTATTGCAAAATGGGACCAACAGAGCAACTGGTGAACTCTTAAGAGATCAATTATTTAACTAAAGACACAGATCAATTATTTTAATTCAAGAAAGGATTTTAGGGTAACTCTAATAATTGATCAATTGGTTTGAGACTACAAAATATCAATAGGAGTATTTTACTCTATTGGATTATATTATATAATAAGTATATATATATATATATATATATATATATATATATATATATATATATATATATATATATATATAAGTGTTAGAAGAGAAAGAAAAGGAGAAGGAAAAGAAAAAGAAGAAAAGTTGGTAGAGGAAGAGAAGAGAAGAGGGAAAGAGGAAGAACTTGAGAAGAAGCCCATGGATCATCATCGATTCATCATCTTCTTCAACCTCCTCTTCGATTATCCGGTGGGTTCTAGGTAGACGCCTTAAGTTCTAGAAATTCTTGATATTGAACTTAGGTTAGAGTTTGAGAAAAAATGAATAATTGTGTGGAATCGATGTTTCTAATGGATAAAATGTGAAATAAACCGCGTATATGCAGAAATAATCGGTAATACTTGTTGTTATGTTCTAATATGTTTTGATGAAGTTTGTTTTATACCATAAAAATCAGGTTTTTCTCTCTGTTTCAGTGAAGTAACCGGTTACATGTTGAGGTAACCGGTTACTTGAAGATAAAATAAGTTTTTTAAATGAAACATAGGTGAAGTAACCGGTTACATAATGAGGTAACCGGTTACCTTACTGTAACTTTTGAAAAATGTTTGAAAACTCATAACTTTTAAACCGTAAAACTGATCGACGCGGTCTTGGTATCATTGGAAAGCTATGACAATCCTCTACCCAATAAAATATGAAAATATTGAGTATGATGTGAGAATAATGAATGGGTGGCAATTGAATGAAAGTGAAGTTTTATGTGATGTGTTATTATATGTGTTTACTTGTAATATTTGTGTTATGCCATATCTATCTAATTATTGTTAAGTATGAATAGGAGAATATGCATGCTTAAAATGAGTTAGGAAGAGTGAGGAAACATTAACCCAAAACAAATGATATGATTCTAGGTTGTGACTAGGATTGTGATAGAGAATCTAGATGGCGATGCTCGTGCATGCGATGTAGAAAGGTGCATCCGTGCCGAGTAATGGTCTAGAAGAGAGTGAAACACTAGTATGGAACATGTGTGAACCTTGTGTTTTGTGGAAAGGAGAAAGGGCCTTAAGGCTAATGTGGCCTTGTGATTGTCAAATACAATCACGTTTGTGTGAGAGATCACGTAATCGTAACCGTTTTCCTTGAGTTGCTGTTTCATGACCTTGGAGCTCCTCTGGAATGTACGCATGATTACTTGGCAGGTTTGATTCCCGCATTTAGTACGAATGGAGCCTAAGGGTAAAGAGAATTATGATGGTTAATAGCCAGTGTGAAGTGACGGTTCATAACAGTTAATGGTCCGTAGAACCCGAATCCATTTTGTATGTTAAGTAAATTACAAGGATCCATGACTCGGGTCGACTTCTAGACGTAGAAGCGGACGGGAAAAGGGGATGCCTTGGTAAGGTTATCAATTAGTGATATTTTGAGTTGGTGACTCATGAACATGTTTCCATATAGTGTGAGATTGAGAACTCAAGGTCATTTCCTTTCCCCTTAACTTGAGTTAGGATTGGCTAGAACCCTGTAAAGCCGAGAGAATCCATAAGATAGGGAACTCACTGAGATTTAATATCTTACCCCATTGTTGTTGTTATTTTTCAGGCATTGTTTGCAGGTTTGATTTACAAGTGGAGCTATGCTTGGATGTTTCAAGAGAAGCTTGGCTTTGGTTTTTCGCTGTGTATTTGTTGTATACAATTGAGGATATTGTATATTAATCTTAGTTTTTATTATTTTGGCTAGTTTCCATATCTTGTAGATTGTATTATGCTTTTAGAGTGGTCAGGTATGTGAATTACGCCATTAAGCACTTATGAGGGTGTCAGTACCAAATAAAATGCTTGTATAGTATTATTCTAGGTATATATTATACAGGGCATTACAGTTGGTATCAGAGCAGGTCGTGTCCTCGACCTAGCCTTGAAACATCATAAGTAAATCAATTCCTGCCTCTTAAGTGTGTCTTGCCAGCATGACTCTTAATATCATATTATGTAGTGTTGGGCCTGATCAACCTAATATTATGTATGTGATAGGTAGAATCACGGTTGAGCAACCACGAGGACTCCGAAGTGTGGTCTGAACTTGTGGTGTGAGGGTAGGCTCAAGCTAAAAGTTAGCAGTGAAGAGTTTTCGTCAGCTCAGTTGAGATCTTAGTAGAATTTGTGATTTGGGTAGCATGGAATTAAAGAGTGGTGTTTTGTTCAAGCAATCCTTTGAAATTGATGGAGTCTGAAAGTTAAGGATCTCTATCGGACGATTGGTTAAGGTATCGAGGAATATGTAAAATCGCTAGTAGAGCTGGATTGACCACTAGTACGGATAAGAATTTCAAGTAATTTCATTCAGTGAAGGGGAAAGTTGTTTTGTGGAACGTGTGATGTAAGGTTCGGAAGCGAGATGACTATTAGTGTTTCAGTTTCTAAGATCGTTATGGTATCTTGAATGGACGAGAATGCCTTAAGGAATGTGTTCGGAACAATATCTTCCAACTAGTTAAAAGTGAAGAGTTAAGAACGTTCGACTTTTATGGGAATCTAAAGTAGTGGAGAAGTGTGGTAGGAACACAAGGATGTGTTTACATGCTTCAAGTGAAACAAGTGTGCGCCGGACGAAGAGTATGAGATACATTGTGTATCTTTAGTTATGTAGAGAGATTAAGTTCGAGATTTTACATCAGGATTTTTGGAATTTGGAATTTGCTAAATTACCCAAGGAACATTATAAGGTATTGTGTCGGAAGAAGTTTGTATTAAGAAATATAGTAAGTATCTTGGAATTAAGGGAATCTTAGTAAGATGGTTTTATATTTGGACCTAAAAGGATTACAATGGAGAGCGAAGTAAATGCAGTGTGGAAAACAGTATTAACGGTATGTTATGAGGAAGTGACAACGGAATGTATTTTGGACGAGTGTGCAATGGAGTTTTTAAGGTGTTGATGAACCTATAATTAAGGAAGTGTAATTAATAATGGTTCACCCATGAAGACCCTAATAGTATGATGTGAAATGAGAAAGTTACACCTTGGTAGTAAGAACAAGCGTAGTAGTAGCACCGTGGTCACAAGTGTACGTGATGGACTCTTGTTCTTGAGACAAGTGTGAAGGAACGTACCTTGTGGAACAGTGAGTGTTGTGTCCTAAGAAGTAAGATTGCGGTAAACAACAAGAAGAAAATCAGGACTTATTACAGACTAAGCACAAATAATGGAATGGTTTATACCTGATGGGTTTTGTAAATCGTTGATGAGAATTGTCGGTTGCGAAACTTTCATTAAGTAATTTGGTGTAAGTGGGATGTCCAATGGATAATGAAGGGTAATAAATCCCGGTTAATGTGTACGAAGTGAAGGAAAGGTTCTTCAAGAGGATTCATTGCCCCCGATTAATTTTCAAGTATAGAGAAACTTCTGTATTTGTGAATAATCGGAATATTCAGAATCTACCTTTTGTTCGACTAAGAACATTGATGTTTTAACTCTCACCAAGGAGCTCAAGTGAGAGAACAGGGTTGTATACTGGATATGATATGTCCATCGCTTTGGGGTGCCGTTTAAAGGATGCGTGTTGGGTTTTGCTTATGGACGAATCAAGCATGGGTTGTGGCTAAAACCTTAGAATGTCGTCATTATTTGTTTTCCACTAGCGTGGTAGTATGACTTTTGGGAAGGTAATCTTGTGAACCGTGTTAAATGTGGGAAAGTCTTAGGTGTATTGTTATCATTACTGTTGAAAGCCTTGAGGACAAAGTCATAGAATACTCACGAAGTATTGATCTTGTAAACATCGTTTCGGTAATTTAATTTTTGGTGTTAGTAAGGTATCACTACTACAAAAAGCTAAAACAACAACGCCAGACTTACAATGCATCCTTTAACACCGTTGTAATAGTTTAAAAATTTTGCGCCCAGGCAAAAGCTGAGGTGTCAACCTTTGCGCCATTGGAAGTTTGTGATGAAAAACCCTAGATTTTGGGTACTTGAAGTTCTCCATTGAAGACTTATTTTGATCAAAAAGGAAGAATGCTTATGCTATGGAGCTTGCTTGTGTGGTTAGACTGTTCTTATCCTTAGCTTTTATCTTTATGCAATCGGATAGTCCCTTCTTCTCCACCCCTTCTTGAATTTTCAAAATCTCCACTCATTTTCAGAACCTTCTTGTTTTCAAACTTTAAAACCACTTTCATAATAAAACTTTGACTTTGGTCAAAGTGATTTTTAAACTTTGTTTTCTTTAATAAATGTCAATCCATGTTAATCATACTTTGACCATTTCCTAAGAATCGAACCTGGGACCTTTAATATATTACAATAGTTAGATAAAGAAATCGTAGTAATGTGTCGCGCCCTTTCAGGTTTTCTCAAACGGTCATAGGACTGTGATTGTAAGTAACGCATATACAATCACACGCTACGTAACAACGGTTGGTCCTGCGTGATAATATATCTTTTCCAACCGTTGTTGTATATGTTTTCTGTACTAGTGTATCCCATAGATATTGGGTATCCAACTTCTTTCTAATAGAATAATCTAAGCGACCTTCATAATTTTTTACTAACTCAAATTCAGACACTTGAGTATAACATTTTGACTTCATCAATCTAAACATATTGAGATAATCATATATCGATTTAGACAATTTTCGCTTTACGCTGATTAATTCTTTTAGACTAATTTTCGACTGACTCATATAAAACACTACTACAAAACGCTAAAACAACAACGCCAGGCTTAAAACGCATCCTTTTATGTCGCTGTAATAGGTTAAAAATTTCTCGCCCATGTAAAGCTGAGTCATTTAATGACGGTTGAATGAAACCACCATAGTAATAAATAAACTGTAGCAAGCTTCGATTCCCTGCAACTACATTTTTTCCATTTTTTAGAGTACATTTAGCGTGTGTCACTTAAGTCCATTATTTAAAAAATAAATTGTAAATGATTTTACAACGGTTAAGATGAACAACCGTAGTAATAAATGAAATGTAACAAGCTTTAATTCCCCGCAACACATTTTTTCCATTTCTTAGGATACATTTAGCGTGTGTCACTTAAGATTCCACGACGGTTTGTTTCTCCAACCGAGATTAAAAGCTTTACTGATAAATTAAAACAAAACTTATTCTGTATTTCTTTCATAAGACGCCCTAATCGAACAAGTGAGCCAGAGACACCCTAACCTTTACCCTCGTCGTATCCATTCATTTGGAGCTCAAATATTGGCCGTCTTCTTTCATTTGCTTCTTCAGCTTCGAAGTAAGGTACTCTTCAACATCTTTATTCGTTTTTTCTTGGTTTATGCTTAAATATTGGTCGTCTTCATTCATTTGCTTCTTCAGCTTCGAAATAAGGTACTCCCTCAACATCTTCATTCCTTTTTTCTTGGTTATGCTAAAATATTGACCGTCTTCGTTCATTTAATTCTTCAGCTTCGACGTACGGTACTCTTCAACATCTTCATTCCTTACGTTCATTTGATTACAGCTTTGAAATACGGTATTCTTCAATATCGTCATTCCTTTTTTCTTTGTTCATATTGTATATGCTCAAGTCAGAATGAGATGTTTCATATGCTTTATGTTTAGTATGAGAGTACATCTTCATTGATTTTTTCTTTGTTCACTTTATTTTCATTAGGTTTAATCATGTAAATAGGATTTTTTTAGGATACATGAACTTTGATCCTAATTGATTGGTGCTTGATTTTTTTCTTCTTGATTAATTCTTGACTTTACATTTGTTTTATACTTGACCTTATGTTGGGTTATGGTTAAATGTTATCTAGTAGCTTGTGATGAACCTCTTGATTTTAACTTTATTTAATTTTCTTTGATCTCCATTCTAAGTTAATCTTTAAATTATCTTCGAAATTTGCTTGATTTCAATTGCGCTTTGATTTCTCCTCATTGTTTCATGATTGATTTATAACATGACCATATCATATCACATTGTGTATACCAACTCTTTTGCTTTGTTTTGTGAGGTAACATTTGAGGAACTTCACACATTTGGGCATTTAGAACTTTAATCATGCTATTGTACATTTATGGTTCACTCTATTCATTTCCTTTTGTGCCTTAGATTAGGTCTCCCCCCTTGGTGGGTTTCTCATACTTCCCCCTCCTCATTCACAATGTAATATTGTAGGGTTTTATATGCTTGCTTGATTGTTAAGAAAGATAAAAATGAAAGCGTTTAGAAAATAATTTCAAAACAATAAGATAAATAAGGCTTGATCCAACGTCAAGTCACTTTTCAAATTTATTAACTTGGATTGTTTCTCATACCTCACCTTAGGGTTCCTTCACACTTCTTCTTATTTACCCTTATCCAATCATTCCATAAACCCCACGCACACCTTGTATGATTTCACCATAAGTAAATTTCCTTGAGCATTGCCATCAACCTACCCTAACCTAATCATCACCCTTTCATTCCATTCTCTTTCATCATCTTTTCTTCCTAAGCATAAACCTTGGTCTTGTACCAAGTGCATTTTCAAACTTTTTTGTTCTGAATAAACTTGGATGGTTGTGGAGTAGTTAGCCGATGTCCTTGTCCTATCTCGAGTGTTTCACATTACCTTTTGGGTTCACTGTCTAACCACTTACTTTCCAAAGTAAAATACCTCTTAAATAAAATGAATAATATCTTCCTTGTATTGAACTAAAGAAAGAGGATTTAGCGAAGACTTCTTCCTCTCCGTGTATTAGGATGCTCACTTTAGAGTGTATGGTCTTGATACTCGTCTTTGAAAATAAAGACGTGACTATATTCGCCACACCATTTTCAAAGAAAATCTTTTGAGATAAAGAATTGGGTACTATCCGCAGGGGTTTCTATCCGAGGACTTATTTCACCACTAAAATCAATCATCACAAATCAAATGTGACATCTTACCTCGGTGGCGAAAACCTAAGCCTTTTCAAAAAGGGCATGTTATTTCCATCCTACTGTATAACAGGCTAAAGCATAAGTATCCTTGCATGCGAGTGGCAAAACCTATTGCTAGGATGTGAACGTTAACGTTGTCCAATAAAAGAAACCAACCTGTGGTTCCATATGTAATACCCTAATTTTTACCCCTAATATCCCACATGTCATTTTGCATTGCATACCACAAATAAGATTACAAGCTTTGGTTCTCTTACCCTCCTCTGAAGGTTTGTACTTGAGTGAGATCGCCGAGCACCCCTATTTTCTTGTTTGTTTGATGTTTGTATTTGTTTATGTTTACTAACCATTAATTAAAATCCAAATAAATGTTTGTTTTTCTTTTACTAACTTTTTCAGGAAGAATTTGGATCAAGAATATCAAAATCAGTTCCTCAGCTCAAATGAATTTCATCTGAACATAGTCAAAGTTGATATGCAAATAATTCAAAAATCATCTGATCAAGAGTTTCCAAGATTTAATTGATTATTATTCAAGAGACTCTACGGTTCATGTGTTTATTTCCATGCCTTCATTGATAAGAAAAAAGAATCGAGCCAGAGCCAGGACATCACATGAAAAAGGAAATTTTTCACCTTTTTCACTGTGGTAATCGATTACCAGCATTAGGGTAATCGATTACTCAGTGCGTTTTTTGTGAAAATGTGCCAAATTTAAATTCTACAGCATTTTGGCACCAATTTTCAAATCTTGCATCATGATAATATTCTAGATCACTTCATTTTAATTCCCTTACCTCATCATAATTAATTCCCACCATACACCCTCATTAATCAGCACTTGATTTTGATTTTACCTCCAAAATTCAAATCCCAATCCTAATTTTGATTCCAAACCAAATTCCAAACCACCAAATTTTCCAAGCCTAACTCCTATAAATAGAGGCCTCATTTCATTCATTTCACAAGCTTTTGATAGCCAAATTCACCTTCTCAAAATTCTTCTTGACTCTCTCAATTTTCTACAACTACCAAATTCACCAAAGCTCTATCTTCCATTGAAAGTTAGTGAATTCATCATTAGAACTTACTAATCTTTGAGCTAAACCTTCATCCATTCACTTTTTCATCATCAATTTCTATAGATCAAGGCTTTTGAGTGTGGTTCTTGGAATTTATTTGAAGAATTTTAAGATTTGAAGTGGTAAATTCTTGATCCACCATTGTTGTTCTTGATACATCCTTCACAATGTGATCTATTGTTGATTCTTGTTGCTTGATCCTTGGATTTGCAAATTGTGTTCCATTGGTGTTATTTGCTGTTGTTTTACTTGAATTTTCGTACATAATTGCATCCTTGATCATGAGGTGTTTCAAGAAATGATTGATTAAGTTATTGCACATTTTCAAATTGTTTTGCTGCTGTTTTAGCAGGTGTAATCGGTTACCTTCCTGGTGGTAATCGATTACACCCTGTTTCTGCACCTGGTATTGATTTTTTAATAGTGGTAATCAATTACCAGCTTTAGATAACCGATTACACAGTGGCCAGAATGTGATTTTTGCTTGTTTTTGGGGTTGTTTTTGTTCCTCTTCCTTTTCTTCCCCTTCCCTTTGTGGTTCAATTTTGATTTCTCTTCATATATTTCTATTTTATTTGGATCGATGAAAGTCTTATGGATCTTAGAATTTCTTTGTTGAATTCTTGATCAAGACTAGATCATTACGTTTTTTTCTTTTCGTGCGGTATTACTTTCGGATGACGATTTACATATCGCTCATCTAGCATGCATTAACACAAAGATAATTTTGACCGACCTCGAGTAGGGTGACTTCCATATAAGTCACTTGGCGATTGCATAACATAGCACTGCATTTGTCCCTCTCCAAATTGGAACATGAACTTTCGTTGCCCAAGCTTATGATTGTAAGCCCAAGGATGGTTGATCTTTTGTATTAGGTTCAAAATCTATGAAGCTTGTTGTGTAAAAGCTTTGATTCTATCAATCTTCTAACAAATATTCATTAAACTTGGCCTAAGTACACTGTTCATTCATTATAGTTCATGACGCGAAACGGAAAACTGAGTATTTTATTAAGCGAGATTGTTAGTCTCCTACTTTCCATGACGTGGTTTGAAATAGATTAGCCTTTGGGTTCTTCATGAGACTAAGTCAGATATCCGTCGATTTCATCCAGATTGAAGCTTTTCTTGTGATCAATGTATGGGGTTATGTTTTCATTCTCATGGGAACTAGTGAGCGACTCCGGAAAATACTCAAATTGGTGTTACCTTTTGAAGGCTTATGGCATTGAAGCCTTTGTGATGTTATTGTGATATATTGTTTATAATTCCTTCTTGCTCCCTATCTCTCTTTTTTTTATTGCTCATTACTCATTATATCATATCATGTTTATATTTATGTCATTTTTCTTTCGTCCACTTGGACCATATTATCTTGTGCTTTTGTTTTTTTTTTCTTTTGTCCATTTGGACCTAAAAACACTAATAAAGGCTTAAACCCCTAAAAAACTTGTTTTCATAATGTTGGACAAAGGTTACTCTCCTTTGCATTTGGACATGGAACTTTGGACTTAGAAATAGGATCCTAACCTATGCCTGGAAGTTTGTGATGAAAAACCCTGGATTTTGGGTACTTGAAGTTCTCCTTTGAAGACTTATTTTGATCAAAAAGGAAGAATGCTTATGCTATGGAGCTTGCTTGTGTGGTTAGATTGTTCTTATCCTTAGCTTTTATCTTTATGCAATCAGATAGTCCCTTCTTCTCCACCCCTTCTTGAATTTTCAAAATCTCCACTCATTTTCAGAACCTTCTTGTTTTCAAACTTTAAAACCGCTTTTATAACAAAACTTTGACTTTGGTCAAAGTGATTCTTAAACTTTGTTTTCTTTAATAAATGTCAATCCATGTTAATCATACTTTGACCATTTCCTAAGAATCGAACCTGGGACCTTTAATATATTACAATAGTTAGATAAAGCAATTGTAGTAATGTGTCGCGCCCTTTCAGGTTTTCTCAAACGGTCATAGGACTGTGATTGTAAGTAACGCATATACAATCACACGCTACGTAACAACGGTTGGTCCTGCGTGATAATATATCTTTTCCAACCATTGTTGTATATGTTTTCCGTACTAGTGTATCCCATAGATATTGGGTATCCAACTTCTTTCTAATAGAATAATCTAAGGACCTTCATAATTTTTTACTAACTCATATTCAGACACTTGAGTATAACATTTTGACTTCATCAATCTAAACATATTGAGATAATCATATATCGATTTAGACAATTTTCGCTTTACGCTGATTAATTCTTTTAGACTAATTTTCGACTGACTCATATAAAACACTACTACAAAACGCTAAAACAACAATGCCAGGCTTAAAACGCATCCTTTTATACCGTTGTAATAGGTTAAAAATTTCTCGCCCATGTAAAGCTGAGTCATTTAATGACGGTTGAATGAAACCACCGTAGTAATAAATAAAATGTATCTAGCTTCGATTCCCTGCAACTACATTTTTACCATTTTTTAGAGTACATTTAGCGTGTGACAATTAAGTCCATTATTTTAAAAATAAATTGTAAATTATTTTACAACGGTTAAGATGAACAACCGTAGTAATAAATGAAATGTAACAAGCTTTGATTCCCTGCAACACATTTTTTTTCCTTTTTTTAGGATACATTTAGCGTGTGTCACTTAAGATTCCACGACGGTTTGTTTCTCCAACCGAGATTAAAAAGTTTACTGATAAATTAAAAAAAAACTTATTATGTATTTCTTTCATAAGACGCCCTAATCGAACAAGTGAGCCAGAGACGCCCTAACCTTTACCCTCTTTATATCCATTCATTTGAAGCTCAAATATTGCTCAAATAAGGTACTCTTCAACATCTTCATTCCTTTTTTCTTGGTTTATGCTCAAATATTGACCGTCTTCATCATTCATTTGCTTCTTCAGCTTCGAAGTAAGGTTCTCTTCAACATCTTCATTCCTTTTTTCTTTGTTCATATTGTATATGCTCAAGTTAGAATGAGATGTTTCATATGCTTTACGTTTAGTATGCGAGTACATCTTCATTGATTTTTTCTTTGTTCATATTGTATATGCATATGCTTGAGTTTTTGGATTAGATTTTGGTGTGTCATTCACATTATTATACATGTATAAATTTCAGAAGTTGTAATGGATCGTAGTTGGATGAAAGTCAATAGATTAGATCCGATTTTTGAGAACAGAGTTTGTGAATTCCTTGAATACGCTGATAAACATCTTCCCGACAATGATGGTATCTTTTATTGTCCTTGTGTTGTTTGCGCTAATATCAAAAAGGGTACAAAGAAAGAAATACACAATCACCTTTGTTGTGATGGTATATGTCAAAATTATATAATATGGACGTGGCATAGTGAGGTGGATAATAAGGAAAGTCGGGCGTCACAAAGTCAAAGAGTGGAGGAAGATGAATATATGGAAGATCACCTAGAGGATATGTTCCGTGATATTGGGGAATCTTCTTTTATGAATGCTCATATTTATGATAATTTATGTCGTGATAAAGACACCCCTTTATATAAGGGATGCACAGAGTTCACACATTGTCGGCGGTGTTAAAGTTGTTTAATCTGAAGGCAAAAAATGGATGGTCGGATAAAAGTTTCACGGAATTACTTGAATTGCTACAGCAAATGTTACCAGAAGATAACAAATTGCTGGATCATTGCTATGAGGCCAAGAAGATATTGTGTCCACTAGGTCTGGAGTATATCAAGATACATGCTTGCCCTAATGATTGCATATTATACCAGAAAGAGTATGAAGACTTATTTCAATGTCCGAAATGTGGTGTGTCGCGTTACAAGCTGAAGGTTAGCAATGGTGATGACAATGATCATTATGACAATGTTAGTAGGAAGCATCCTCCTGCTAAAGTTTTATGGTACTTGATAATACTTTCACGATTAAAGAGACTTTTTGCTAATTCAAATGACGCAAAGAATCTTAGATGGCATGCAGATGAAAGGATTCATGATGGAAACATTATCCATGTAGTTGATTCTTTGCAATGGAAGAAAATTGATTCGTTGTTTCCGGATTTTAGAGTCGAGCCAAGAAATCTTAGGCTTGGGCTTGCCACCGATGGAATGAACCCCTTTGGTAATATAAGCACTAATCATACTTTATGGACTATTCTACTCACTATTTACAACCTATCTCCTTGGTTGTGCATGAAGCGCAAGTACATACTGTTAAGTATGATGATTTCTGGACCACGACAACCTGGTAACGACATAGATGTTTATCTTAGTCCATTAATTGATGATTTACGACTCTTGTGGGATGAAGGGGTTGAAGTTGATGATGCATATTCTGGGGAAAAGTTTAATATGCGTGCAATGTTATTTTCCATAATTAACGACTTTCCGGCTTACGGTAACTTGGCGGGATACAGTGTCAAAGGACATAAAGCGTGTCCTATATGTGAAGATGATACTTGTTATCACCAACTTGAGTTTGGAAAAAAGACCGTTTACCTTGGGCATCGAAAATTTCTAAAATCGGGTCATCCTTATCGAAGATTGCGAAAGGCTTTTAATGGAGAGCAAGAGTTTGGTGAGACTTGTAAACCTTTAACCGGGGATGAAGTTTATCAACGACAGGAATACATTAATGTTGTCCTTGGGAAGAGAGAAAAAGAAAAAAGTGGGAAGAGAGGAAAAGAAAATGGGGCAGTTTCGAAAAATATATGGAAAAAGAGGTCCATCTTCTTTGATCTTCCATATTGGTCAAGTCTTGATGTTAGACATTGTCTTGATGTGATGCACGTGGAGAAAAATGTGTGTGATAGTTTGATTGGAACAATTCTAAACATTCCGGGCAAGACTAAAGATAGTAAGACTTCCCGTCTTGATATGGAGAAGATGGGTATACGAAAACAGTTGGCTCCAATAGAGAAATGAAAAAGAACTTATCTGCCTCCAGCATGTCACACTCTATCTAAAAAGGAAAAGAAGATGTTCTGTGAGTGTTTGAAAGGTATTAAAGTTCCGCAAGGTTACTCTTCAAACATCAAGAAACTTGTATCAATGAAAGATCTCAGGTTAATTGGTTTAAAATCTCATGATTGTCATGTATTGATGCAACAACTTCTACCAGTGGCTATCCGTGGGATCCTTCCAAAAAATTTGAGAGTAACTATAATGAGGTTGTGTTTATTCTTCAATTCCATATGTAATAAAGTTCTTGATTTCAAAAAATTGGATGAATTAGAAGATGAGGCTGCCATAATCTTGTGTCAATTGGAGATGTATTTTCCGCCATCATTTTTTGACATTATAGTTCACTTACTTGTTCATCTCGTAAGAGAAATCATAATTTGTGGTCCAGTTTATTTAAGGTGGATGTATCCAATAGAGCGATATATGAAGATCTTTAAAGGATATACAAAGAATCATCACCGACCAGAAGCTTCGATTGTTGAAAGGTACATCACAGAAGAAGCTGTTGAGTTTTGTATAAACTATTTGTCGGATGCAGATTCTATAGGAATTCCAAAGTCTTGTCATGCTGACACAGACGGAAGAGGAATTCAAGGTCTAAATGTTAGGTCAAAGGCTCGGCATGTAGTTATTCAATCACATTTCTATATATTGAATAATATAGATGAGGTTCAACCTTTCATAGATACTCACAAAAGACTTATGAAGAAAAAATATCCCCGAATGAATGACAAGTTGTTGTTGATAGACATAACAATAGATTCATGGATTGGTTTATTAAAAGTGTATCTAATGATCCTAGTGCATCCGAGATACTTAGATGGTTGTCGTACGGGCCAAAAATTTGTGTCATTACCTGGAGTGCATACGACATTGGTCATTATACCTTTTATGCAAAATCAAAAGATGATCATAGTACAATGCAAAATAGTGGGGTTATGGTTAAAGCCGAATCGATGTATTTCTCTAGTTCGAAAGATAAGAATTCGGTATAGGAAACTACCGCGTTTTATGGTGTCATTGATGAGATTTGGGAGATTGATTATGTTATTTTCAAAGTGGCTTTATTTAAATGCAAGTGGGTTCCCAATAATAGTAATGGTGTAGACATTGATGACTTAGGAATCACCCGAGTCGACCTTGGCAAGGCATCTTTTAATACAGAACCATTCATCATGGCTGCTCAAGCAAAACAAGTTTTCTATGTTTCCGATTCATCGGACAAATCAGGGAAATGGTCAATCGTTCTCCAAGGAAAATACATTCCTCTTAGTGATGAAAGTCTTGATATTCGGTCCACACCTTCTTACACAACACAAGTTCATACCTCATATGATGAAGTTGATGGAGATGTCGTGCATGCTATACGACTCGATCACGAAGAAGGCATATGGGAAAATTAACAAGTACGTAATTTAGTATTTATTCATAATATATTAATTGTATGTTATAGTTTAGAAGTATTTTTACTAACAAGTATAATTATTTGAAATCATAGGTATTTTGAGTCCAGACACCAGGCCAGGAGACAAGACACCAAGAGACAAGACACCAATACACCAAGTTACAATTACGTGAAGTTATGTAATGTGTGTAAACTGTAATATGGTATATGTGATATTTTATTTATGTAGGTTGTTTGTTCTGATAAACTGTAATCTGGTATATGTGATATTATGAATATGATACAATTAATATTATTATGAAAACTGTATCACAAAATGTCAATTATATTTTTCTGCTGTGCTGAGATATGGAGAACAATAATACAGGGAAAAACATGTGATTAATTATAAAAGCAGGATGATATTTGTTAATTTTACAGAAACTTTAACGACGGTTATTTTTCCTAACCGTTATAATATCTGGCGCGCTGTCCAGCAAAAAATAAATATCAAAATTGTGCTGCTGGGAATCGAACCGAGGACAATTATATTTATTACAACGGTGTAATGTAAAACCGTCGTGATAGTTAGCGCGCTTTCCTGTTTATTACAACGCATACAAGGCTATCGTTCTAAGTATCATATATACAACAACAATCTACATAACAACACCCCCGTCCGCATCATTATATGTCATTCCTAACCGTTGTTAAATGGGTTTTTCGTAGTAGTGAAACTTCTTATTGTACACCCTTTCTAGTTTTTTTTATAAGCTAGGATTCACAATATCATTAATAGGAGATTAAGGGGATCTCCTACCCCACACGATACAAACAAGAATCTTGAAAGCCTACCAAAAGTAATCTCTCACAAACGAAAGATCTACAACCGACACTATTACAAAACTAGAAGAGGGAACTTAGTCCACTCATATGAAGAACAATACATCACTACTAAAAAACGCGTAAACAACAATGCCAGGTTCACCACGGATGAAATATACACTGTTGTAATAAATTAAATTTTCGCGGCAGTCAGTAGCTGGATATAAGAACAGTGATTTAATGACGATTCTCTTTAAAAACTGTGGTAATAAATGATGTCTGATGAGTTTCGATTCTCAGCAACATTTTTTTTCATTTTTTAGAGTACATTAAGCGTGTGTCACTTAAGTCCTTTAAATAAAAAATAAAATGTATATTATTTTACAATGGTTTGTTTAAACAACCGTTGTTATACGCTTGTGTCACTTATGTGAATTATTAAAAAAATAAAATTTTAAATGATTTTGCAACGGTGGAGAAAGTCAACCGTTGTTAGAGGAAGATGAAAAATGAATAAGGAAGATGAAGAATCAGCAATGGTTTTTGAATTAAAGAAATAATAATGACTTTCAACTAAAACGATTAGATTTTCAATGTAAAAAGAAGATGAAGAATCAGATAAATCATTATAAATACATTATTCCTCTTATTACCATCACACAAGCAACATCATTGAACAGAATTAAACAAAATGAATTCCAACAATGCAGTTCAAGAAGTCCAACAAACTATAGATTTTCAAGAAAAAGTTGTCCAAAAAGTTCAACAAACTGTGTGTGTCGTTAAAGATGCTGATGTTCAAGAAGTTGCCAAGGTCGTAGATGTCCAAGAAGAAGTCCAGGTCGCAGAGGCTTCAGAGGTCCAACCAGTTTTCCAGCCCGAACAAGTCGTACAGACCCAACAGGCGGTCGCCTTGCAAGAAATACGAGCCACGAGGAGAAGAAGGAGATCAAGAAGAAAGAGAAGAAGGACAACTATTTTTGATTCAGATGATGAGGACCAAACACCGTTTGGTTTGAGTAATTTTATGTCAGCTAGGGCATATAGATTTGATATTTAAAAGTTAAAAGTGTCTCTGTTATCTTCAATATTTAAGATTTTAATTTTTTATTTTAAATATAAACTTGCATTTTGTTGGAGTTTGCTAATTTATATGAAATTTACATTTTGTTGTATAATTATTATTAAATATATTTACATATGTGGTAAACTCATTAATTAACCTTGAATATATGAACTTGAATGAAAACTTTATCTCATATGTGGTAAACTCATCACATAACCTTAAATGAAAAATATATTAACCCACGTCACCACGGTTCTACCAAAACCATGGTGATATCTATAAACTCAGGCACTAACTTTAAATTATATTTTTTAATTAAAAATTGTATATAGTATAAAAACGGTTGTAAGGATAACAGATATGATAGGCGCTCCTTTCTTTTTAATTTATCATTACGCTTATTATTTGTAACCGTCGTTATATAGCTTGCTATTATTTTAAAATATAAATTATAATTACGGGTGTAGTTAACAACCGTAACGAAAAGTGATAGTTTTTAATATATAAACGAAACTATATGTGACCTACTTCATATATGTCGTTTCTCTCTAAAGAAAACCCCAACACAATCCTCTCCTCTCATGAATCTCAACCAAAATCAGACGGGAGTAACGTCCGGCGCAAACTCCTACAGCGGCGAAGATGGTATTTTCTCCTGCTCTCTTCTTTCTAACATTATTGTTTTAGGTTTTGGTTTTAGGATATTGTGGAAAACATTATGTTAATGATGTTTTACGGTTAAGTTTGATTTTTATTGTGTTTCCTTGTAGATACATGGTGATGATGGTGGTAGCAAGCGTATACTATGGTGAAATTTCATATGGTTTTTTGAAGCAATGAAGAAAAATATAAGAATTATGAAGTTGTTCTATAAACTTCATCCAACTTATATTTCTTCTTCATGGCATAAAAAACTGGATGAACTTGATATATATCTTGATTTGCTACAGTTCCACGATTATTTTCAATAAGAGGTGCATTATTGACTCAATGTATGTTGGTTTTTTACAGTCCCACTTGGGGTTTTGTTGCTTAAATAATGTATGTTTTTTTTTAATTGTATTGCATGTTGTTTTGTTGTATGTTGTTGCTGTTGTTGACAAATGTTCTTAAAACAAGAACAAAACATTGTTAAGCCATAAGATAGAGGCTTCTTGTGACTTAGCAATGTTTTGTTCTTTAAATTCTTATGCAGGTTGAGAAGTTTAGTTTATTATATACTATGTATTTTGTTTGTTTCACTTACCTTTTAATGAAATTGGAATCATTAATATTGACATAGAAACTTATATTCTGAAAATTAAGATGTATTTGAAAACCAACCTATATCAATCTATGTTTTCCAAATCGCATCTGTTTCATTCAGCACATTTTATGTTCCTTAACACATAATATATGGTTTAATGGTCTGTTTGCTTCAATTCATCGATATACTTTACAATCGCGTTGATAAGCGACAATGATGAGGTAAACTATAATAAAAGATATTGATGAGTTGAGAGAATCAGACCATTGAATCGTATATTATGTGTTAAAGAACATAAAATGTGCTGAATGAGACGGATGCAATTCGAAAAAAATTGGTGTGTTTAAGTTGATTTTCAAGAATATTTTAATTTTTCAGATTATATATTTCTTTGCAAATTTGAATGGTTGTATTTCTTTAAATAGGTTTATGGTAAACCAAACAATATACATTTGTATATAATAAAATATGAGTACTTTCGACGACTGTTGTCTACAACAACTGTCATCTAATGTAATTAATTTCTTGTTGGGTTTCGAACCCAATACCCCATGTATCACAATGGTTGTTAAGAATAACCGTTGTGATATAATACACGCTTTTCAGAATACAACAACGGTCTCAAGGCCGTGATTATAAGTAGCGCATTTACCACAACACTCTACATAACAACCGTTGTTAAATGGGTTTTACGTAGTAGTGCATCTTACCTTTATCACCTAAAGCCAACCAATTCCAAGATAAAACAACAATTCTATGAAATAAAATATCAACATTACAAATTTCGTCATTGAAAAGAACATTGTTCCTAGTCTTCCAAAGATGCCAGCAATCTATGAACCACATAGAGAAAATCGATTCGACTTTGCATCTACCACGTAAGTTCACAAACCACGACAAAAGGTGACTACAACAATCCGTTTCGGTAAACCAAGTAAAATCTAGCCATTTGCAAATCTTCTTCCAAAGAAGCAAAGATTTAGGACAACTACAAAACAGATGAGAAGTATCTTCCAAATTATTAAAGCAAATCACACAAACCTTCTCGTGGTCATTGACGATAATCCCTCTATGCACTAGGTTCAATCCGGTAGGTAGTCGATTAAGAATCAACCTCTAACTGAACATTTTAATCTTCAATGGAATGAAAGTATTCCAAATAATATCAAGAGCAATAGCAAAAGGCTATTCCAAGATCCCTGAATTCTTATTCAAAATATGGTCATAAAACGACTTGACGGAGAAATCGTTATTAACATCTATCTTCCATCTCCATTTATCAATCGCTGCAGCATCGCAAGAATACCCATGTAGCAGGTTTTGAAGTTCATGACAGTCATGAATACGATTAGGATATTCATCAAACATTACGTAATTAACATTCTACGACCCACGACCATAATCCGTTATCCCACCTACCCATTTCCTCAACCCTGCACCTTTTATTAACCACAACTTCATATGATTCAGGCAGCAAATCACAAATCAGAGAACGACCAAGCCACTGCACAGACCAGAAGAAAGCATTTCTGCCATTACCAATATTACAAGACAGGAGAGTAGTGAAATTCACGTCCTGAGCCGGGTATCTAGTAGCAAGCACATCCTTCATCCAAGTAGAATTATAGTAGGTTCTTCTTCCAGAGAATTGATCACAACCCTCATTCATGATTTTATAAGATAGGTTACCATATCTACCAATTAAAACATGTCTGCATATCTCATTTCCATCTTGCAAAATCTTCCACAACCACTTTGCAATGATGGCAAGGTTAAATGTACCAACTTGTTTAATTCCGAGACCGCCACGATTCTTTGGTTTACAAACCGTATGCCAACTCACCCAAGGAATAGCTTTTTTCTCCGAAGAACCCACCCACAAAAATTGCCTCTGAATCACAATAATATCTCGTGCGATGCATGAAGGAGCCTTGAAAAAGGATAGGTGGTGAATCGACAGATTAACTAGCACAGAGTTAATCAAGGTGACTCTCCCACCTATCGACAAATTCTGGCCAATCCAAGAAGAAAAACGAGCCCTCAAACAAACTAAAACCGGATTCTAAAAAGAACGCCTCCTTTAGTTTCCTCCAATTGTCAGCCCTAGAAACTTAAAAGGCAACACAACCGATTGACAGTGGAAAAAAATTTCAGCAGCCATCAGAAAATCACTTTCCAAACCAATACCGTAAAGACAAATTTTGGCAAAATTAATCTTCAATCCCGACATGAGTTCAAACCCACGAAGAATTGCTTTAATCACCCAAAGATTCGAGAAAGAACCCTCACACATCAACAAAGTATCATCAGTGAATTGCAGTATGCTAACGGGAGACGAGTCGTTAATACTCAAACCAGATAGAATGTTCGAATCCGAAGCTCTACGAACCAAGCAAGCCAAACCTTCAGATAAATTAGCGAATAAGAATAGGGAAAAGGGATCCCCTTGTTTCAGCCCTCTAGACGCCTTGAAATCTTTAGAAGGACTTCCGTTAATCAATATCGAAAAGTGACTATTGAAAACAGATCCTCTCACCCATTTTAGCCAATTATTACCGAAGCCCATATTAATAAGCATAGACTCTAGAAATTTCCATTCAACACAATCATATGCTTGGGCAAAGTATACTTTAAACATCAAGCATTTACTTTTGCTTCTACGGGCCCAATCAATCGTCTCATTAGCGACTAGAACTCCGTCTAAAAGCTGTCTATCCGGAATGAAGGCAGTTTGCGAAGGGGATGTCAAACTGTTAATGACACGACTCAATCTTGTAGCCACCATTTTGGATATTAATTTAAGAACAAAACCAATTAAGCTAATCGGTCTAAAGTCCCGAAAAGATTGCGTGTTTTCCACTTTTGGAACCAACGAAATGAAAGAAGAAGCGAATACCTTCGGAAGAAAACCAGTGCTGAAGAATTCTAGAACACAATTTGAAAAATCTAAGCTAACAATATCCCAAGCAGTTTTGATGAACTTAAAATTAAAGTCATCCACACCTGGACACTTATTCCCATCACAGTCGAAAACAGCAACACAAACTTCTGCAAATGTGAAATCAGCTTCCAAGTTGTATCTTTCGTCTTCCGACAACTTAGCAATCTCCTTCCACTCGCAACTAGGCCGAAGACAATTCTGGCTTTGGAATTTAGATCCAAAGAATTGTTTAGCAGCTTCCTTAATTGAATTAGGATTCTCAACCAAAATCCCATCAACCATAATACCCGACACATTATTGATTCTGTTCCGAGATTTTAAAGACGCATGGAAGAACCTAGTATTTAGATCATCATCAGTGGCCCAATTGATACGCGATTTCTGATGCAGAATACTCTCTTTGATTCTGAGATTCTTCCAAATTTCTTCTTGGATATCGCACCTCTGTTTCAGCACATCACCAGACTGTAATCTCTCATCTTCTATATCAATACCTTCAATAATATTGAGATTATCCACCCCTTGGTAAATGTTCAAGTCGATCCAACTAAAAATATTAGAGTTCCACCATCTAAGTTTCTCTTTAAGAGCCTTAAGTTTCTTATCCAAAATGAAACTATAGGTTCCTGATTCTTCAATAGAATTCCAGCAACTTTTAACGAACTCAAGGAAATCTTTATGATCAATCCAGCAATTGAAAAACCTAAAAGATTTTGGACCTCAATTAGTATTGATCAATTTGATCCACAACGGGCGGTGATCAGAAATATCCCTATCCCCAAACACTTGATTCCAATGTTGGACGGAGTTTGAAGGGAGAATATTAAACCATGTGAAAGTTGGTTCAAGAATTAGGGAACGTAACTTAATAGTGAAGGCTATAGATCAAATTGTTTTTTTTTTTTTTTTACAAATATAGTTATTAGAATATAGCACACATTTAGATATTAATAAAAGCATATATAAATAAGTTCTTCACTGAGACGAAAACTGGCTAACATGGCAATCTCATACATAATAGTTCTACAACTTAAATCTAATCTCAGATAAACTTTGTGATCATATTAGCCTATTTTATAAAGGACAATTTTTATTAAAATCAATTGGTTTATAAATGTATCAATTTCTTTCCTAGAAAGATTTCAAAGTCACACATTATTTTTTAATTCTGATTATAGCAATTCAAAAAGGTTGTTATCTAATTTTTTATAATAGTATTGTTCATTTACATAAATCATAAGGTACTTCTCTGGTATTCAAACGTGATGAGATTGTTAAACCAATTAGTTCTCAGAACCTTATTTAGATAGGCAAAGTCTTGTTGGGGTCATCTTCTAGAATTTATCCCAAGAGGATCAAATTGGCTTAGTCTCTATTTTTATCTGAAATATCGAATTGGTTGTGGCTCAGTCATAGGGAATTAAAAGTTTGAGCTCTGTTGGTTTCAACTTTTCTTTTTTAAGAATTTTTTGAAGCTCCTCAAATAGGTTATTGCATCATGTTTGATAATTCCATTGCGTTGGCCAACCCTGTCTCGATATTTTTCTTCTATATAATCCCTGAGGTCAATTCCTTTTGATGTCTAAGTGAGTTAATACATATCTCACTGGTAAGTTATTTGCATAAGTTGTTGGCAAACACTTTGTCTAATAAATTGACTTTCGATGGATAAGATCATTTATTCTAACCATCCAACCTCCCTAATAGAACGTCTCTTGGTAGACAGTGCTGTGGTTGTCAATAACATTGTATAATAATCAAGGAAATATAAAAAAGGATTAATTTATCATCTAGGTGGATTTCGAAATTTTTTATGATTTTATCAGTTGGAGTTTCCTTTACTACGTGTTGTTGCAATTTCATGTATGAGCCAGAGACATAAGATATGTCATATTATTTAATAGACGGTCTTTCAACCTATTAACCAATATATCAACATTAAGTTTCAATAGTTAATTTGGATACTAAATCGAAATCTATATCTAAACTTTAGCATATCCAATAGATGAAGAACTTGGATCTAGTAATGATGAGTATCATTTAAATATACAATTATTGATGATAGAAAAAATTTGATGACAAAACTACTACTTTATATATTGCTCTCTTGCAGCTTGAAATGAAAATACAACTAAATCTTTATATAGACCCAAGATACTGCTATTCTAGAAATTAAAATGCAACTAAGTTCTATTAATAGACCACTAACCTCTTGGCCTTTCCACTAACTTCTCAATTAAAAACTCACTTAAAACAACATTTAAAGTTTATTCAACAAAATTCCCCTGTAAACTTAAATGTTTCTACCATCCGTCATATCAGTTATCTTCTTGCATTTGTCGAAAAGAACTTTTGGTAGCGGTTTTGTGAAGATATCCGCAGCTTGATCCTGACTTGCCACATGCGCCAGTTCCATATTTCCTTCTTTCACATGATTTCGGATAAAATGAAAAGGAACGTCGATGTGCTTGCTTCTTTCATGGTTCACTGGATTCTTTGCTAACTCAATTGCTGATTTGTTGTCAATTCGAATCACGGTTGCACCTAGTTGCTTTAGTTCCATCTGGCTCAACAAATTATTTAAGCCATATCGCATGACAAACACACTAAGATGCTGCCACATATTCAGCTTCACATGTCGAAAGCGTTACTATCGGTTGCTTCTTGGAAAGCCATGTAAATGCAGTATTTCCCATAAAGAACACATATCCCGAGGTGCTTTTTCGATCGTCTATATCTCCGCACCAATCGCTGTCGGAATAACCAATCAACTTGTAATCTTCTGTTCTTGAGTAAAACATTCCAAATTACACTGTTCCTTGGATATACCTTAGGATTCTTTTCAATGCCTTCAAATGTGAATATATTGGCTCCTCCATGAATCAACTTACAAT
This sequence comes from Lathyrus tuberosus, assembly GCA_022829125.1. Taxonomy (NCBI): domain Eukaryota; kingdom Viridiplantae; phylum Streptophyta; class Magnoliopsida; order Fabales; family Fabaceae; genus Lathyrus; species Lathyrus tuberosus. Next base: position 807,155 of record JALAZF010000706.1, on the reverse strand, counting down.
GGCGACACTTAATGAAATGTTCGGCCTTCTACATGTGAGATAGCGAAGACTTCCTACCAAACTCCTGTATCTACTCGCTTCGACACGTTCTCCTCCATCGAACTTCGACAACTTTGCACCTGGTTCCATTGGTGTCGAGACCGGGTTACAATCTTTCATTTTGTATTTGTTCAAGATTTCCTTTGCATATGTCTCTTGTGATATAAAAATTCCTGTTTCTATTTGTCTAACCTCCAAATCTGTCATTACTACCCAAAAAGATGAGATCAACGCCATAGAGAGCAACAAGAAACACGTTACCTCCATTCTTCTTTACATAAAGGGCATGCTCATAGGGACATTGCTTGAACCCATTCTCCTTGAAATATGTGTCAAATTGAATTGAGCATAGGGACATTGTTCGACGTAGACTTCTTCTTCGAGCACACCATTCAGAAATGGCAACTTGACATCCATTTGAAATATTGGCCATTTGAATTGAGCAGCTTGTGAGATGAGTAATCGAATTGTCTCCATTCTTGCAACAGGAGCAAATATCGCATCATAGTCTATTCCTGCCTTTTTCTTGTATCCCTTCGCAACAAGTCGCGCCTTATACCGATCTATTCCGCCTTTAACATTCATTTTTTTCTTGAATACCCACTTCACACCAATGGGTTAACTTTCTTTCGGCAATTCGACTAGCTCCCATGTGTTGTTGCGGTCAATCGCCTTAATCTCTTCGTCCATGGCAGTTTTCCACTTCTTGTCTCGCAACGCTTCTTCAAAACTAATGTTTTCAATATCTGCCAAAAGACATACAAGGTGTACCTCATTTGTCAAATCATACAAATCTTGCAAACTTCGCATTTTGGGTTGTTGAGGTTCATCTTCATTGTCAGTAGTTTCGAAGTTTATTGGTATGCTTGTTGGTGCAGTGACTAATGATTCTCCAGCCTCGACGATAACTTCTGTCGAATTGTTCCAGTCCCATTTGCTTGCTTCATTTATTCGCACATCTCGACTCACTATCACCTTCTTGCTTGTCGGATCGAGTAGTTTATACCCTTTTGTCCTCTCATCATATCCAATAAATATGTACTTTTTGCTTTTGTCTTAAAGATTCGTTCTTCGTTGATCCGGTACGTGTGCATAAGCCACACTACCAAACACTTAGAGACGAGAAACTGATGGTTTTTGTCCGCTGCATACCTCTTGTGATGTTTGATCATCTAACTTCGCGTGTGGACATCTATTTTGAACATAAATGGCACATTGTACAGCTTCTGCCCAGAATTCTTTCGACATGTTCTTGATCTTGAGTATTGAACGAACCATGTCGAGAATAGTTCGGTTCTTCCTTTTTGCCACACCATTTTGTTGAGGAGAATATGGTGCGGTTAGAAATCTTCTTGCTAATGATTTCGTTTATTAGCACCCTAGGTATCTGTAGTACTCTACAGGAACCTCTTGCTAATGTTTATGTTATTCTATATTTGCTTGCTAAAGATAACTATGCTAAGGTAAGGTAAAGACCTAGGTATGTACACTAAATTTTCTCGCCAAGACGTTGCATCTTGTGCCTGCGTATCTAACTAAAGAATCAGAGCAACCGTAGTTCACCTAACTAAGGGTGAAAGAAAAGGAAACATTAACTATGGCCAACGTTCCAAAGGGAATGAGCATAAGCTCACGTAGAGTCATGATAACTCTCTATGTCTATGTTATGAAGGGAGGAAGTGAATTCTCATGATAGTGAGAACCACACAGAGTTCGTGATAACTCTGTAAGTCTGAGTAAAAGGTAAAGTGAGTTCTCATGATAGTGAGAATCACATGGAGTTCATGATAACTCCATCCTATTACTAAACTATGAGGGAAACGACTCTTATGAGGCCAAGGATGAAATGGGAAAGGTTTGTGACTTAGGAGTCAAAGTAAAGATCTTTCCTTTGGAAGGAGGGTCAAGTGAGTCAAGTATGAATATACAGTGAACAATATGAATATGAACAAGTATAATAATCAAGATAAAATGAACGAGATATGAACATGGTAATAATCAAGATATCAAAGTCAAGTGATAATAAATCAAAGACTGATAGTATCCACATAGTATCATGTTAACATGCTAAAAAACAATGTCAGACAAACATATATACATGCAGACATAAAAAATGCATCAATGTAAATGAGCAAGAGATAGAAAGATCTGACCAGAATAGTGCATAAACACTTCCCACTAATGGGCCACTGACCAACCAAGCAAGATCCGAAGACCAGAATACCCACTCCAAGAGCATAGGGTAAAAGTCCTAAATCTAAGTCCTCAGTCCAAAACACAATAGTAACCACAGTCCGGTCAATTGAGGTTTTTAGGGTTTCGATATTTATTAGTGTATTTTAAATGAACAAATAAAATGAACAATATACACAAGATATAAATATGAACAATGATAATATTAACAAGGATAATAATCGACATAAAGAATAAATCAAGATATATATATATATATTGACTGAAAGTAAATTTAGTGATTGTTGATTAATTTATTGGATCGATGAATCGGGTCCAATGTAGTGCTGATCCGTCGTAGTACGGTCTTTGAGGAAGACCATACTATAGGAGGATGCACAATTTGATCTTTGTGTTAAGACACGATAGAGAAATGATATAGAAGATCATTCTCCGATGAAATCGTTCCACACGAAAAGAAAAGGTGGAGACCTCGTCTTGAGTCACAAACTCTCGTTGATTAGTCGAAGGTAAACTATCACGAACTCAAAGTATAGAAAGAAATCCTAATGATCACTCACTACAGATTTGAAATAATGAAGGTTCGTCGCTTCTCTAACAACGTTCGTGAATAGAAAGACTTCATCGGTCAAAAATGAAAATGAAGATATAAGAAAATACAGAATGAAGTAGAAATAAAGTCGGTCTCGTCTTAATCATGATTTAATCGAGAAACCGATAATGTATGATATTCGACTTTCATCGACCGATAAAATAATGAAGGTGGCCTCATACATATCACGACTTTTAGTAATTTGATAAATCAAATAAGTCGTGATTTCTGTAATATCATCGGCCCAAAAATAAAGAAACAGGCTCGAAATGAAAATAAAATCAGTCTAATCAAAATAAGGATTTAGATCGGTAAATCGAATACGTTTCTATTAGATTTTCATTGACCAATAAAAATAAATTGAAAAATGGCCTCATATGAATCATGATATTTGTAACTTGAATAAATCAACAAAATCAAGAAGTTTTTTATGTCATAGGCCCATAAATAAAACAAAATCGAAAATGAAATTAAAATAGAAGAAATATTAAAATGGTTAAGTCAAACATTAAGAATTAACATTTTTAAAAAATAAATAAACAAAATCACAACTTAAAAAAACTAAGAATAAACAAATGGGGGGTGCCTGGCTCTTGTGGGTGTAAACACTAAAAGGATCATGTGGGATCATCATGGGTCGTGAGGCCCATTCATCCACTTTCATGTCAAGAAACACAGCCATTTATGAAAGGGTGGTGTGGAAATCAGCAGATTCAACATTAAAACATTAAAAAAAAGAAAACAAATTAAGCTACATCAACGCTAGGTCCATTTTGAAAAATGAAAGGATTCGCTCCGGATAACAATCATCATCGTACGACGAACATCAAAACGGCCGTGGTAACGAAAAACTCTAAAGAATACTTTCTCCATCATTGCTGCACCACGGAACGGTCGTTCCCAATTTCCAATTCGGTCCCTTCTAGCCTTCAACCGTTTTCGCCTCAGTCTCGCAGGTTTGTTTGGGTTTTGGATCGTGTTTCATTTCCTCTGTTAACTTACGGTTTGTTCAATCTCTCTTCTTCTTCGATTCCTGGGTGTTCTTTCTGGTTCTCCTTGAAATCTGGTTTCAAATGGTTCTGGTTGATTTGTGAGGATGAAGGTTGAAAGAGACTAGGGTTTTGTGATTTGGATTTGAAGGAGGATTGGTGATGGTGATAATAAAGATTGAGACCGAGAGTTTTCGAGTTGTGGTTGGTGATTGAAGGTTGTTGATTTGTAACAATGGTTGTGTGAAGAGCTGATTGAGATAAAAGGATGTCGAAATGGAGGCGGAGGGTTCGTGAGACTTCCAAAATGAAAACGACCATCTTGCTTCTGGACAGTGGTTTATGAGTTGTATCGAAGAGTTGTAGTTTGCGGAGTGTTTTGGGATCTGAGATGGAGGAGAGAAAAAAAAGAGGGTTGATTGAGGATTTAGGGTGGAAAACTGAAGGGAAGTGATGAAGAGGAGGCGGTCTGTTTTGCGTTGAGGGGAGCTCTTCAGATTTAGTCCCGAGTTGGGTTTTAAGAAACAAGGTTTTGTCCCCCCTTTCTTTTCAATTCCCTCTCCTTGTTTTATGTTGTATAGGCTGTGATGTAGGTACTTGCTTGTGGGGCAGAGAAAGGAGTTTTCGTCCTTGTTGCTTGTAGCAGTATTTTTGAGCCTATGGTATGAAGCAGGTCTGGATTTTGTACAGGTTGACAAGTTCCCTTTCTTGGCAGGTTTTGGAAGTTGTGCAACGAAAGTGGGTGGTTATGAAGATAGGTTGGAGAAAAAGAAGGTTGAACTGAAGGTTTTTGGAGTTATGGAAAAGAAGGTTGACTCTAGATTGATGACTGGTGAGGTGAGGAAGGATTGGGTTCGCGATTTTTTAGAATTTTCCTCAAAGTTTTCTTCTGCCTTTTAAATTAAAGGATCCCTCTTGTCAATTAAGCTCCAAATTTTGTCTTGCTATTGAGATGCCATTTTCCTCTACAGGTCTTGTTGCTGTAGGTTGTGGCATTTGTGTGACTTTGTAGCAGCTGTATGGAGCAGAGTTTTGTACCGTTACGCAGGTTTCTCGGATGGAGAGTCTTGGTAAAAGTTTGGGGTTTAGCAGGGTGATGGGAAGTAGCAGGATTTTGGTACGGTTGGCTTTGGTAATGCGCAGGGCTTGCTTGTGATTTGTGTTTGTTCAGTAGATTTTAGCGTTGAGCTTTGGACAATGGAAAGTTGTAGTGTTGTGGTAGGCTAGGCACCAAGATTTTGGGAATACGGTTGTAGATTTAGAATTGAAGAACCGGGTATCGGTTGGCAGCAAAATGCCTTACTCTAATTGTTTTTTATAATAAAAATGGAATAACAATAAATGGTGGCATTAATCATAACGCTAATAAAAAAATAAAAAAGAGATAATAAAATAACAATAATAATAATAATATTAAAAATAATAAATATTAAAAGTAATAATAATAATAACATAAATACTAATAATAAATAATAGTAAAAAAAATATCAATAATAAATAAATAAAATTCGATAAAAATAGATAATAGTAAATGAAGATGGTAAAAAAAGAGATTAATTTTAAACTGATCTAATGACTTAAAAACAAAATTCTAGATTAAAACCTAAAGTCCTAAAAATAATAAAGAAATTTACGTAAGATAAAACAGATAGACTCCAATCAAATTAAAATTACGTGACAACATTTACACAGAAAAACAGTGATGATTATGCTCGACGGATTATATGACTGCAAATGACAAGACAAATAACCTAAACATGATATGACAATGATCAGAGGATCTGAGGGTAAAATTTGGGGTGCAACAATAGTGTCGTCTTATATGCCGTAGTGTCTGTTGGTTCTGCGAAACCGTCTTCGATCACCTCCCACGCATCTAGAGATCCAAGAAGAGTTGTCATTTGAATACTCCAGTTTTTTAGTTCGACTTTGTTAGTCGTGGTAGCGGCATTTGACTCATCACGTTCGCCATTAACTCTGATGTCAATTTGATGACAGAAAAAATTTGATGACATAAATACTACTTTATATATTGCTCTCTTGCTGCTTGAAATGAAAATACGACCAAGTCTTTATATAGACCCAAGATAATGCTATTCTAGGAATTAAAATGCAACTAAGTTCTATTAATAGACCACTAAACTCTTAGCCTTTCCACTAACTTTTAAATTAAAAACTCACTTAAAATATCATTTAAAGTTTATTCAACAATTATACCATAAAAACAAGTTTTAGGTAGCTAATCCAAAATAAACATTTAGAAAAAAGAATTCATCAATATTATAGCTTAAGAAGAAATAAAAAGAATGTCATGACCGAGATCAAAACATGAGTACCAGGATGACTACGTCTAATCCCAATAATAGGGAAAATTATCTACGCTTACTCATCATAGCCTTACACTTAAGTCCTATAAGAACGTTGTTGAGAAGCACATGTTGATGATTCTTTGGACAACGCTTTTGCCAGCAATCGCCCTCCGTTTTTTATACTCTATCTTTTATAATATGAAATCATTATGAAAATTTAAAAATTTATTTACTCACTTGATATTTTGCAAATTTTAGAGGAACCAATCTCGTCAATAACTATTGTAAAATGTACATATAGCCTCGATAAAAAAAGAATCAGAACTCAAATGGTATAAATATATGAAACTAAAAATTTGCTAAATTACATGCATGGACAAGAACTAAGAATTTTGTTAAGTCACATCGTTAGATGGAACTTTTCTAAGACACATTGTAACAAGTCTACACCAAGATGTTGAAAATCTAACATATTTAAGTTACTTGCATGGAAAAATGTTTACGTACCGTAAATGACGATGAAAACAATGAAGCCAATGGTAGATGTAGCTTCATTTCGAGTTTCATTTAAGTTGTATTGGCAATAACGGTGTTCGAGTTTCAAGTAGATGGTGATGCATTTCATTTTGTATATGGAAGAAGATGAACTATCGGGTTTTGTGTACGGAAATGGAATAAGGTATTATGGAATTAAGTGTTGGAAATTAGATCTCCTATACCCTAACCGAGGGGATAGCCAAGTATATTTTTATCGAGCTAGGTGTAATTCGTGGAGACAACATAGGTAGTTTTCCTATCGGTTAATTAAGTTGGAGGGGATAAGTTGGAGTTTTCCTATCGATTGATTTCTTAACCGAGAGAATAGATCATTCCATTTTTTAAAATAAAAATAACAAAGATTTTTAGGGAATAGGAAGGCGCGTGATATATAATATTTATCGGTTGACTTCTCAGCCAACGGACTCGCTAGTTTTATGTATTATATAAAAATAAAAAGAGTTTTGTAAGAATTGGAAAGGCTCGTAACCAAAAAAATTTCCGTCAGTTCGTTTTCCAGAGCTTAGGTGATACTAACGGTCATTGATCAAAATTTTGAATATTCCACGACGTTGACCCCCTTATCAAATATTCTATCAATGTGAAATCTTGTCAAGAAATTTACATTTTGTTCTAGTAAATTTGAATTTCTAAATGAAAAATGTTATCTTTCACATATTTGAATATTTCACATAGTATCATTCTTGAATGAGTTCAGGTTTTCATCCAAAGTTCCACTATCATATTTTCACTATAATTTCAGTATTATCTTTATGAAACATGGAATTCATTCTTTTAATTTTACCACGACCCTTTGATGCCTTTGATCCTTTGTTATGTTCGTCTATGCGTGTGACTTCAAAATATTATAGTATTATAGATTTGGATTTTTTTTTTTTTGCTTTGAATGAATGGTTTCAATATTTTTGGATTCTTCATATTTGCACATGAAGGATTTACGAATTTCTAAATCTAACATAAAATAATTTTTACTGTTTGTTGAATTTTTTCATAAATATAAATAACTCAGGTTGGCATCCATATTCTCCTACTCATCGTTCAAGTTAGTCAAAAAAAAAAGACAATTGACTAGTCACGCATTAGCCTATTTTAAACAAAAGGTAGAGAAGGTAACTCAATGGAGAAGGACATTTTAGCCTCAGGTAAACTTTGTGATCATATGAGGCTATTTTATACAAGACATTTTTTATTCAAATCAATGGGTATATAAATGTACAAATTTCTATCTAGAATGATATCAAAGTGACAAATAATTTTTTTAATTCTGATCGTAGCAATTCAAATAAGTTCAACCAATGATCTAGTTATTATCTAATTTTTTATGATAGTATTGTTAATTTACATAAATCACAAGGTACTTGTCTGTTATTCAAACATATCTAACTTGATCTTTGTGAGAGCATAATTTGTAGTTATATTTAATTATATAATAACAATAATAATAATAAGGTAATACAGTAACTTTTTCTGGGTTGGAATGGCTTGGGAGAGGGTTCCACGGCTCTGAGATTCAGAAGAAGAATGCGACCCACATTGGTACTAGTAGAAGATTCGCGGAACCCTACAAAGATGCCAGATCGTACGCTAATGTAGTGGGTAGGATGCCTGGTAAGGAGAAGGGGTGGGCTAAAGTCGGCGGTAATCGTATATTATTAGAGACAGATAGAACATGCGAGGAGAAGCTCTCAAGATCAAGAGTGGGAGAAGTCTTGGAGGATGGTAATGCTTACAACATCCAGAGGATCCTTAATGAAGAAGGTTTCTTCAACATTAAGGCCACTCCTCTTGGAGCGACGTTGTGCCTTTTGGAAGACTCTTCCGGAGGAGATATCAAAGAGTTCGTTTCTGATTCGCGAGAGTGGCTGGACATTTGGTTTAAAGATATTCGCCAATGGTCGCCGGAGGTAGTTGATAGAGATAGACTAGTCTGGGTAAAGTGTTTTGGATTGCCTTGTATTGCTTGGTGCGACAACAACTTCAGTAAGATTTGCTCAAGCCTTGGTACTTTCATCCAATGTGATGGTAATACCAAAAGCAAATCAAGCTATGATGTTGCTAAATTCTTGATCAAATCGAATATTGAAGTCAAGCTGAAGGCGGAAGTTCTCATTGAAGTTAACAACAATCGTTTCACTATTATGTTGGCTGAAGATTCCTCGTGCGGTAGAGAAGTTCTATGGGATGAGGAAGGAGATGAGATTAGTGACTCTGAAGAGTTTGAATCGTCTGCTCCTTCGGAGGAAGAAGGCGCGTGGGACTCAAACGATGAGCTTGAATGTGAGGTGTCAAGCATGCCGAAAGCAACTTATGGTGAGAAAGAAAAGACATTAATAGTTCAGAAGCTTTGAGGAGGCGTCTCATCTTCTGACAACATTTCATACGTAGGTGATAGTCTTGGTATTGGTGTCACGAAAGGAGGAGGAGGGGCAATAGGAAGTAGGAGTAAGTCAACCTCTGACTCTACCCTGAACCCTATTGGCGTTAGGCTTGCTGAACCTGCTACGGTTCATGGATTGGGGAGTTTAGGGGCCCACCCAGAGTACGACAGGTCATTAAACATTGTGGTTGGCTCTGATAACAACACGGACAAAGAGAATATTCTTAAAGACAACTTTAATGCAGATTTAGTTGTGGATTTGGGTTGTTCCAACCCAATGACTGGGCCTCCAGGTGGATTAGTTGGGCCATCTTTTTGGGCCAGGTCCAGAAAGAAAAAGTCACTCCATGAGGTTTACAACTGCATAAAAATTCCTTACACACCATCCTACTTTTCAACCCTGCTACACTCTGCTATGAAGACTCAGGAGGAAGAACCTTTGGGTAGGAACATAATCAAGGGGAAAGCTAAGAGTCGACCTGAAAGGAAGACCTCTTCAGAGTCCGAGTCGCTTCAGTGTTGTGAGTTCTTAACTGAAACTGATTTGGTTAGAGGGAACTTAAGATGCCGTAAGATGCTTGACGACGTCCCTCTAAAGGTGAGAGGTTCATTGAGAAAGCTGGGGATCACAGGGGGTGTCGATGATGGGAGGGAAAGAAGGTTGTAGCTAGTCATGGCTTATGAATATTGTTACTTTCAACGCTCGTGGATGCTACAACTCTATTAAGAGGAGGAGAGTTTCTCAAATCATTAATAGAGGAAATGCAGACTTATGCCTCATTCAGGAAACTAAAATTCTTGAGATGGATAGTCCCTTAGTCTATAGTTTGTGAAGAAATCAGGAAGTTGAGTGGTCTGCTTCTAATTCCTCGGGTAGGTCAGGAGGCATTCTCACTATGTGGAATGGTAATAAGTTGATTGCTTTGTCTAGTTTCCGTGGGGATGGTTACTTGGGAACTCAATTCATGTGGAAAGATCACTTGACAGTGGTCATTGTTTACTCCCCTTGTAGTATTGTGGATAAAAGGAGATTATGGGGGGAATTGACTGATCTGAAGAGAAGGATTCCCGGTGGCACTTGGTTAATTAGAGGGGATTATAACGCTATCAAATGTGGGGGCGGGAAAGGATTGTCCAGAAATAACAATGGTGAAATGAGGGAATTTAGCCAATTTATTGAAGATATTAACTTGTTTGATCTGCCGATTATTGGTAGCAGATTCACTTGGTGTAATTCTAACGGCAAGAACAGAAGCATGTTGGATAGGATTCTGGTAGATGATAATGCTATTACTCTTTTGTCTCTGAAGAACCAAGTTGTGGGTGATAGGGACGTTTCGGATCACCGGCCAGTCTTGGGGTCCTAAACCTTTTAGGACTTTCAATTGCTGGTTAGACCATATAGATTTTAGTCCTTTTGTCAAAAATTCTTGGAACTCTTACCATTACTCTGGTTCTTGTTGCAACATTTTCCTTAATAAGTTGAAAGCTCTCAAGCTGGACCTGCGTAGATAGAATTCTGAGGTATTTGGGAGGCATGATCTTAAGATAGAAGATAACGTTCTTCAACTTAACTATCTTGAGCTATTAGGGGATGAAGAGACTGGTAGTCAGGATGAAGTAGTTTTCAAGGATAGGTTGAAAGCACTGGAAGACATGTGGAAGAATATAAGATTCAAAGAAAGTATGTTGAGCCAGAAATCTCGAAAAAGATGGCTTACTGATGGTGACTTAAACACCAAGTACTTCCATGACTCCCTAAAGCAGAGGACCCGTTCTAATAATATTTATTAGTGGAAGGTCCTGAAACGATTAAAAGGGAAGCTTTGAACTTTTTCAATGGTAGGTTTCTGAAGCAGAGCTCTATCAGGTTTAGGATAAATTATGATAGCTTGGTTGTCATTGAAGAGGGAGATAGGACGATGCTTGACGCGGACTTTGTTGCTGAGGATGTGAGAATCGCGGTCCTCAGCTGTGAGGGCAAAAAATGCCCAGGGGTGGATGCCTTTAATTTCAACTTCATTAAGGCCTGTTGGGACATCATAGGTGTTGATTTCACTAATTGCATTCTGGAATTCTTCAAAACGGGCTTTCTGCCCAAGGTGTTTCTTTCATCTTTCATAGCGCTTGTTCCTAAGGTTAATAACCCCCAAAGCTTTGAAGAGTTTAGGCCAATAAGCTTGATTAGTTGTGTGCTGAAAACGATATCTAAGATGATGGCTAGAAGACTGGGTAAGGTGATACACAAACTGATCTCTAATTCTCAATCGGCGTTTATTCCTGGCCGGCAGATATTCGATGGAGTGTTAATGGCTAGTGAAATTATTGACTATGCTAAAAGATTCAAGAAGAATTTTTTGCTCTTCAAAGTAGATTTCGCAAAGGCTTACGACTGTGTAGATTGGACGTATTTGGAAGATATGCTTATTAAGATGCGCTTTGGTGATAATTGGTTGAAATGGATTCGTGGGTCTGTGTTTACAAGTTACTTGTCGATTCTCATCAATGGCAGCCCTACTAAGGACTTCAAGGCTGGTAGGGGTCTGAAACAGGGTGATCCGTTATCTCCCTTTTTGTTTGCTATAGCTGCGGAGGGATTGGCTAGCACGGTTAGGAATGCCACTGCTTCTAACATTCTGTCTGAATTCAAAGTTAATGGTCGTCCCTCAACTAGTGTTCTCCAATTTGCTGACGACACGCTGCTTTTCGGGGATGGCTCTTTAGCAAATATTTGGGCTTTCAAGGCGATTCTTAGGGCATTTGAACTGACTTCAGGCCTTCAGATTAATTTCTCAAAAAGTTGCTTGTATGGTATTGGAGTTGAAGCTGAGTTTCTCTCTGCTGCGGAACATTTCCTCCACTGTAAATCTGGTAGTCTCCCGTTCAAATTCCTTAGATTATCTGTGGGGGGCAATCATCGTCGTTGTACTTTTTGGAAACCAGTTGTGTCCTATTTGAGGAATAGATTATCAGTGTGGAGCGGCAGGAACCTTTCAATCGGGGGCAGAGTGACGCTAATCAACTCGGTTCTCATCAATCTTTCAATCCATCATTTAAGTTTCTATAAGGCCCGAGAAAGTGATGAAAGATATCATATCTATTCAATGGCGATTCCTATGGGCTGGAGCTTCTAATAAAAAGTTCGTTTCTTGGATATCTTGGAATGACGTTTGCAAAATAAAGAACAGAGGTGGTTTTGGTATTAAGCATGTTGGGAGGTTTAATCGAGCTCTTCTCGCTAAATGGTTGTGGAAGTTTCACCAAGGAGGTAAAGAAATTTGGAGGGAGTAGTTGTACAATAGATACGGTAATATGAGCCTGAAAGTTCAATTCTCCAAGGATGCTGCCAGATGCAACAGGGATTCTCTTTGGCTTAAGGACCTTCTTCCTCTTTATGTTTCTGATGTTTCTGCCTGTTTCGATAACCTTTTGGAGTGCACAGTTGCTGATGGTTCTACTGTGGCGTTCTGGCAGACAAAGTGGATTGGCCATTTGGAGTTGAAATTTAGATTTCCCAAGGTTTTTGAATCTAACAGCTCTACCTGTTGCTCTATAAGTGAGATGGGGGGTTGGGAAGGCAATAGTTGGAGGTGGAATGTTAGCCATAACATGGCTGATCCTGCTGTAATATTGGAACCGGAGTGGACATAATTTTGCCGAAGTCTGGAATCGGTGTCCTTAATCCAGGAAGCCAGAGACGTGTGGCAATGGACTGCTACTGATTCGAAAGAATTCTCAGTTTCTTCTTTTTACCATGTTCTGAATTGTGCAGGAAACCATAGTGAGATTGAAGATAATACTACAGATCTTCTTGAGTCAATTTGGAAGACGACAATTTCGGTAAAAGTGCAAGTGTTTGCCTGGAGGATGGTGCTGGATAGACTTCCCACTAGATCGAATTTGGCGGCTAGAGGAATTATCGAAAATGACCACGACAAGGTGTGCACACTTTGCTTTCATGAGGGTGAGTACTCTAGTCATCTATTCTTCACTTGCTATAAATTAAACAACATTTGGGGTAAAATATGTGATTGGGTGGGCATTGGTAGTATATCGGAACCTAACTGTAGACTCCATGCTTTGGATTGGTTCGCGAAAGTTCACGATAGTAGAAGTACCGGAAGCTCGTTTACCATATGGTTAATTACTTGTTGGAACGTTTGGAGGATTCAAAATAGAATTTTGTTTGAAGATGCGTTTTACAACGTAGATGATGTTGTTGTTGATATTAAAATTACCTCGTGGAACTGGTTGATTCTTGGTCATAAGAGAAATAAGAGGTGTAGTTTATACGAGTGGGTTATGAATCCGCTCGACTTTTTGTAAGTGTAACTTTTGTCTGTTGGTTGTAGTTCCTTGGTTTGAGATTTCCTTAATCTCCAATTAATGAAGTTGCTTTTCAAAATAATAATAATAATAATAATAATAATAATAATAATAATAATAATATATTATATTAAAGTTTAAAAGATTAAAATTATAGCAGTTATCAATATTTTTATGTAAAGTTTAAAATTTTCTTATTGTTGTAAGAGTTATATTTGAAGTTTCTGAAAGCTCAATTGTTGACAAATTTTGGGAGTATAAATATCATCAAAAATTAATGTGGAATTTTATCTCAAAATAGTATATTTTTACTTTATCAATCTCAAAATAATTATAACTTTTCAATATTTAATATAATATATTTTTATTAATACATTTTTATTTATTGAATTTTACTTTACCTATGTTAATTGTAATTAAAAATATATTTTAAAAAATGATATTAATTTTATTATTAAATATAATTATTTTATAAAAAAAATGATACAAATCTTAAATATAACATTTAAAATTAAACAGAAAAAAAAATTATATAAATTGCCCCCACTATTAAAAAGTTATGGCTCCCTCACTGAATTTGCAACAATTATTTCAAATAAAAAGTGTAGAGATATAGACAATATAGACTTGTACATCCGAGAAAACAGGTAGAATAATTTCAAACAAAAACCATAGAAGGTTAGACAATAGACATGTACATCCTCTTCTTCTACTATCCTATAAAGGAAACAAGGACAATTAGTTAGGACCAATGAGTTTTTGAGAACATCAAGTTTTAATTGAAAAAACAATATAAATAGGTAGATGTTATTCATTCCATTCCACAAAGTAGCAATTTAGAATAACAGAAGTAATAGAAAAAAACAATGATGAAAGGTTGAGCAGTTTTGTTTGTTCTCCTTGTCATTGCAGCAATGGCCATTAACACTTACGGTGGTGGTAGAGGGCTTACTCTTCCACAAGCACCTCATGTGGGTTTTGTGGGCAATTGTCATTGTAAGCGTGAGACATGTCCTCCTGAAAACTCCATTTCCATCTCTACCAGCAAAGCTCCTCCTACTGCTTCACTTGTGACCACTCACAACTAACATGGAAGCAGTTCAGCAATGATGCAAGGAGGTAGTTTTTATCTTAGCTATTACGGAAATAAATCTACCCTGCTATTGTTTGAGTTATGTCTTTTACTTTTCTGTTGAATGTCATCCCCCTTGTTGGGTCTATGTGCTTTAGTTTGTATTCAGGCTGTTTTTATCTTTCAGTGTGTGACGAATAGTTTTAATATATTTTGATATTTAAAATATGAGATTTTAATTTAATGCTTTTATATTTTTGTTGTTCAAAACAAGCAAGAGTTTCTTTTAAATATAAAACATGTATTATATAAACCTTTCAACGATAGAACAGAGAAAGTAAAAGAAAGTTAAAAAAATTGTGCTAAATGTATCATTACTTTGAATCTTCAGAGACATCATCAAATGAAGCCTTAAATTTATCAACCTTACGCTTAAAATCTAGCTCGTAATAATACAAATAGTGAATGCAATGTAATTTTCTTTGTTTTTAGTAGAGGGAGCAAGGAAAAACATGAAGAGTGTGGGGGAGAAACTTAGTGGTCCAAATTAACTCTGAACTACAATATTTTTTTCAGTGTTAGAAAATAGAAATGGGAAAATGGGATATGTATTTGACTGTACTCCAAAAGAGTGCATGATGAGTGCTGCATCATGTGAATTTGGTGACATCATTTTTTATCGGTTAATAATTAGGACCATCAAAATGAACAAAAAAAATAACCTTCTTTTATTTTTAATTAGTGATAGCAATTTTTTTAACTTTCTTTTACTTTCTCAGTTCTATCGTTGAAATGTTTATATAATACATGTTTTATATTTATAAGAAACTCTTGCTTGTTTTGAACAACAAAAATATAAAAGCATTAAATTAAAATCTCATATTTTAAACATCAAAATATATTAAAAACATTCATCACACACTGAAAGATAAAAATAGCCTGAATACAAACTAAAGCACATAGACCCAACAAGGGGGATAATATTCAACAGAAAAGTAAAAGACATAACTCAAACAATAGCAAGGTAGATTTATTTCCGTAATAGCTAAGATAAAAACTACCTCCTTGCATCATTGCTGGACTGCTTCCATGTTAGTTGTGAGTGGTCACAAGTAAAGCAGTAGGAGGAGCTTTGCTGGTAGTGATGGAAATGGAGTTTTCAGGAAGACATGTCTTACGCTTACAATGTTATGAATCTCCTGTCTTACAATGTTCGTGGGTTGAATAATTTTTTGAAGCGGAAGCAGGTGGGTTCGTTAGTGAGGAAAGTAGGTTTCGATGTGTGTTTTTTTCAAGAAACAAAACTTTCTCTGATTTCGGCTAAGACGGTGTTTGAGTTGTGGGGCGGAACTGATGTTGAGTGGTCTTTTAAAGCTTCCGTTGGTAATTCTGGTGGTTTATTGACGCTCTGGAAACTGAACTTTTTCTCCTCTTCCTTTAGTTTCTCAGGGGAAGGCTTTGTGGGGGTGGGCGGATACTGGAATAACTCTCTGTTTTATCTTGTTAATGTCGATTCCGCTTGCTCTCCTTCTAAGAAGAGGCGTTTGTAGCTGGATTTGGAGGAGACCAAGAAAAGGTTACTGGTGGGTGAGTGAATCTTGATGTGCGACTTTAATGCGGTTAGAATTGATTCTGAGAGAATTGGTTGTGGTAGTCGGATTAATAGGCGTGAAATGCTTGATTTCAATTCGTTCATTGAGAGGATTGAGTTGTTTGATCCCCCTCCTATAGCTAGGAATTTCACCCGGTTCAGCTTAGATGAGAGAGTCATGAGTCGTTTGGACATATTTTTTTTCTCATATGGTTTGTTGGAGGCGTCGAAGATTGAGGGTCAGGTGGTGGGCAATAGAGATATTTCTGATCATTGTCCTATTTGGATTAAATGTGGAGGTCTTAACTGGGGTCCTGGTGCAACGAGTTTACTTCAGAATTAATGAGTACAAAATCCTTATTAATAATGAAGTTGTTCACCACTTTGTCTTACCAAACCCAGAAAGAACCAGTACCCATAATAGGGAGAATTGGATTAATGATTTAGAGGTTCAAGGAGAAAATCCAACCACACTTGTCACCCTTCCTACTCCTGAGTATCACCCTTTACCCCCCTCAGATAGGACTACCGCATTTTACTGCACCGGTCACACACAAAGGCGTAACATTGACTCTAAGGTTAATGTCGCGTGCCAGGAGATTGTTGCCCTTCGCGAAAACATTTGCGACCTTACTGAGGAGATGGAAGTGGCTAATGTCATTCATGCCGAAGAGACTGATTACCTCTACCAGGAGCTTTTCACCCTTCGACGCCAGGTCTTAGAGGCTCAAGCTTCCCGTCCACATAGGAAACTAGGGTGTTCACACCAATCTCTCTAGTCATCTCTTCTTCACACCACATTATCGCACCTCAAAAAAGATACGACCTCACGATAAAAGCTTGCCGATTGGACTTGACAGGAGAGTCGCCATCGAACTTTATTTATTTCCAAAAGAGGGAAAGGGAAATTATTGAGAAAACCAATGGAAACGAAAAAAAATGATAGGACAAGGTCGTCGTAACCAAATGTCGGGTGTTGTACCCCAAATTTTACCCTCATTTTTCTGCTAGTTGATGTTTTATTTATTTTTTCTCTATATTTTAATTTAGTATTATTTTGGTGTTTTATTTGCTTTTATTTAACTTCAACATGGCTCTTTTTTTATTTTTATTTATATTTTAGTTGTCCTATTTTTATTAATATAAATTAATCTCAATTTAATTTTAGAATATTAATTAGTTTATTATTATTTTTATTAATCTTATTAGTAACTCAAAATTCCATAATTATTATTCAAATTACATTTTTATTCATATATTCCTCATTATCCATTTTTTTAACATTCTCCTTTTTATCTTTTTTTTAAATATCCCAAACAAAATTTTCATTCAAATAGAAAAACCAAAGTCATGTTCATTTGCCTTTTTCAATTCAGATTGCAACCATGAGCCCATTTATTTCTATCTACAAGCCATAAGTTGCTATTTCCAATTTCTTTATCATATTTCACGTATCGCCTAGTGTCAAGCCCATACAATCAAATTGCAAAAAAAAACAGCAAGCCCATTATGAACAAAAATGCATTTGCCATCACTCTATTGAAAACCGTACGAGCACGCTGCACCAACGTCTGCTACGAGCCAGCCTGCTCCAAAGGCTCCATCTGCGGTGAAAACGACATTGCAACAACGGTCACAATTCAAAATTCAAATTCAAGAAACAGGTTCTGTTGTGAAGAGAATATATAGACAAGCAAGAGGCGTTCAAAAGGAGGGGGGAAGAACCGAAAAACAATATACCTTGTTTTCTGAAACACCAAGTATGAAAAAACAGAACAATGATCTCTTCAACCAAAACTTTTTCCCTCACAAAACAACACAACAAACCTCAAGGACCTCCCTCCTTCAATTTTTCGCCCCTTCAATCTCACCACCATCTTCATAACCTTCAAATATACCTTTATCCTTTTCCATCATCAACCCAACAACCTTAACCTCCTCCCCACACGAACAACCCAACACGAACACCTCCATAAACCACAAAATAACCTTCAACCTTCAAAACCCCAATAAACCATCCTCTTCCTCCTTCAACCAATCAACAACACTGTTAAACAACCTTCAACCTCTTGCCTCCATCAAACACCAACCTCAACGTCACAAACATCAACCACAGCAACCCAACCACCAACGACCACCATTTTTTCAATTCCAAACCTTCCGCCTTCATCAACATCAACAACAACCACAAAAAGCCAAGCCCTCTTTCTCCTTCAATTTCTAACTTCATGTTCTTCATCAAAACTGAACTTTAATCAAACTTCTCAAAACCACAAATCAAAATCAAACCAGAAAGAAGAGATGAATTAGAAAGAGAGAGATCGAAAACAAACTCACCTACGCAGATCCAGAAACGAAGGGAACAAATTTGAGAGGAACAAAAATGACGGAAATGCTTCCGATTTGATGCGAAACCACGCCGACGCTCTCTTTTTGTTCCTTATCAATCTATTCTTGAACTTCTGAGCATGTTTGTCGGATCGTGCGCGGCCATGATGTTTCTCGATATCAAAACCCAATCTTTCCGTTTCTCTGTTGTTTTTCTAAATATGGCTATGTTTTACTCTCCAATTTAATTTTTCATTCTACTAGTGGCCGTGTTGTCCTTCTTTTAGGGTTATTAGTTGTAAACTTTTTAATTGGGTCAACCGACCCATTTGGTCAAACCAACCTCTCCTAGATGTTCTTCAACCTGGGCCGATGTGCCCATGTAGTTATAAGAGCCCAAGTGATCCCATCCTGTTTTTTTTAGCACACCCTTCAAATCCAGCGCCCCCTTGTAATACCCCAAAATTTGCTCTCCCTCTTTGTCATCATAGCATGGCATTATCATTTATCATATCATATCCACCTCATTAACATTGCATGGCATTTAACATAGAAAAATGAAGCATGGCATCCTCCTTACCATCAGGGCATGTGATCAGGTGGGAGGTGGACAATCAAGAGATCATTCAAAGCACAAAAAGGTCAGTCAAGTTGCCTCAAGGCAAGCCAAGAAGCCTTTCATGTCTCATACTATCTTAATTGATCATCCACAACCTCAAGGATAAGAGATACAATAGGAGATTGAAGCATTACATCCTACACTATGCAAGAAGTCCAAAAATTGAAGGAAAATCCTCAAAAGAGATAGCTCATTGATTCAAAATCATCCTCAAGTGGCATTTCTCATCATCCTTTAAGAGGATACACAACATACTCTGAGGAATTTGGATTTGGAAGATGTGCAATTTCCTCCTAACCAAAGGGGGTCAAAATTAGGGTTTACAGTAAAATCAGGTTATCTCTGATTTTTTGGTCAAAATTTGATATCATGGTATTCTACATGTCCTTAAGTGTATGTGTATGGAGAATTGCCCCTCAATTGGTTTTGGAGGTGGTTCAATTGGAAGAAAGATCAAGAATCAGAGAAATTGGGGCAAAGTCAAATAATCAGAGGAAAAAGTCAACTCTTGACTTTTTGAGCCCAAAATCATGAAATTCATGTTACATATGTCCAATGTACAAAATTTGGTCAAGAAATTCCAAAGGAATCATGAAAAAGTCAAGAGGTGGAAAGTTGCCATTTTTGGAAGAGGAAGGGTTACTAAAAATAGCAAGTTTTGGCCATTTTACATCAGAGTTGGAACCAAGGCCATTTGAAATTGAAGCATCAAATGAAAATTCCACCAGGCCACAACAAAAGGCCTTGCTTTAAGCTTCAAATCCATGTGTAGAACATCTCAATTGGATAAATATTGAGGGAGATATGATGGATCAAAGTTGGAAGAAAGTAGGCCAAAACTAGGTCATGACCAAGAATTTTCAGGTCACGCGCACATCATTTCCTCAAACAGTTGGTGTGCCAAAAGTCAAGCCTAATTTCTCCAAGAAGAAAGCTCCAAATGAGAAAATTTTCAACATCAAAGTTGTTCTTTGTAGTGTCATCTTCAATATTGATGTTGGGAAAATTTTGAATTGATCAAGCTATGAGTGAGTTATAGTGGTCTCAATTTAGTGTGTTCAGACTGAAATTCCATGCACCAAGCTACCTTGTCAACCGACCAACTGTCTTGCCTACAAACCAGTCCCAAACCTTGATGCTCCAAGTTGCTTTTCACCAATTTCCAAGCCTCAATTCAATTCAATTTTCACCCCAAACTTGTTCCATGATATCTCCTCTTCCGTTTGGCATCAATACCTCTTTGTTTCATTCACAAAATAGAGAGAAATTCTTGGTCAAACCATTAAACCTTGGGCTGCTAAAAACCAGAAAAATGAATGTTGTTGTTGTTGTCTCAGCTTGCTCGTGCATTGCTCACCCTCCAACTCTTTCTTCATTTAACCAAACACTCATCACATGTCCATGCACATGAGCACGTGCCATGCACGAAAATCGAAAAAGCAACTTGCTGAACAAGTTTGGTGAGACAGCCGTGCAATGTCAGTTCATTTTCACTTCCACCATAACACCATGGACCTCCACCACTATAGCACAACCACAGCTGACTCGCCCTAACTAACTTGGCTCAGTTAGTTAGAGGCAGCTCAGTTAACTCAACTTGGACTCAGTTGACTCACTCACTTAACCACCTCTGGTTCAGTTCTAACTCACACTATAAAACCAAATTTCACTCACATTTCTCAGACAACACTGATTTCTCACATTCACTTCAGAATTCTCCTCTCACTCTCTTTGATTTTGCTCATCTTCTTCTCCACGATTTCAACTCCATTGTGCTTCCAGTGATCATTGCTTGGTGTGGTTGAATCAAGAGCAACAAGAACAACTCCATTTCTGCAAGTTCAGCATCGTTGCAAGCTTCAATATCCTTCATCTATTTACGAATCCATAGCATTTATTTTGCTAAGTTTGAAGATCTAGAAGCTCAGCATATCAAGCTTTTCTCTGGTTTTTCTCAACATCTCCAATTGCTCCACATTTTCAGGTTTCATCATTCAACTTTGCTTCAGTTGATTTTCATTAATTTTAGCTTGTTTTTGTTAATTTAAGCTTGATAGAAGCTCTGCTTACTCCGGCTAGTTGATAGGCCTTGTAGAGGCTTAGATCCAAAAGTTAGGGCTTGGTTTAATCTCCTCTGTTCTCTATGTGTGTGCTTGGTATGTGAAAAACAATGGTGAATTCTTAATCCACGCGAGCTCAACTTCATTTTGGTATAATAGTTGGGCATTTCTGGGACATGTGAGAGTTGCAGACGGTGGTGCATGGCCGGAGAAGGTGACCGGAGGTCCCTCTCGGCCGGTGATCATGTGTTAGGGTTTGGTTTGCAGTTTTAATCGTGACCGTGGATTTACTTGCATCGTGTGGTGTAGGATTGGCCAACGCATTAAAAAAGGTGTGCACCTCACGTGCTCCATTTCTGATTTCACTTAAACAAAATGTGGCGCAGTGCATGTTAGTAATTGTGTTCCCTCACGTGTGTGCATTGATCTTGCTTACTTTGACTCGTTTGTTGACCTGACTCAATCCGATGGTGATCATTGTTTGACTTTATTTGATTGAAAGTGCATGTTTGCTATTGTGTTCCACGCGCAAATGGACCCTGAAACCTTTGCTTTTCGCACCTCCTTGTTAAAAGGCCCAAACACTTTGAACTGTTGGTTTACTATATTTGCACCCCACTCTTGTTTTCTATTTCCTTTTATTTTCTTCATTTTATGCACGTTTCAATTTTAATTTTTTAAAATACAAAACAACATTATAAAATTCTATAAAAATTCATGAGTATCACTAAAACATTTAGGAAATTTTCCATGATTTTATTTCTTGATTTTATGACCTTTTTACCCCTGGTCCATAATTTTCTTTGAATTTCCATTTAGATGCATTCTAAGCATGATACATGAATTTGTTTAATTTTGTTCTTGCTCATTACCAACTGTTTTGACATGATTCTTTTTGAATTGATTCACTAATACATTGAAGCATGTTAGATGATTTTTGTTTGATTTTTTAGGTCACTTTATTACATGTTTTGATGCCTATATTTGCACCACTTTGCATGATGTTTCAATTTGACCTAATTGCTTTGTTTGAAGTCATTTTGCTCTGAATTTTTACATGCTATCTTGATGTATGATGCATTTCTGACCTAGGCATTCCAATAATATGCTGGCATAATTTTCATGAATCCATTTGGTCTTTGTTTGATGCATTACATTGGAAGTATGATCCATGGCATGTCATTACAACTTTAGTGCATGTGTACATGAATTCTTTTGTGCACATTTGTATGAGCATTTGCATATGTTATAAGCCATTCATATGATATTATAGGTCTTTGATACACATTATAGGTCATCTTTACATGTTCATTTCAATTTGAACTTTGTGCATCATTAACATGTCTTGTTTGCACTTTCTTTTTGAACTTTCATTTCAACTCTTCTTATATTACTTCTTGAATGTCTTGAAGTTGATTCATAAATACTTTTGAGATGTTTATAAACCATTTTCCATTTAATTTCAATTCTGGTTGTTGATTTACATGTTCCATTTATGCATGTCCTCTTCATTTCTTTCCATCTTTCATCTACCCCTTCTTCTTGTAACATGTTTAAATGCTAATGGGTGATGATTATTGTTTATTCACTTGCACTTGTATGATGATATTCATTTGTTCCCATATGATGTACATTCTGGTTGTGGCTCTAAGATTTGTTTTCTCATTTAATTCTTTTGAGTTTTATGATGCATTACATGTTCTTTTATTTCTTATACATGTTTCCATGTTTACTAACCATGTAGGGGCTTTGGTAAGTTTCAATTGAGTGTGGATAAGGAATCCACATTCAACTTCTATCCTTTCTCTTTTACAATTCCATTTTGTGTTTTGTTAAGCACTTATGTGCTTTCTTTTAATAACTCTTTACTTTCCCTTTTTGAATTACAATTCATCTTCTACTTTAGAAGTGAATTGTTTAATTCTTTCTTTCTTTAGACTTTAGGTTGAAACCTCACAAACCTTTAGGATCACTCCCTTTAATCTTCAATTAGGATTGAGTCTTAGTCCATATAGGTTTTACCTTTTCTCCTCTCTTGAGTCTCTTCTCTCTCAAAGAAAATTCAAAATATCTAATAAAGGTAGGCACTTATTGCATTTAGGCCTTTCATATAAAGAAAAGATTATAAGGGGTCTTCTCTTATAATCTTAGAATGTATAGCATATAGCCCATCTTGGGTCAATGTGTTAAACATTTGATCTTGTATGAGGGACTTAAATGCAATACTTGTTGGAGGTACAAATAAAAAACACTTCTTCATTTCTTAATTAACAAAAACACTTAATAAACACAAGTATGCTAGTGTGTTTGAACCTTGACAATTGGAACTAAGTGTGGGGGTCTTCTTCACCCTTAGTGTGCTTTCTTACCCATTCCATCTTGGAATGTGAGAATGTACACATTCCAATGATTAAGATCCAGATACACTGTCATATGCAAACAAATCCAAAACACTTCCTTCTAAAAGACAAAAAACAAACAATAACGTCTTTCCTTCGGGAATTCTTTTCTCACCTCATTCACTCTTAGCGTACGAACGCGCTTCTACTCGTTCTCTTGCAAGATGGTAACGCACTCGGACCAGCGAGCCTGCAACACCTGAGCTAGAACGTAAGCCGTTCTCTAAAAAACACAATCCATCCCTAGTGAGGGGAACTACGTCGCTCTGATTCTCATGCTCCCGATGAGATACGTAGGCAGTGGGGTAGGGCCCATTCGAGCACTTCTTTTATTTTCCCTACATTTGTTTCTCTTTTTATTTCCATTCCTTTTCTAGTTCCTCTGCCAGTATCCTTTCTTTACACCCTTTGATCGAAACAGCAAGCGTGGATCCCATCGGGTACGATGGACGCGAGGGGGTGCTAATACCTTCCTCTCGCGTAACTGACTCCCGAACCCAGTTCTCTTGGTCGCAAGACCATGTTCTTTCCTTCCTTCAGGTTTATGCGGTGTTTCCTTTCCCTCTCATGGGATAAATACACATTGCTGGCGACTCTGTTTCGGTGCCACTTTCGCGTTTGTACTTGGATGAAAATCCCGGGAGCGACAGCTGGCGACTCTGCTGGGGAGTATTGCCCAGAATCTCTGGTTTCCTTAGCGAGTCAATCCTAGCGCTTGTTTGTTTTTCTTTCATTGGGTGTTTACTGTTGTGCTGTATTTACTGTTTTATTGTATGGTTATTTACAGCTTTACTGTACATTACTGTATTTACCGCATTTTAGCATTTTCATTTCACATGATATATTATGCTATACTGGACTGTGTTGTTTTCTGTTTGGCGGGATGGGTGTTCTGAGAGATAAGCCCACTACCAAGGCTTGAGTACATACATAGGTATTAGAGTGGATAGTCATGACGCTTGCGTGGTGGTGACCACGTATTGTTGTTCATGAGACCCACAACCAGACGAGGTTCTATCAGGAGCTTTCTGCTACTGCATGTTATGCAGGCCAGTGGTTATTCTCTTGAGGAACTGTCGACTCTGGTGACCATTCCCGAGGACTCAGTTGCGGCACTCCTCCCGAGATGTGACAGTGGCAGACCACATTCCGTGGCAAACCCATTGCACATTCTCGATCCGAGGACCCAATGCTGGGAACTTGCTATAGGACATCCCCTTTTGAAAGATAATCAGCGGAGGCACTCCTCGATTGGCGATAGTACTGTACCCTGAGGGATGAATGTACTATTGCTTCTCGACCTCAGTGCCAGAAGCTGAGGACCTTTTTGTTTTGGAGAATCAGTTGAGGCCTCCTCGATTGATGATGATGCCAAACCAGAAATGGTGAATGTATCATTATTTCTCGACCTGAGAGCCCGGGATACTGAACATCCTAGTACCCACATGTGAGAAGGGCGGGTTTTTTACAGGTTTGCAGGTAACCATGACCTCCTACATACCCGGTTTTCTATCATCATTGCACAAAAGGAAGTTTCATCCTATTGTATTCAGATGGTTCTTATCTTTGGTTCTATATTAGTCTCAGAGCTACACTGACACCGTTCACAGTTCAGCACAGACACCTGATTACCTGATCACATTGCCCTTTGCATTGCATTATCATATCCTAACATACATGTTTATTCATTTCCAGGTGCATATATTACCCTTGATTCCAGTCATCCGGTCCCTGCAAAGATGAACACTAAAGAGAGGAAGAATATCATCAGCTATAAGTTCCTTACGCCTACTTTGGGCCCTATTGTTGTGCTGAAGGGAATGGCGAGCCCTGCAGCACGAGAAGCTTTTGAAGAGAAGTATGGGTGGATTTTATCTATGGTCCGTAATGTCAGTGATTATGAAGCCAGAGGTCTCCATACGTTGATGCAGTTCTATGATCCGCCTCTGAGATGTTTTGTATTTCCAGACTATGTGTTGGTTCCTACCTTGGAGGAGTATTCCAACATGTTGGGGATTGCTATCAAGGAGGAGCCCCCTTTCTTTGGATCGGTGGGGGATCTTGACTTTGGGAAGTTGGCTGGTGCTCTTTATTTGAGCAAATCAGAGTTAGACGCCAATGTCTCCAACAAAGGAAAGATTCGTGGTTACAAGCTGGAATATCTGATTAAGAAGGCCCAAGAAGCAGCTAAAGGCGAGAATTGGCTTGTTTTTAATGCTTTGCTAGCCCTTTGTATATACGGCATAGTGTTGTTTCCCAACGAGCCGGATTTCATTGATACGGACGCTATACGAATATTTATGATAAAGAACCCGGTGCCAACGCTACTGGGAGATCTTCACTACTCGTTGTACAACCAAAACGAAAAGAAAAGAGGAGGGATAATTCGTTGTTGTGCACCCTTGTTCTATAAGTGGTTTGCAGGCCGTTTACCACAATCAGGGGCTTTTGTGGATTCCAAAGATTCTCTAGAGTGGAAACAGCGTTTAATGGGATTGGTGGCCAAGGACATCGTATGGGTAGATCATGGGCTGATTGGCAAGAATATTATCCACAGCTGTGGTAAGTTCCCTAACGTTCCACTGATAGGAAGATTGGGTGGGATTAACTACAATCCTTCTTTGGCCATTCGACAATTTGGGTATGCCCTGACAGGTCCGCCTATTAAGAGAGATGTGGAGGAGTCCCTCTATTTTCATACATCAGATGGTTGGGAAGCAGCACAGAAAGCTTCTGAAAGCTGGGGTAGCATACTGAAAAAGGGGAAAGTTACCCTAGGCAAGCCTAATAACCGGGTTTATCCAGCATATGAAGAGTGGGTGAAGAAAAGAGTTGAAGATTTTCTCTTGCCTTTTGGTAAGGCACCTCTTTTGTATCCGGAGAATGAGAAAGCAAGAAGCACTGCTACTGTGGAAGAAGTTGACAAGTTGCAAGCCTTGGTGAAAAAGCTCCAAGGAGAGAATTTCGAGTTGAGCAGCCATCTTCAGAATGCTCTACATGCCAACAAAGAGCTGGAGCGGAAAGCCCAAGATGCTGAACAAATCCTAACTGCAAAAGAAAAAGACTTTGCTGGAAGAGCCCAACATTTCCGGAAGATTAGTAAAGGTGCTGATGATGCTACTCAAGCCCACAAGCAAACCAAACAGGCGTTAGCACAGACCAAAGAAAAGTTAACAAAGTTTCAGCACGCTTGGGACGAAGTTAGGATAGAGAATGCTGAATTACAGGAACAGTTGCAGATTAAGGACGAAGAGCTTGAAAAGGCGCATGAGCAGAGGAGAAAGTATCGGGAAAGCCTCGGTAAGAGTCAAGAACAGCTAGAAGAAGCTAGAGGTGAGCTGAGGAATACCAAGAAAGAGCTTGAAGAAGTCATGATAGAAAGGGAGATACTCAAGACGCAAGCCGGCATAAAGAGACACAAAGGAGTGTGTGATGACGAGGCTCTGATGCTGCATATGGGTTCTTTAACTGAAGCTCTTGAGAAAAGGGATATCTTGATCAAAGAAATGATTGAAAAGCCGAATCACCAGCGTACCCGTATACTTTTTGAGGAGATCAAATACTCAAGTGATAAGTTGAAGGGTGTGGAATTGTCAGACTGATGTTCTTTTCCTTATATTTTGTTGTTAATGGTTACCATCAGGCTTGTTAATGGATCCATTTTTCCTTGTATTGCATTTGCGGTTGAACCTTTCTTAAATGTACTTGAATACTTCGTTGAATGAGTATGAGCAGTTTTATTCAGAATTATTCCTTATCAGATAGCTGCACACAAGCACATGACCATGACACGTCTCTTTATATCACAATTTCTGGTCTTCAGATTTCTGTGGTTGGATTGGAATCAGGGTATAAAGCACCTCGGAAATGACAAACATGGCATTGCATGGCATTGCATATCATTTTGCATTTTTTGTTACTTGCTTTTCAGGTACTCGTTGCAGGGACTCTAACCTTTATTTGGTTTCAGGCAGTATAGCGGAGAGTCATATTCACCGATATTCGACGCGAAGGAATCAAGTAAGAATCATGGATCAAGTGCAAAGTGATTTGGCGGAAATGAGGGCGCGTATGGACCAGTTCATGACCCTCATGACTGGCATGGCGCAAAATCAGGAAAGACTGAGGCTTCTGGTAGAGCGTCCCGACAATGGGCCCGAAGGTGATCATCATGACAATTCACAGGGACATGGCATTCCTCCTCCCGGTGGCAACCCTCCTCCTGGTGGTAACAATCGGGGTAATGGAAATGGTAGGCATGCTGGTGTTACTCTTGAAGATACTCTGGAAGACCAATTTACTCTGCTGGATGCTGATGTGGGTAATCAAGGGGATCGAAGGTATGATGAGTTAGCAGAGAAGATCAGGGCCATAGAATGCAAGAACTCTATGGGTATTGATGTTACCAGCTTGGGGCTGGTCTCAGGAGTCAGAATTCCCCCTAAATTCAAGCCTCCCACTTTTGATAAGTATCACGGTAATGCGTGTCCCCAAACGCATCTTCAAGCTTACTTTGGGAAGATTTCAGCCCATACGGATGACGAGAAGCTATGGATGCACTATTTTCAGGACTGTCTGGCTGGGGCGTCCTTGACCTGGTATATGAAGTTGAATAGAGCTGCTGTGAAGAATTGGAAAGATCTGGCAGAAGCGTTCCTGAAGCAATACCAGTATAATATTGACATGGCGCCCAACCGCACCCAATTGCAGGGGTTGTCCCAGAATGCCAAGGAGAGTTTCAAAGAATATGCACAGAGGTGGAGGGAAATGGCTGCCCAGGTTCAACCTCCCTTGTCAGACAGAGAAATGGCAGATATGTTCATGGGCACCTTGCAAGGGGCCTATCTTGATAGATTAGCTGCTTGTCCGTCAACTGGATTTGCTGATATTGTGATTGCGGGAGAAAGAATAGAAAGTCTGTTAAAGCTTGGAAAGATCCAGGATGTGAGTGGGGCTGGCTCTTCAGGGACGAAGAAACCGTTTGCTAGTAACCAGAAAAGAAGAGAAGGTGATACGAATGCTGTGTTTAGAGGACGAGGCAGAGGGCGTTCTCGAGCTTATTATCAGGTAGATGCTGTAACAATCCCCACACCGTCTGTTCAGAAACAACAACCCCAACAACAAGTTCAACAGCAACAACCTTTTTTCCAGCAAAGGTCTAGACAGAGGGATCGTAAGATGGATCCTCTCCCTATGACTTATGCCGCGCTGTTGCCCCGGCTAATCGAGTTAAAGTTGGTAGAACTCCGTACTATGAAAGCTCCGGTTGCTGGAAACCTGCCGCCTAATTTCGATGCTAATGCTCGTTGTGAGTTCCACTCAGGTGCTCAGGGGCACTCCATTGAAAAATGCTGGGCTTTCCATCATAAAGTACAAGATTTGATTGATGCTAAAGCCATCAATTTCTCTCCCGCTCCTAATATTACTCAGCATCCTATGCCTGATCATAGTGCAGCCAATGTATATGCTATTGAAGATGGGAGGAGATTGAATTTGGTGTTAGACGTTCATCAAGTGAAAACTTCTTTGTTGGTTGTAAAAGATTGTTTATTGAAGGGACAGGTGTTCCCGGGCTGTAATCAAGATTGCTCTGAGTGTATGAATCAGGAGAACGGCTGTGATAAGTTGAAGATGGGTTTACAGAATTTGATCGATGAAGGATGTCTACAGTTCAACAGAGTCGTGAAAGACACTGATGAGATATCAACCGTGACCATCTATTACACTCCCGCTGAGATTCAAATGCCGGTCAATGCAGTTCCCGTGGCGAGTGTTGCGCCAGAAAGGCCCAGTCCTGTCACTATCACGGTGCCAGGACCAATTCCGTTCACGTCTACGAAGGCTATCCCATGGCACTATGGGGCAGATGTATATTACGAAGGTAAAAAGCAGGAAGTTGAGCCGTCAGTCAGCCCAAACATTGATAATGTAGGGGGTGTAGGGGGCTTTACAAGGAGTGGAAGGTTGTTCGCTCCCCAAACCTTGAGAAGTGATAAGGAGGTAGAAGCTGCAGCAAAGGCTAAGGGTAAACAGGTGGTTGAAAATGCGCCTACACCTGAAGCAGAGACAAAGATTACTTTTGATAAGGAAATGGAAGAATTTATGAAGATAATCAAGAAAAGCGATTATAAGATTGTGGACTAACTGAATCAGACCCCTTCAAAGATTTCAATCTTGTCGCTATTGATGTGCTCTGATGCGCATCGGCAGGCGTTGTTGAAAGTATTGAAGAGTGCATACGTGCCACAGGAAATTACTGTTAATCAGCTCGAGGGCGTAATCTCCAATGTTAATGTTAGCCATGGCTTGGGCTTTACAAGTAGAGATCTGACTATTGAAGGAAGAAACCACAATAAGGCTTTGCATATCACGATGGAGTGTAAGGGCGCAGTGTTATCTCATGTACTGGTAGACACTGGTTCATCACTCAATGTCTTGCCCAAGAAGGCATTAATGAAGCTGGAAGTTGATGGTTTGATCTTAAGGCCTAGTGAATTGGTGGTTAGAGCGTTCGATGGAACTAGACGATCTGTGTTTGGTGAGGTGGAATTGCCCGTACAAATTGGACCACAGGTATTCAAATCCACGTTCCATGTAATGGACATACAACCTGCATATAGTTGCCTATTGGGACGCCCTTGGATTCACGGAGCCGGGGCTGTTACTTCTACTCTACATCAAAAGCTGAAGTATGAGTTTGAAGGGCAGGTTGTGACGGTGTGCGGGGAAGAAGACATCTTTGTGAGTCACTTGTCCACGTTCAAGTACATTGAAATGGATGGGGAAATTCATGAGATGTTGTGCCAATCATTCGAAGCGGTCAATATTGACGATGCACTTGAGTCTTCTTCTGTACCAGTTGGGGCCGGTACCTCCATTTCATCTTACAAACAAGCTGTCGAAGTCGTCAGGGCAGGCAACGCCCAAGGCTGGGGTAGGTTGATAGAGACCCCAATGAAGGAAGACAAATTTGGTATTGGTTATCATCCCTCTACAACTTCAGATGCGGGGAACAGGGGACCCATTACTTTCAATAGTGGGGGAATTATCTACACGGACCAGTCTTGTGCAGCCACAGAGGATAGTGTTGACAGTGATTGTGACCTGGACAACTGGGTACGCCCTCATGTTCCGGGACAACAAGTGCAGAACTGGTTCGTTGAAGAAGTCATCCGGGTTACTCTTCAGACAGAGTAATTTTTCTTTGTTTTTTCTAACCATAATGCATGTCAAAATCTTGCGCTCTGCCCAAGGCGTATAGATTCATTTGTAGGGCCACTATGGTTGCATTTGCAATGTTTAATCATTAATAAAGGACGTTTTGCAATCAAATTTTGTTCTCTGTCTTTCAGTTTTTATTTTTGCACAAAAAAAAAAATAAAAAAAAATAAAAAAAAATAAATAAATAAAATGGCAATGTTTCATCTTCTTTTGCTTAAAAATAAATTCTAAAATAAGGCATGAACCCGTTCATGCAGACTTGATCCTCCGGATACCACTGATAACGATTTTGATATGGCCATGTATGACTTTGACAATCCGATTTATCAAGCCGAAGAAGGGGATGAGAAAGATTGTGAACTTTCTGAAGAACTGGCCAGATTGTTGAAACAAGAGGAAAGGGTCATCCAGCCTCATCAGGAGACTGTAGAAATCATCAATATTGGTACCAAGGACGCCAAGAAAGAGATCAGGATTGGTGCCAGCTTGCAAGCAGATGTGAAGCAAACTTTGACGGAAATGTTGCGCGAGTATGTTGACATCTTCGCCTGGTCGTATCAAGACATGCCGGGGTTGGATACGGATATTGTCGTGCACAGGCTGCCATTAAGAGAAGAATGTCCGCCAGTCAAGCAGAAACTTCGTCGGACTCACCCCGACATGGCTTTAAAGATTAAGGAGGAAGTCCAGAAGCAGTGGGATGCTGGTTTTCTTGCCGTGACAAAATATCCTCCGTGGGTAGCCAATATCGTGCCAGTACCGAAGAAAGATGGAAAAGTGAGAATGTGTGTGGATTATCGAGATCTTAATAAAGCTAGCCCGAAAGATGATTTTCCACTACCTCATATTGATGTGCTGGTCGATAATACAGCTCAGTTTTCAGTGTTCTCATTTATGGACGGTTTCTCCGGGTACAACCAGATCAAGATGGCACCTGAAGACATGGAGAAGACCACGTTCATTACTCCGTGGGGTACATATTGTTATAAAGTAATGCCTTTTGGGTTGAAAAATGCAGGGGCAACGTACCAGCGGGCGATGGTGACACTGTTTCATGACTTGATTCATAAAGAGATCGAATGTTATGTAGATGATATGATTGCCAAGTCGAGAACAGAAGAGGAACATCTGGTTAACCTGAAAAAGCTGTTTGAAAGGTTGAGAAAGTTCTGTCTGAGATTAAATCCAAACAAGTGCACGTTTGGGGTGCGTTCTGGAAAGTTGCTAGGTTTCATTGTGAGCGAAAGAGGAATCGAGGTTGATCCTGCCAAGGTGAAAGCAATACAAGAAATGCCTGAACCGAGAACAGAAAAAGAGGTTCGTGGTTTCTTGGGTAGATTGAACTACATTGCAAGGTTCATATCTCACCTAACAGCCACGTGTGAGCCAATATTTAAATTGTTAAGGAAAGATCAAACGGTCAGGTGGAATGACGATTGCCAATTGGCATTCGATAAGATAAAAGAATACTTGCAGGAACCTCCGATTCTAATGCCTCCAGTTGAAGGGAGACCGCTGATAATGTATCTGACAGTGCTTGAAGGTTCCATGGGTTGTGTTCTCGGTCAACATGACGAGACAGGTAGGAAGGAGCATGCTATTTACTACCTGAGCAAAAAGTTCAATGATTGTGAGTCCCGATACTCAATGCTTGAAAAGACATGCTGTGCGCTTGCATGGGCCGCTAAGCGATTGAGGCAATATATGGTTAGGCACACAACCTTGTTGATTTCAAAAATGGATCCTATCAAGTACATTTTCGAGAAACCATCATTGACAGGCAGAGTTGCACGGTGGCAAATGGTCTTGACAGAGTATGACATTCAGTACACTTCACAAAAGGCCATCAAAGGAAGTATCTTGTCTGACTATCTTGCGCAACAGCCGATTGATGATTACCAACCCATGAAATTTGACTTCCCTGATGAAGACATCATGTTTCTCAAAGCTAAAGACTGTGAGGAACCACTCCCGGAGGAGGGGCCAGACCCTGAATCCAAATGGAGTCTGATGTTTGATGGGGCTGTCAATATGAATGGGTACGGAGTTGGAGCAGTTCTTATCACGCCGGAGGGTGTTCATATGCCTTTCACTGCACGAATAACTTTCGGATGCACCAACAATGAAGCAGAGTATGAAGCTTGTGTAATGGGGATCGAGGAGGCGATTAATCTACGGATTAAAACCCTTGATATATTCGGTGATTCAGCTTTGGTAATCAATCAAGTGAAAGGGAGTTGGTACACGCACCAAGCAAATCTAGTGCCGTATAGAGATTATACGAGGAGATTGCTGACATTTTTCACAACAGTGAAATTGTACCATATTCCTCGAGATGAGAATAGGTTCGCGGATGCCTTGGCCACTTTGTCTTCCATGATCAAAGTGCAAGGATGGAACCATGTACCTAAGATTGAGGTATCCCGCCTTGACAGACCAGCATTTGTGTTTGCGGTCGATGCAGTGTCTGATGACAAGCCATGGTTTTATGACATTAAGTGTTTCTTAAAAAGTCAAGAGTACCCGCCCGGGGCATCGTCCAAAGACAGGAAGACGTTGAGAAGGTTAGCTGGTAGTTTCTTCTTGAATAAAGATGGCGTGCTGTATAAAAGAAATTTTGACACGGTCCTGCTTAGATGTGTGGATAGACGTGAAGCAGACTTGTTGATGATTGAAGTGCACGAAGGCTCTTTCGGTACCCATGCCGGAGGGCAGGCCATGGCTAAAAAGTTGTTAAGGTCGGGATATTATTGGTTGACTATGGAGTCAGATTGTTGCAAATATGCCCGCAAATGCCATAAATGCCAGATCTATGCAGATAAGGTGCATGTGCCTCCAAATCCGTTGAGTATCATGTCGTCGCCTTGGCCGTTTGCCATGTGGGGCATTGATATGATCGAAAAGATTGAGCCTACAGCTTCCAATGGTCATCGTTTCATCTTGGTGGCAATTGATTACTTCACCAAATGGGTTGAAGCCGCATCCTATGCCAATGTTACAAAACAAGTGGTCGCTCGTTTCTTAAAACGGGATATCATTTGCCGATATGGAGTTCCCGAAAGAATCATTACTGATAATGGTTCTAATTTGAACAATAAGATGATGGCTGAGTTATGCCGGGACTTCAAAATCGAACATCACAATTCTTCTCCGTACCGCCCAAAGATGAATGGCGCGGTCGAAGCGGCCAACAAAAATATCAAGAAGATTGTGCAGAAGATGGTTGTCACGTACAAAGATTGGCATGAGATGTTACCATTTGCTTTGCATGGGTATCGAACGTCGGTACGCACGTCCACTGGGGCAACCCCATTCTCACTTGTATATGGTATGGAGGCAGTGCTACCGGTTGAAGTAGAGATTCCGTCCCTTAGAGTTATGATGGATGTTAAGCTAGATGAAGCTGAATGGGTACGAGCCAGATTTGATCAGCTGAGCCTTATTAAGGAAAAGCGATTGGCGGCTGTATGTCATGGGCAACTATATCAGCGCAGAATGAAACAGGCATTTGACCAGAAGGTGTGTCCTCGGGTTTATAAAGTCGGAGATGTGGTACTCAAAAGGATCCTTCCTCCCAATACAGATCACAGGGGCAAATGGACTCCTAATTATGAAGGTCCATTCGTGGTTAAAAAGGTCTTTTCGGGCGGAGCTTTATTGCTTACAACCATGGATGGCGAAGACTTTTCATCCCCTGTCAACTCGGACGTAGTCAAAAAATACTTCGCATGAATAGACCCGCTGGATAATAAAAATAAAAAAATCCAGGCAAAAAAGGGCATCCCGGCGAACCAAAAACAGAATAAGGTTCGGGCAAAAATTAGGGATATAATTGAAAAAAGATTTGTACACCCGGTAAGTTGAAAACCCGAAAGGGCAGCTTAGGCAAAAAAGGGTATCCTGGTGGATCGAAAACCTGAAAGGGCGGTCCACACAAAAGAGGGATTTAAGCGAATGACTATGGTCTGAGTTATCTATCCCCCATTACCGTTTGAACAACTGACGTTCTGAAAGATAGGAATCGGTCCGATCGTTTCTCAGAAGGCAAGGTCGGGGAGTTTTGAAGACATACTGGTCATAACAGAATGGAAACTCAGTGGAATTCCGTTTTCACATTGCCATTAGGATAGTTTCTTTTCTCAATTTTCAGCGATCACCTCTTTCCAGGGATTGCTTCCAAATGTAATTGCCAATTCTGGGCTCTCAGTCAATAAATTGAATTTCAATAAAAAGCTTTCTATTTTTGTTTTATTGCTTTGTTTGCAAAAACGTCCTAATTTTTGATAAAACATTGCATTTGAAAACATGGCAGCCTTGCAATAACATGCGCAGAAAAAACATTTGAAATTACTTCGAATGTTGAATACTCCCGGATGGTGGATTCTAGCCACGCGATATTCGGGGCATGTGGGCATATTCTTTTGTTGCAGGTAGCAGGTGCAGATGATTTTAAGCGCAAGACCAGCAATAAATCACCCCATGCAAAAGACTGGGGCAGTTATGGGTAAGGAGATCGGCGTTCATCGTTTGGTCGACGATTGTTCATAACGGGTCGATATCAGTGAATTAAGTTCAACTGGGGACCGTTGCATCTTATTAAGTCGATTCTCTTATTCAGTCCTTCCAACAGCTACAAGCTTTTCTATGTCGATAACAGTCACAGGTTCCCCAAAAGAGTGGTCTCGTCGACACCGAAACTGATGGTCATTATCCCCAGCGAAGTCACAAGAGTTTGAAGAGGCTAGATCTTCTGTAAAATCCTCTTATGACATCCTCTTCGGGGACAAATTGTTGTGTTGTCCAAGCATGGGGCATGTTTGTTTCCCCAGCATGAAGTGTTGATCATCCCCAGTAGAGTTTGAGGACAGTTGGTCTTCTGTAAAATCCTCTCAAAAGGCATTCTCCAGCACGAGACGTTTTAAAGCAGTTTCCTCCAGCAGAGTTTGTTATAAACTCGTCATCCCTAACGGAATTGTCTAAAGGGAAGCTCGCCTAACATGGGGCATTGTGGTACTTATCTTAAGCTTGACAGTCATATTCTTCAGCAGACTACTGTGGATTTGCTTTGAGTTTCCCCAAAGGACTCTTTCCTAGCAAGTTGCAGGGGAATGTTCTAACCAGGATTTGCATATCCCTGGCAGAGTAGCCCTGATACCCAGCAAGATCGTATCTCTGGTAATGATTCCCCACAGAGGTCAGCATCGAATCTCGTCAGCAACTCCCAGCTGAGTTGTTGTTCTTCCCGCAGAGGTTTATCAGATCGACAGAATTTATTCCTCAACAAGGATGGTACAGCCTTTCCCCAGCCGGGTCAGATGGTGGATAACCCCTATAAAGGGTCTTGGATTGGATAGATCCTCAAGCAGAGTTTTTTATGACTCTTCCTCCCTAGCAAGACGCCATGCAAAGAAATTCTCATCCCCATCAGAATCGCTGTGACCAGAATTCATTCCCCCTACAGATGAAGTGATTCCTGGCAGATTTATTATTCTTCAAGTCCAATTTTATTTTTGGCAAGCTTGACAATTCGAAGCAGACGGATTATTCATTCATTCTCCAGTGGAGAGGTTATCCTTTCAGGAGTCTCCAAAGTCAAATCATTGGTCTTTGTTCCTCAGCAAAGTCGGCAGAGATGTCTGACACGGATGCAGAGTGTAATCCAGTATAGGAATTTTGCGAAAGTCCACCCGTAGTGTGGCAAGCCAGTAGTCGTCTGGCATTGTTAAAAGACGTTAGCAAAGTCCAACAGTGGATTGGCGAAAGGTCCATCTAAGGGTGGCATATTCTAAAAGTCCAACAGTGGATTGGCAAAAGTCCGTCTTCGGGTGGCAAAAGTCCAACAGTGGATTGGCAAAAGTCCATCTTCGGGTGGCACGAAGCTGCAAAGTCCACCAGTAGTGTGGCAGGCCAGTAGTCGTCTGGAGTTGCATAAAAGACATTATTAAAGTCCACCAGTAGCGTGGCAAGCCAGTAGTCGTCTGGCGTCGTTCAAAAGACATTATCAAAGTCCACCAGTAGCGTGGCAGGCCAGTAGTCGTCTGGAGTTGCATAAAAGACATTATTAAAGTCCACCAGTAGCGTGGCAAGCCAGTAGTCGTCTGGCGTCGTTCAAAAGACATTATCAAAGTCCACCAGTAGCGTGGCAGGCCAGTAGTCGTCTGGAGTTGCATAAAAGACATTATTAAAGTCCACCAGCAGCGTGGCAAGCCAGTAGCCGTCTGGCGTCGTTCAAAAGACAGATCTCTCCGACGTTTCATCGAAGATTCAATCCAGCAGTCTCGTTGGGTTTATATCCCTTTTATTCTTCATTATCCAGAGCAAATTTTTGGTTATATTTGGTATTCAATCACTATATACCTTGAAAGTCCGAAAGCAATTGCTTTCAGGCATTCAGGTCTACAGCGCTTGAATAGGGGCAGCTGTAATACCCCAAAATTTGCTCTCCCTCTTTGTCATCATAGCATGGCATTATCATTTATCATATCATATCCACCTCATTAACATTGCATGGCATTTAACATAGAAAAATGAAGCATGGCATCCTCCTTACCATCAGGGCATGTGATCAGGTGGGAGGTGGACAATCAAGAGATCATTCAAAGCACAAAAAGGTCAGTCAAGTTGCCTCAAGGCAAGCCAAGAAGCCTTTCATGTCTCATACTATCTTAATTGATCATCCACAACCTCAAGGATAAGAGATACAATAGGAGATTGAAGCATTACATCCTACACTATGCAAGAAGTCCAAAAATTGAAGGAAAATCCTCAAAAGAGATAGCTCATTGATTCAAAATCATCCTCAAGTGGCATTTCTCATCATCCTTTAAGAGGATACACAACATACTCTGAGGAATTTGGATTTGGAAGATGTGCAATTTCCTCCTAACCAAAGGGGGTCAAAATTAGGGTTTACAGTAAAATCAGGTTATCTCTGATTTTTTGGTCAAAATTTGATATCATGGTATTCTACATGTCCTTAAGTGTATGTGTATGGAGAATTGCCCCTCAATTGGTTTTGGAGGTGGTTCAATTGGAAGAAAGATCAAGAATCAGAGAAATTGGGGCAAAGTCAAATAATCAGAGGAAAAAGTCAACTCTTGACTTTTTGAGCCCAAAATCATGAAATTCATGTTACATATGTCCAATGTACAAAATTTGGTCAAGAAATTCCAAAGGAATCATGAAAAAGTCAAGAGGTGGAAAGTTGCCATTTTTGGAAGAGGAAGGGTTACTAAAAATAGCAAGTTTTGGCCATTTTACATCAGAGTTGGAACCAAGGCCATTTGAAATTGAAGCATCAAATGAAAATTCCACCAGGCCACAACAAAAGGCCTTGCTTTAAGCTTCAAATCCATGTGTAGAACATCTCAATTGGATAAATATTGAGGGAGATATGATGGATCAAAGTTGGAAGAAAGTAGGCCAAAACTAGGTCATGACCAAGAATTTTCAGGTCACGCGCACATCATTTCCTCAAACAGTTGGTGTGCCAAAAGTCAAGCCTAATTTCTCCAATAATAAAGCTCCAAATGAGAAAATTTTCAACATCAAAGTTGTTCTTTGTAGTGTCATCTTCAATATTGATGTTGGGAAAATTTTGAATTGATCAAGCTATGAGTGAGTTATAGTGGTCTCAATTTAGTGTGTTCAGACTGAAATTCCATGCACCAAGCTACCTTGTCAACCGACCAACTGTCTTGCCTACAAACCAGTCCCAAACCTTGATGCTCCAAGTTGCTTTTCACCAATTTCCAAGCCTCAATTCAATTCAATTTTCACCCCAAACTTGTTCCATGATATCTCCTCTTCCGTTTGGCATCAATACCTCTTTGTTTCATTCACAAAATAGAGAGAAATTCTTGGTCAAACCATTAAACCTTGGGCTGCTAAAAACCAGAAAAATGAATGTTGTTGTTGTTGTCTCAGCTTGCTCGTGCATTGCTCACCCTCCAACTCTTTCTTCATTTAACCAAACACTCATCACATGTCCATGCACATGAGCACGTGCCATGCACGAAAATAGAAAAAGCAACTTGCTGAACAAGTTTGGTGAGACAGCCGTGCAATGTCAGTTCATTTTCACTTCCACCATAACACCATGGACCTCCACACTATAGCACAACCACAGCTGACTCGCCCTAACTAACTTGGCTCAGTTAGTTAGAGGCAGCTCAGTTAACTCAACTTGGACTCAGTTGACTCACTCACTTAACCACCTCTGGTTCAGTTCTAACTCACACTATAAAACCAAATTTCACTCACATTTCTCAGACAACACTGATTTCTCACATTCACTTCAGAATTCTCCTCTCACTCTCTTTGATTTTGCTCATCTTCTTCTCCACGATTTCAACTCCATTGTGCTTCCAGTGATCATTGCTTGGTGTGGTTGAATCAAGAGCAACAAGAACAACTCCATTTCTGCAAGTTCAGCATCGTTGCAAGCTTCAATATCCTTCATCTATTTACGAATCCATAGCATTTATTTTGCTAAGTTTGAAGATCTAGAAGCTCAGCATATCAAGCTTTTCTCTGGTTTTTCTCAACATCTCCAATTGCTCCACATTTTCAGGTTTCATCATTCAACTTTGCTTCAGTTGATTTTCATTAATTTTAGCTTGTTTTTGTTAATTTAAGCTTGATAGAAGCTCTGCTTACTCCGGCTAGTTGATAGGCCTTGTAGAGGCTTAGATCCAAAAGTTAGGGCTTGGTTTAATCTCCTCTGTTCTCTATGTGTGTGCTTGGTATGTGAAAAACAATGGTGAATTCTTAATCTACGCGAGCTCAGCTTCATTTTGGTATAATAGTTGGGCATTTCTGGGACATGTGAGAGTTGCAGACGGTGGTGCATGGCCGGAGAAGGTGACCGGAGGTCCCTCTCCGGCCGGTGATCATGTGTTAGGGTTTGGTTTGCAGTTTTAATCGTGACCGTGGATTTACTTGCATCGTGTGGTGTAGGATTGGCCAACGCATTAAAAAAGGTGTGCACCTCACGTGCTCCATTTCTGATTTCACTTAAACAAAATGTGGCGCAGTGCATGTTAGTAATTGTGTTCCCTCACGTGTGTGCATTGATCTTGCTTACTTTGACTCGTTTGTTGACCTGACTCAATCCGATGGTGATCATTGTTTGACTTTATTTGACTGAAAGTGCATGTTTGCTATTGTGTTCCACGCGCAAATGGACCCTGAAACCTTTGCTTTTCGCACCTCCTTGTTAAAAGGCCCAAACACTTTGAACTGTTGGTTTACTATATTTGCACCCCACTCTTGTTTTCTATTTCCTTTTATTTTCTTCATTTTATGCACGTTTCAATTTTAATTTTTTAAAATACAAAACAACATTATAAAATTCTATAAAAATTCATGAGTATCACTAAAACATTTAGGAAATTTTCCATGATTTTATTTCTTGATTTTATGACCTTTTTACCCCTGGTCCATAATTTTCTTTGAATTTCCATTTAGATGCATTCTAAGCATGATACATGAATTTGTTTAATTTTGTTCTTGCTCATTACCAACTGTTTTGACATGATTCTTTTTGCATTGATTCACTAATACATTGAAGCATGTTAGATGATTTTTGTTTGATTTTTTAGGTCACTTTATTACATGTTTTGATGCCTATATTTGCACCACTTTGCATGATGTTTCAATTTGACCTAATTGCTTTGTTTGAAGTCATTTTGCTCTGAATTTTTACATGCTATCTTGATGTATGATGCATTTCTGACCTAGGCATTCCAATAATATGCTGGCATAATTTTCATGAATCCATTTGGTCTTTGTTTGATGCATTACATTGGAAGTATGATCCATGGCATGTCATTACAACTTTAGTGCATGTGTACATGAATTCTTTTGTGCACATTTGTATGAGCATTTGCATATGTTATAAGCCATTCATATGATATTATAGGTCTTTGATACACATTATAGGTCATCTTTACATGTTCATTTCAATTTGAACTTTGTGCATCATTAACATGTCTTGTTTGCACTTTCTTTTTGAACTTTCATTTCAACTCTTCTTATATTACTTCTTGAATGTCTTGAAGTTGATTCATAAATACTTTTGAGATGTTTATAAACCATTTTCCATTTAATTTCAATTCTGGTTGTTGATTTACATGTTCCATTTATGCATGTCCTCTTCATTTCTTTCCATCTTTCATCTACCCCTTCTTCTTGTAACATGTTTAAATGCTAATGGGTGATGATTATTGTTTATTCACTTGCACTTGTATGATGATATTCATTTGTTCCCATATGATGTACATTCTGGTTGTGGCTCTAAGATTTGTTTTCTCATTTAATTCTTTTGAGTTTTATGATGCATTACATGTTCTTTTACTTCTTATACATGTTTCCATGTTTACTAACCATGTAGGGGCTTTGGTAAGTTTCAATTGAGTGTGGATAAGGAATCCACATTCAACTTCTATCCTTTCTCTTTTACAATTCCATTTTGTGTTTTGTTAAGCACTTATGTGCTTTCTTTTAATAACTCTTTACTTTCCCTTTTTGAATTACAATTCATCTTCTACTTTAGAAGTGAATTGTTTAATTCTTTCTTTCTTTAGACTTTAGGTTGAAACCTCACAAACCTTTAGGATCACTCCCTTTAATCTTCAATTAGGATTGAGTCTTAGTCCATATAGGTTTTACCTTTTCTCCTCTCTTGAGTCTCTTCTCTCTCAAAGAAAATTCAAAATATCTAATAAAGGTAGGCACTTATTGCATTTAGGCCTTTCATATAAAGAAAAGATTATAAGGGGTCTTCTCTTATAATCTTAGAATGTATAGCATATAGCCCATCTTGGGTCAATGTGTTAAACATTTGATCTTGTATGAGGGACTTAAATGCAATACTTGTTGGAGGTACAAATAAAAAACACTTCTTCATTTCTTAATTAACAAAAACACTTAATAAACACAAGTATGCTAGTGTGTTTGAACCTTGACAATTGGAACTAAGTGTGGGGGTCTTCTTCACCCTTAGTGTGCTTTCTTACCCATTCCATCTTGGAATGTGAGAATGTACACATTCCAATGATTAAGATCCAGATACACTGTCAT
Source organism: Lathyrus tuberosus (assembly GCA_022829125.1). Classification (NCBI taxonomy): domain Eukaryota; kingdom Viridiplantae; phylum Streptophyta; class Magnoliopsida; order Fabales; family Fabaceae; genus Lathyrus; species Lathyrus tuberosus. The sequence continues at coordinate 765,400 of JALAZF010000706.1, read as the reverse complement.
ATGCAAACAAATCCAAAACACTTCCTTCTAAAAGACAAAAAACAAACAATAACGTCTTTCCTTCGGGAATTCTTTTCTCACCTCATTCACTCTTAGCGTACGTACGCGCTTCTACTCGTTCTCTTGCAAGATGGTAACGCACTCGGACCAGCGAGCCTGCAACACCTGAGCTAGAACGTAAGCCGTTCTCTAAAAAACACAATCCATCCCTAGTGAGGGGAACTACGTCGCTCTGATTCTCATGCTCCCGATGAGATACGTAGGCAGTGGGGTAGGGCCCATTCGAGCACTTCTTTTATTTTCCCTACATTTGTTTCTCTTTTTCTTTCCATTCCTTTTCTAGTTCCTCTGCCAGTATCCTTTCTTTACACCCTTTGATCGAAACAGCAAGCGTGGATCCCATCGGGTACGATGGACGCGAGGGGGTGCTAATACCTTCCTCTCGCGTAACTGACTCCCGAACCCAGTTCTCTTGGTCGCAAGACCATGTTCTTTCCTTCCTTCAGGTTTATGCGGTGTTTCCTTTCCCTCTCATGGGATAAATACACATTGCTGGCGACTCTGTTTCGGTGCCACTTTCGCGTTTGTACTTGGATGAAAATCCCGGGAGCGACACCCCTCCTTTTCTACTTTTTTTTTTTAAATTTATTTTCCTTTTATTGACTTTTAACAAGTTTCTTGGAGTTATAGTCTTTCTACATTTTTACTAATCCTATTCATGATTAATCCACTTAGCTTAGTGGTTCATCGCACTTCATTTATGCTGGCCAATGATATCAAAAAATCTTAACTTTGTTGGTTATTTTAAATCAATAAGTTTTGATTAATGTGAGGCCATTTTTTATTTTTGGTCGATGAAAGTCGGAAATATAAGATTGTCGATTTCTCGATTAATTCTTAATTTAGACGAGACCACCTTTATTTTTATTTTATTGCATTTCGTTTATTTTGGCCAATGATATCATATAAATTTGACTTAGTTGATTATCTCAAAATCACTAAAAGTCTAGATTTTGTAGGAGGCCGTCTTCTATTTTCTATTTTGGTCGATGAAAGTTAAAAATCTAAGATCATTGATTCGTCGATTAGATCACGATTTAAACGAGACCAACTTGTTTTATTCCGATTCTATTTTGGTCAATGAAAGTTAAAAATCTAAGATTATTGATTTATCGATTAAATCTTGATTTAGACGAGACTGTTGTCATTTTCATTCCGATTCTATTTTGATCGATGAAAGTCAAATGTCAAGATTGTCGATTTCCCGATTGAAATCTTGATTAAGACGAGATCAACCTTATTTTATTTCATAATCTTTATTTAGGCCAATGACACTATACGAATCTTGATTTTAATCATTTCAAATCAATAAAGTCTTGATGAATGTGAGGCTACTGTTTATTCATTTTTGTTGGTCAATGAAAGTCAAATATTAAGATTATCGACTTCTCGATTAAATTTTGATTTAGACGAGACCGATTTTATTTCGATTCCACTTCCTTTATTTTTGGTCGATGACATAACAAACTTCATGGTTTGGTTGATTTCATTGAGTTGACAAAACTTTGATCAACATGACACCACTTTCTTTTATTTCAGTTTTCCTTATTTAGTCGATGAAAGTCAAGAATCATTGATTATCGGTTTCTCGATTAAATCATGATTAAGACGAGACTTTTTTCATTTTATTTCATATTTAATAATTGTCTAATATGTTTAATTCTCACTTTGCATAGATATCATGATTTTATCTTATCTCATTTATCTTATTCATGTCTTGTTACATCATCATATTTGCATTATTATCTTGTTATTTCGTAGTGATTTTTATAACTATTATTGTTACCCTCCATTCCAAAGGAAGGTGAAACATATTGACTCATAAGTCATTGACCTCCCACCTTAACCTAAGTAACCTCTTAGGAGAAACCTTATTTCTTGGCCTCATCAGAGCCATAGAAATTATAACTAGCTTTAGGAGAGAGTTCTTAAACTCTTATTGATATTCACCTTAATGAATTCATCACTTTTTCCACTGACTAAAACATAACATAGGTCCATTACAACTAGATTTAGAGAGTTCTTAAACTCTACAATGAGCTTGTACTCATTTCCCCTCTGAATATTGACCATAGTCAACAGTTCAGTAGAAGTAGAACTACGCATACTCTGATTCTATTCCCGAGGATACGTAGGCGTAAGGTGCGATGCCTTATCGAGTATACTTAGATACTAACCCCTAGGGTTTCAAACCTTTAGCATAGAACCTTTAGCAAACATAAGATAACAGTAGAACAAGAGGTTCCTGTAGAGTACTACGGACGTTTAGGGTGTTAATACCTTCCCTAGGCGTAACCAACCCCCGAACCTTAGATCTTCCCCTTTAGGTTTTTCTAACGATCTTGAACCTTTCCTTTGGATAAATAAAAGTCGGTTGTAAAAGAAAATGATGCGAATTAATAAATAATTTGTTATCTGATTTTCACCGCAACATCGGGGTTCAAAAGTCGGTTATGCAAGGGGAAGGTATTAACACCCCTCACATCCATTGTACTCAACAGAACCATCTAAGTTATCTGCACATGAAATGGTGTTGTTTATCTAAAAGTTTATCTGCTAAAGGGAAAAGGATGTGTTTTATTAAGGGTGCTCGCCTCTGCGTTGGCCTCGTGCCTACGTAACCTCATGGTACAATGAGGAAGTCGGAGCTTCATAGTTCATCCTAAAAAATGTTTGTTTGTTGGTTTATTTTACCTTGAAAAAGGATTTTCTGAGGGTGGTCCTAAGGCGCAAAAACAGAAGTTTGAATGAGTTGTTGTTGTTTTCATGGTTTTTGAAAAATATTGTTCTTGATTAGGATTGCACTAAAGACTATGGGTAGAGACGATAATTTCAATCAACCAAGTCGAACGCCTTGTGTCGGAATAATTAGAGTGAGTGTAGGGATGCCCATTCTCACTCCTTCTCCACTATTTAAGGCTCGTGACACACAATCCCTCTCGTAACTTATTATGTTTTTGAGTTTGATTAAGAAAAAGACGCTTGATGTTGGATCAAGGGTTTGTTGGATTGATTATGAAAATGTTTTGGTGAATGGGTAGGTTGATGGCGATGCACAAGGCACTCGACTTACAAGGGTGAATTCAAATGGAGCGTGATTGGTTGAGAGGTTTAGTGGTGATGGAAACCTATTGAATTTATTTATTATGAAAATTCTTGACGTTGGATCAAGCTTATTTGTGTTCTTTTGAAAAGGTGTGGTTGATTTTATTCTTGAATTAGAATCCTAAGCAACTAGCAAGCAATGAGAAAGCGGTAAAGTTATTACATGTCATGGGAGTGGGGATACATTTTCTCAAATGGGGATGGAATAAACAATAAGCAAACAACCCAAATGATAAACTAAATGTGCACTAACAAAGTGATCTAGTCTTTTAGAAGACCAACTAGAAGTAATCTATCGAATAAGTCTCAATGTAACAAAGCCCTAGAGTAAGCTACGAATGATGTGCAAAAGTGTCCTAAGACAAAATAGAAGAGAATAGAGATACCCAAGATCCAAAGCTCCTTTGCTTGGGTTTCTGTTCAAGGTCTCAACTCCATGATGCAGAGGATAGTAACCAAGTAGTCCAAGGAGCACATTAAGAGTTTTAAGATGTTTATGCCTTTATTATTGTCTTTAAAAGAAAAAGAAAGTCCAAGTGGACAAAGAGGAAAAGACATAAACATAAATAAGACAAATAATATGATATGATAATGATAAGCATAAAAATAAAGAGCATAAAATAAAGAAGCATAAAGTAAAGAAGCCTAAAGTAAAGAAACATAAAGATAAATGAGCATAAAAATAAAGAGTATAAGGAGAAAGTTATTACAATTAAAGGTTAGTGTTAGAGTTAGTGAAAACATTTTGTCATTTAAAGTAGATTACTCAACTAATCAACCCAACAATGAGTGATAACTTTGCATCATCCTTTGAGAAGGGCTCCAACTTGGATAAAATCAACAAGTATACCACTAGCTCTTTTAGGTGGAAAAGAAACTACACATTATGGAGATAGGATATTTACATATAAACTAAAAATAACTTATATCTAAAATTGGACCAATATGATCGCTTTCCGATTAAGGATAAATGTAGCGTTATGTTAAGCAATTGTAGCACAATTTATAAGGAAGATCATACTATAGGAGGCCGGTCAATAAATTTTATGTACCATACATGTTCGAGATATGATATAATGGTCATACTTCTAAAACATGTAGCACAAGTCAAAACAAGGTAGATCAAGACCTAAGTCAAGAAAAGATGGATCCACTACATCAATCAACCTCTCATAGTACTTTGGACAAACTTATGCATCAATCCAAAGTACCTAAATTGATCAAATGATCAATGAAATGGTGGATTTGAATTAATGAAATTTAATCAAGCACCACTCAAGATCTTATGAACAAGGTGGCCTACAACACCTTTCAATTGATCCAAGAAAGGGTAAAAAGAAGACGAAAGAGGTTAAGAAGAAAGGAAAATCCAAATTGAATCTCAAATCGATTAAATCACCATCAATATCAATCACCTCTCTTGGTGGATTAGAATTTCCTATCAACATCCAAAGTCCATTGATATTGATGAGATTTTAATAAAAATCAAGATCCAAGGGAACAACCAACAATAAATAATAAAAAATCAACAAGAATATAGAATCAGACAATAAGTCAATCCAAATAAATTTTCAAAAGAAATTTTAAACAAAAATTCAAAAAAAATAGGATCAAAGAAAATGGAAAAGGATATAAAAAGTTAAATCAAGAAATCAATTAGAAAGAAATTTAAATGAAGGATCATTAAAAAAATAATTAAAAAAAGAGAAAAAAAACTAATAAAAAAGAGAGGTCAATAAGGAAAAAAGGAGGATGAAATAGCAATATCACCACCACGGCCCAAGCCCAAGTTTCATCAGTGAAAGGCATTTTTAACAAACAAAAAAGAAGATATCAGATTTTTTATTTAAGCTTCTCATGCTAACACATTCTCCGCCACGCTGGAGCTCCATGCCGGCAGCGGCGGAGCTCAAAACATGCGCATAATGGATCGAAATCAAAAGCTAAACACAATGCTTCAAAAAATTTCAAGAATAATCACAAACGGATGCGAATTAAAAAAACAGAAATCACCCCAATCTACCTTCAATGGCTCATGTAACAATGAATTAAGTCATCGTCTCCCTTTCTATGTTGCTATAGGTGGTATTTTATTCAATTGAAGAGTGAACTTGAAGAAAAAAAAGGAAGAAGGAATTAAGCTTGAATCGGTTTCGTAAATGGAGGTTGAGGAAAAAAATTCAGAGTTTGTTTGGCTTTAGAGATTAGGTGAAAATGAATGAAGATGCTCTTTATTTATAGATTGAGAATGAGTGAAATGAAATGTCGTTTTCAACTCTTCTTCTTGCGTTTCAATTCAACGTGTATTGTGTGACTCGTTGAATTTTTGATGTGGTTTGCTTTCAATTTGCAACTCATGTATGTTGCCTTGCGTAGGGTTGCGTAGGGGCAGCCCAACGCGTTTTGAGGCTTAAAACAGAATTCGATTTAAAAATTTTTGACAAATAATATTTAAGTAAAAATAATCTTGTAAATGAATAATTTTTAATTTTTTTTATAATTAATGTTAATTTTGATGTGCATAGAAAATTTAAAACCAATACTATTGGTTATTAAACTCAAAAATATTTTTAAAATGGTAAAATTGAGATATTTTAAAAATTAATATTTAATTAAATATTAAATTAAATTTTTAAATTAATAATTTTTATCATTTTTTGAACCGCATACAACTAAATATTTTAAACCGTACCATAGAGAAATAAAGTTTTGCCGTTAGACACATTTTATTTGTTTTAATTTATTTTAAAAAATATATTAATTATATGTAATTTTATTTAAGGCCTATTTTTTTAACATTTGAGGCATATTTTAAAGTCCAAAAAAATGAGGCCTAAAGCCCTTGACTTATTGGCCTTAGGCATGGGCCGGCCCTGGCCTTGCGTAATGCGTATTGTGCGTGACTTGTAGCTGCAATTTGATGTCGTTTTGCTATTGTGACGTGGATTGCTAGCAGCTTGATGGCTTGTAACATGGCACGGCTTTCTTTGGTAGTCATGGCTTCATGAATTTGGTTTTTGTTATGCTTGGAAAGCTTGAGGCAACATGGCTTAGCATGGTATGTTTTCATGAAGGCTTGGCAAGTTTGCAAGTTGGCACGGTTGGAGCTTGGCAAGTTTTGCTTTATCATGAATAGTAATGAGTAATGGCTTGCAAATACTTGCACGTTGGCATGCTCTTGTATCATCAAGTGGTGTATCATGTACATGGGCTTAGAATGATTTTTTGTTCTTGGCCTTTTTTATTATTTTTTTTTGGCAAGTATTTTATATCATGGGCTTGTATTGTAACAAATGTGGACTTTTGGTTTTCGGACAATGTTTTTTTTTAATGGACAATGGATTTTGGATAATTGAAAAATGGTCATGGACAATTAATTAGAGAAAAAATATTCATAGAAAAAATAACTGGATATTGTTTGTGAAATGAATATTTGAATGAAAAGGGTGAAGCTAATTTGGACAATGCGAATGGATTGAATATTAGATATGAAATGTGGCTTTAGGAATTGAATTATTTTAGAAAAAATGGATCTTGAATGGATATTAAAAGTATGCCTTGAACTTATTTTCCAAGTAAGCCATAAACAATGATTCTTCCAACATGAACCAAATCTTGAGTGAAACAAGTTCCTAAGAACGTGATGCCATGATGAATCTAAATATCAATACTTGCATCTAAATCAACAAAAGGTGTTGACTTAGCAAAATTCTTCTACCATTGATGACTTAGCAAAATCCTCTAATCCTCATGAAAGATATTGACTTGTGAAGCAAAGAACTAGGAGAAACCTTGAGATGATGATGAACTTGCAATAGAGAAAGAATAATGCTCAATCTAACCTTTAAGATAAAACCCTAGCACAATGAACTTCAACTGAGGAACCATCATCAATGCTCAAGCACAATGAACAAAAACCCTAATTCCCCTGTTCTTGAAAAATCTTTGATGAAGATATCCTTGTAGTTTGATGAATCAGATTTTAAACCACACTTTGTATGAATCACTGCTTGATAACCACAAGTCAACTTGACCTTATGTACCTATTGTCTGAAAAATAGCTCACTAACACAAATAACTTGCAATTGAAGCAAATCTTGATAGTTTGACCAAGATGAGGTCAAACTTCCATTTGATTTTGATGATAAATGAATAACCATATTGGACTTTAAACCAATGCCCCCTCTGCAAAACCCTAAACACACAGAGAAGATAAACAAGCAAACTACAATTTTTTTGGACTATTGAATAATGGTTAGTAGATGGAAATACAGGTGAAAGTAATATACAGGTAGGACAAATTTGTGGTTTGACACACATATATTGAAAGCCTTGGCGACAATGTTTAGTTTATGTGTAGGGGACGATTTATTTTACCATCATTAGATTTATTTTACCATCATTATATTTATTTTACCGTCATTGCTATTCTTTTTCCATTATTTACATTAATTTTGCGGGATTGTTTTCATTTCTATGCATCTTTCGATAATTTTTAATTTTTCCAATTATTATTGATATTTTTAATCATTATGTGAGTTTCATTTTTCAAAATTTTTATTTTAGCAAACACATTTTCAAACAAATTGCCATACACCTTCAAAAATGCACCCCAATAACCCCAAAAGCTCAAAATTTTGCTCCAAAGGCCCATCTGCCTGATTAAAATCGTGGTGTTCGCCACTAACGGTGGCATTCACCATGCCCTTTTGAAAAGTAAAAAACGGGACAAAAGCGGAACAACCCCTTCTTCCCCCATTTTCACCTTATCTTCTTCATTCAAAACCAATTTTCTTCCTCCATTAACCCCCGTCAAAACCCCACCTACCCACATTACTCTCTATAAATCCAAAAACCATTACCTTTTTCCAAAAATATCCCTATTTCTCAACCTTAAATACTCTATTTCTCATTCAAAACCCCAACGCCTTCAATTCTGCACCTTCACAAAACCATCATTTTTCCTTTCAAAAAAACCACCAACAATAAAAGCAGAGGGAAACATGGAAATTACTTACCAACAAGGGCAAGATAGTAGAAGACAAAGGAAATAGTATGAGTCTTTGATGAACCGAGAAATTTGCTCCACGAGGTATGCCGATGACCTTTAGGATTGCAAAATCTGTTTGAACATAGAGACTACACTTATGAAGATTTGACACGAGAATATTAAGTTCACTTATCTATTCTGTAAGACCCAACCCAGCAAGCACCATAGGCACAGTTAAATTCTGCATGTTTAATGTAGAATATGAGTATACCACTGACCAAATTGCAGAGATGTTGAGTTTTCCTAACGAGGAAGGTGTCCCATCTGAAGCGCTAATAGAAACTGATTGGGCAAGATATAATGGGTTTTGTAACTGTCACTTTTGAGGGTAATTTGGCATCAGAAATTCATAACCCGACCATTCGTAATTTTTGCCAAATGTTGGCAGATACTATTTTTGGAAGAGAGAATACAAATAAAATCAATTCTTAGGAAATGTTTTTCCTACAAGCCGCACTTACACAGAGACTGATAAACACAGCCCCATTAATGATAGAACACATGAACAGAGTTACCTCTAAAAAGGGGTCCATCTCATTTGGAGGTTTGATCACCTCCCTTTCTCATGCTATAATACATGATGATAAGCTTGCCACCCCAGAACCTTTACCACCCCGCATCCTTGATTTCTCTTGCGTCCGACATATGTGGCTGGTTAAAACCAGAAAAGAAGGGGGAATTACCGCATGGTTCATAACGATGCCAATAAGAGTGTTGTTTTGCCATGCCCTGCACGTAGCGACGTACGGAATATGGCCTACTGGATTTATGATCTGCATGCTACCTCAGTTACTAACCCGATACCCACAGGCGCTTCTGAGAATGTCGCAGCGGGTAATGATACCGATGACGAGTATGATCGGAGAGACCATATCTCACCCATTCGTAACCCACCACCTCCAGATGATTTTGTACCACCTGCACACTGTAACACCCCATTTTCTACCCGATAATTCTATTAAAATGAGAGTTATAAAATTTTCAACATAAAACGGGATATCACATTTTCAACTTTAAAATCAAGCACATAATAGTTAATCATGAAAGATACATAACAATTCAAGGGAACATAAACCAACAAATAGTCTCCAAAAATATTCAACTTATCAAATGCAACGCAGCGGATTCATAATCATCGTAATAGCATCTTTATCCAACATAAAACAACTTTAAATTAAACAACAAAGTATTTTTCGGCAATTTCACTAAAAATTCAGCATGTAAACAAATAAACAAAAGACATGCGTCATCCCCCAGAGTGCTACGTATCAGAGCGACAACCCACTACAACAAAAGTAAGTTATAACATCGCACCTTAGACAGCGCTTTAATACAAAAGCGCTGCTATAAGTTAAAAACAAGGAATCTATTCATTTAAAAAAATAAAAGCGCAAAAAATATAAGACCTTAGACATCGCTTTGGTCAAAAGCGCTTTCTAAGATCTTATAAATTTAAAAAAATATAAGACCTTAGACAGCGCTTTCGTAAAAAGCGCTTTCTAAAGTTTTATTAATTTAAAAAAAAAATTAAAGGAAAATATTAGACAGCGCTTTCATTAAAAGCGCTGTCTAAGGTCTTAAAAATTAAAAAAAAATAAAATCGAAAGCGCTGTCTAAGGCCAACTTTAGAAAGCGCTTTGAAAAGCGTTGTCTAAGATCCACCTTAGAAAGCGCTTTTATGACAAGCGCTGTCTAAGGTCTAATTAAATTAAAATATATGAATAGTCAGTATTCATTTTCATATTTCCGCTCTTTCTTCTCCCCTGCTAGCGAACAGAGCTCAAAACCCTTGCGAACGAAAAACCTTCACCGTCAACCGTCCTCCACCGTGCTGTCGTTCGTTGTTGCCGTCGTTGCATTGTCGTCCGTCCGTTTCTGCTCACTGCTGTCGTTTTCGTTTCTGCTCATTGCCGTCGTCGTTCGTTTCTCTTTCTGCTCTTTGATACATTTCGTTCTTGCATTGCCGTTGTTACTGTCGTTAAAGGTACGTCGTTGTTGTGAAGAATAGGGTTTTGTTGCTTTACATTGTTGTTGTAGGGTTTTGTTGCTTTACAATGTTGTAGTGAATGATTATGTTTGATGAGTTTTGTTAATGAAGTTATGCTGGACTGTTTTATTAATGAAGTTTTGTAGTGAATGAGTATGTTTGACGTTTTGTTAATGAAGTTTTGTAGTGAATGAGTATGTTTGACGTTTTGTTAATGAAGTTTTGTAGTGAATGAGTATGTTTGATGAAATCTTCTAAAAAACTCTAAAAAACTCTTAAAATTGATGGAGTTTTGTTAAAATTGATGGAAATAGTTTAGTTTAGTTTTATTTTTTCCACCTCTTAAATCTTCTAAAAAACTCTTAAAATTGATGGAAATGTCCTCTGAATTTTAGAATTCAAAGCTTGTTTTTTAAGCCTCAAAATTCTAGAATTTGAGATGGTTGAGTTAATAAACAAATATAATGAACATAAACATTTCACTAAAACATAAGAAATTCAACCAGTTACATATCAAACACTATCAAACTTGTTCATTTCTTGATTAATATGGTTGAATTAATGTTATTTTGTTGACCTTAATAAGTAGGAAAACCATGGATAAAAAATGGATGGATGTCGATCGATTGTCCAAAGAGTACGAGAATGGGGTATTGGATTTCGTTAAGTTTGCTGTTCAACACGCTGACACTGAAGAGCTCAATCGAATAAAATGTCCTTGCTTGGGTTGTTGTTATGTGGGTAGGGTTGACGCAGATGGATTGAAATCGTATTTACTGATGAATGGAATTGATCGAAGTTATAAGTGTTGGATACATCATGGGGAGAAAATTAACGAGAATGTTGAACCGACGGGGAAAAGTAATACGACCTATGCTTCAGATGACAAAGACACGAAAACATACGATTGTGATCGAGTCGAAGAGATTGCAGAAGCAGTTGTAGAAGATCTTCATGATTGTCCCGAAATGTTTGAGAGGTTGGTAAGCGATGCAGAGAAACCGCTCTATCAAGGTTGCACTAAATTCACAAGACTGTCTGCGGTATTGAAGTTGTACAACTTAAAGGCAGGCAATGGATGGTCAGATAAAAGTTTCACAGAGTTGTTGGCCCTTTTGAGAGAAATGCTACCGGAGGATAATGTTCTTCCCAATCGAACCTATGAGGCCAAAAAAATGTTGTGTTCTATTGGCATGAGCTATGATAAGATACATGCTTGTCCAAACGATTGCGTTTTGTTTCGAAACGAATATGCATCGTTAACTGAGTGCCCTAAATGCGGTTTGTCTCGATATAAGAAAAAATTGTCTCCAGCCAAGGTCTTATGGTATTTTCCTACAATACCGAGATTTAGGCGCTTGTTTCGTAGTGAAACCGATGCAAGACACCTGACTTGGCATGCAGATGAAAGAATTATTGATGGAAAGTTGCGACATCCGGCTGATTCACCACAGTGGTCGAAAATTGATAATGATTATCCTGACTTTGGAGAAGAAGCAAGAAACCTTCGCTTGGCATTATCTACTGATGGAATGAACCCGCATGGTCTTCAAAGTATCTCACATACCACATGGCCTGTGATTCTTATGATTTATAACCTACCTCCGTCGCTATGCATGAAGCGTAAGTACATGATGTTATCTATGTTAATCTCTGGGCCTAAACAACCAGGGAATGACATAGACGTATACTTGACACCTTTGATCGAAGATTTAAAGATATTGTGGGAGAACGGTGTGGAGGTTTATGATGGATATAGGAAAGAAAGTTTCAATTTGAGGGCGATGTTGTTTGGCACAATTAATGATTTTCCGGCTTACGGGAATCTATCAGGGTACAGCATAAAAGGTGAAAAAGCATGTCCTATTTGTGAAGATAAAACAGTTTCGAAGCGATTGGAGTTTGGTCATAAGAATGTCTTTCTCGGTCATCGTAGATTCTTAAATGCCAAACATAACTACCGTGGGTGGAGACAAGAATTCAATGGAGACATCGAACAAGGTAGAGCTCCACCTATGTTGTCAGGTGACCAAGTTTTTAAAAAGGTGAAAGATATGCGTACTGAGTTTGGCAAACCTTTTGCACATAAGGTTGTCAAAGGTGGGTGGAAAAAGAGGTCGATATTTTTTGAATTGCCATATTGGAAGTCTTTGTATGTGAGACATTTTCTCGATGTTATGCATATTGAGAAAAATGTATTTGAAAGTGTTATTGGTACGTTACTCAATATAAAAGGAAAGACTAAGGATGGCCTTAAAGCAAGAAAAGACTTGGAAGCGATGGGGATTAGACCTGAATTAGCACCCGTGAAGAAAGGAAGACGAACATATCTACCACCTGCTGCTTTTACTCTGTCTAGAAAGGAGAAGAAAATATTGTGTAAGTTTCTGAGTGGAGTTAAAGTTCCAGAAGGATACTCTTCAGATGTCAGAAGACTTGTGTCTATGAAAGACCTTACGTTGAAGAGTTTAAAGACACACGACTGCCATGTTATAATGGAACACTTTCTACCAATAGGTATACGTTCTATTTTGCCAGTGAAAGTAAGAAGCGCCATAACTAATTTGTGTTTTTTCTTTAGGTCAATTTGTAGTAAGGTAATCGATCCCGATATCTTACCAACACTACAAAAAGAGATAGTTATTACCTTGTGTGAGCTTGAAATGTATTTTCCTCCCTCTTTTTTTGACATAATGGTATATCTAGTTGTTCATCTTGTGAAAGAGACACATTTGTGTGGACCAGCTTATATGAGATGGATGTACCCTGCTGAACGTTATATGAAAATATTAAAAGGGTACGTGAAAAGCCGAAGTCGACCAGAGGGGTGTATTGTTTAACGATACATTGTTGAAGAAGCGGTTGAGTTTTGTACTGAATATTTGTCCAATGTTCAGTCGATTGGACTCCCCAAAGCTCATATTTTTGAAAAAAAGGATGGTAAAAAATTAATTGGAAATAAAATTGTGACAGTATCAAGGGATGAACGGGATCAAGTGCATTTGTATGTTCTGCACAATGATAATGAGGTTGAGCCATATGTTGAGATGCACAAGGATGTACTCCGAGGGTTAAATCAGAACAGAAATGAAAATTGGATAGTACGAGAGCACAATCAAAGTTTCATACAATGGTTAAAGGATCATATTTATTCGAAGCGCTCTTCAGATCCTGCTTCAGTAACAGAAAGGTTGAGATGTTTGGCATATGGTCCAAGTTTGCATGTGTATTCTCATAGCGCATACGCAATTAATGGATACACATTTTATACCAAAGACCAAGACGATAAAAGTACTATGCAAAATAGTGGTGTCACCGTCCTAGCTGAAGCAATGCACATATCAAGTATGAAGGACTTAAACCCCAAATATGCAAATCTGTCATATTTTGGAGTTATTGAGCACATTTGGGTGTTTGATTACGAGAAGTTTCAGATTCCAATCTTTGGTTGCAACTGGGTAAATAGTAGTGGCATACAAATGGATAAGTCTGGATTTTTGCAAGTGGATCTTAATAGGGTGGGGTACAAAGATGAGCCTTTTATTCTAGCATCTCAAGCTAGACAAGTGTTCTATGTCACTGACCCGACGAGTACGAAATGGTCTATAGTGCTTCTATCTAACAAAGTGGTTGATGATAGCGGTGTAGATCAATGTGATATTGATGTTGAGAACGAGTCATGCATTAGACGGAATGAGTTGAATACAAATGATCAAGATGAGGATCTTATAGCGGATGAGTCATATATCAGAAATGACCATAACGAGGGAATTTGGATCCATTCATCCGTCTGCATTGCTAAGACACAAGTAATTCATATTCCAACCAAGAAAAGAAAGAGATGTTAGTGAAAGAGGTAAAATTTGTTATATACTTGATTTCTTTATTATATTTGTTATATATTATGTCATATTTGTTATATATTAGTGAAAGAGCATTTTATTTTCATTTTTTACATGGTAATGTTATTTAGACTCCAACAAGATCCAAAACAAAGGATATAGCTGTTAATCTTACACTTGTTTAATCTTACAGTGGACATTGGTTGTTGGTCGCAATTAACCACAGCGGAGAGTCAACCCCATTATTACATGGAATTATGTGAAGGTATATTAATTATCACATGCTTTATTATATTAGTGATGCTACTTGATAAAACTTAGGATTTATCCATATTTTCTTTTAATTGAATTACAATCTTTGTGTTTTCAGGACCTATAATGTAGATTTGAAGCAATGCTTTGGTTGGATGCAAAAGTATTAGTATAAGTAATATGTGCATTTGTAGAAAAAATGTAATGATTTGTAATTATAAATAGGTGTATATATAATTTTGGTTTGTAATTTTAAATATATATATATTGGTTTGAATTGCCAATTGTTTTGCATATATAATTTTGGTGTAAATTGCCAATGGTTTGAATTGCCAATTTCTGAAAAAAATTGCTGGTTGAAAAACAGGTAAAATTCTGGTTGAAAAAACCTGGTAAAAATTGTGGTTTAAAAAAATTTATATAAAATTTTTCGTATACCTTAGACAGCGCTTCTGGAGAAAGCGCTGTCTAAGGTAGGGCTTAGACAACGCTTCTAACAAAAGCACTGTCTAAGGTAGGGCTTAGAAAGCGCTTTTGACAAAAGCGCTGTCTAAGGTATACCTAGAAAAATTCAAAAAGGTTGACCTTAGACAGCGCTTTTATTGAAAGCGTTGTCAAAGGTATACCTTATAATGTCAAAAAGCGCTGTCTAAAGGTACCATAGACAGCGCTTTTAATTAAATATACCCCACTTTAGACAGCGCTTTTGGTATTACCCAAAGCGCTGTCTAAACCTATAGCAGCGCAGGTTTATACAGCGCTTAAAAGCGCTGTCTAAGGGCAAAAAAAGCGCTGTCTAAGGTCTTTTTTGTGGTAGTGACCACCGACTCAAACTAAGGTAACCGGCTACTCCTCTTGATTACCTGCACGTTGCCAACATAGGGACAACATTCAAACAGAAGGGGTGAGATATCGAATTTTATAAACAAAGTATGATAAATAATACATAGATATGGATCATACAAATATCACCGCTTCACATCAACAACCAACAAAATCAACAACAACTTGAAAAATGCAACTTTAATGCGACTCGACTATGTTATGCATGTGGTACCATCGGAGTAAAACTCCCAACTTAAAATTGCCAGTTTATCGAGGCATCAAGGCATAAGCCTTCAACTTTCAACTTTCAACTTGTGCCAATCCAGGCTAACATGGTGTGAGCAACGACTCCGACATAAAATGCAATGTATGCTTTATGACATGCACAACTCATCAACATAGACAACTCAACAACATCCACAACATAATCAACTTAAAACAACATAACAACTTATACAACGTTGGCTATCAAGCCTACAACTTGAAACTTGTCCGTATACGAGAACGAAACAATACAACTCAACTGTACCTGCAAATCAACTTTTCCGACATAATTTCAACCAAACAAATCAATGAAAATCATCTACTAAACTACCCGACATACCCCGTCAATTTTCGTTAAATTCCGAGCGACTAAATTTTCTGCCTAAATCGGCTAAACCGACTAAAACTGCATTATTCTCACTTCTGTTGTATTATTCTCACTTCTGCTGCATTATTCTCACTTCTGCTGTTAATACTAGTGTATTCGAAAATTCTGTGCCTTTTCCGGTTTTTGATACAATACCCTGCTATAGTTTAAAATCATCTGTCATGAAAATTGCATCTTTCTGTTTCTGCCAAAAGCCAATTTATTTATATTAAAACTTAACACTGCAACTCATACTATTTTATTCCATGAAGAGAACTAATAGTTGTTTAGTAATATTTTATTTTAAAAACAAGGAAAAGGTTAACAATAGTATTGGATTCATTGAAAAATAGGTTATTAAGGTATAAACAAATAAAGGGGACCCCACACATATGGGTGGCTTGCGCCACCCTTGGTAAGGATACCATGGCTTGCGCCATGTAAAATTGTGGCCCCCGCCACATGTGTTTTCTTTTGTTCTGGGTGGCGTGTGCCACCCCTTTGTGGGGGATGGGTGGCTTGCGCCATCCGTGCATCTGTGAACAACGTCAATTAGTCCCAACCAAAATTTCCCTGAAAATCAAATCTTCACTGCAACATTCATAAAATCACCAGCATCAAATTTCACAAAAATCGACCAATTAACATTTTCACAGAATCAATCAATTTCACTGCAATGTTTACAAAATCAATCCAACGATAAAATTTAACAACATCGACTCATCAGTATTAACACGGAAACAACATCACAACAGCAGAATCACAATTCAACAACATCAATATCCATTTCCACACAGACAACAACGAAAATCAATGGGAAACAGTCATATAATCCCCAACCCTTATATCATTCATCATAACCCGATTATAATAGTCGAACCCACCCTTACCTTAGATTAAAGGCAACTCTAGGTTCGATCGAATTCTGGGGATTTGGCACCGGTAGCAGTTTCTCTCCCAACTTCTTCTCTCACGTTCGGTTCCTCTTCCACTTCCACTTACTGATAAACCTAACTTGTTTTCTTTCTATTATTTGTTTTTATCATATAATATTATTATTCTACTAATATTAGTAATGGGCCTAACAACATACACCCCTCTATTACTAATTCTGACACGAATCCAAGCCCACGAAACCAACACACTGCAACAATGATAATGTTACTACTAATATTATTCCACGACTTTCTGACCTAATATTCCGACTTAATTTATCACAACACAAAATCGACCGAATAATCACTAACAAATAATTAAATATTCAATTAAATAAATAATTAAATATTTGGGCGTTACAACTCTTCCCCACTTAGAATATTTTCGTCCTCGAAAATTTACCTGATTCAAACAGCTCGGGATAGGAGTCTCGCATCTTGCTCTCCACTTCCCACGTCATGCTTTCTCCAGTAGCTCCCAACCAGACAACTTTCACCAACACGATCTCTTTCCCTCGCAAAGTCTTCATTTCACGATCCGCGATTCGCACAGGCTTCGTCTCCACCGTGAGATTATCCCGTACTTGCACATCATCCATACTAACCACATGAGACGGATTTGAAATGTATTTCCGAAGTTGGGACACATGAAACACATCATGCAGATTTGAAAGATTTGGCGGTAACGCCACTCGATAAGCAACTTTCCCAACACTGTCCAAAATCTGATATGGACCGATAAAACGAGGAGTGAGCTTCTTAGACTTCATATCTCTCCCAACACCGGTCACAGGCGTGACTCTCAAAAACACATGATCACCCGCTTGAAATTCCAAATCCTTCTTCCGCTTGTCATGGTAACTTTTTTGTCTACTTTGAGAAGCTTTCATTTTCTCTCGAATCAACTTCACTTTCTCGGTAGTTTCTCGAACTAACTCCGGTCCAAGTACTACACTTTCACCAGATTCATGCCAACACAACGAAGTTCTACACCTCTGACCATACATCGCTTCAAAAGGCAACATTCCGATACTAGAATGGTGACTATTATTATAAGTGAACTCGATCAACGGAAGATAAGTATCCCACGAACCTCCTTGCTCAAGAACATATGCCCTCAACAAATCCTCCAATGACTGAATAGTCCTCTCAGTTTGGCCATCCGTCTGAGGATGATACGCCGAACTTAACCTTAATTTAGAACCCAACGCTTCTTGTAGACTCCTCCAAAACTCCGACGTAAACTCCGATCTCTATCCGACACAATACACAAAGGACACACCATGCAACTTCACAATTACTCGAATATAAATCTTTGTCAACTTCGCAATTGGATACGTGATATTAATAGGTATAAAATGAGCAAACTTTGTAAGCCTATCAACAATCACCCAAATTGAATCATGTTCTCTTGAAGTAATAGGCAACCCTGTCACAAAGTCCATATAAATGCTATCCCATTTCCACTCTGGAACTTCTAACGGTTGCATCAACCCCGCAGGCTTCTGGTGTTCGATTTTTGACTTCTGACAAGTCAAACACGCATACAAAAATCGTGCCACATCTTCTTTCATTCTGGACCACCAAAATATTTTCTTAAAGTCTTGATACATTTTAGTGGCTCCCGAATGAATACTCAGATTACTTCTATGACCCTCTTCAAGAATCTTTTTTTTCATATCTGCATCATTTGGTATACAAATTAGATCACGCAGTCTCAACACACCTCGTGCATCAATCTTAAAGTCACTCTCATCTGATTGACCACAACTATTCATGATGTCCACTAGTTTCACATCCAACTTCTGAGCCTCTCGAATACTGTCCAGAAAATCATTGTTAATCTTCAACATACCCAGCATAACACTCTACGGTGTTACTTCGCAAATCAAACTCATATCTCGAAACTGCTCAATTAATTCCAATTCCTTAATCATCATTGCTGACATATGCAAGGTCTTTCGGCTTAAGGCATCAGCCACAACATTAGCTTTGCCCGGATGATAATTCAAACAGAAATCATAATCCTTCAGCAATTCTAACCACCTTCGCTGGCTCATATTCAACTCCTTCTGATCAAACAAATACTTTAAGCTCTTATGATCACTATAAACTTCAAATCTATAACCATAGAGATAATGCCTCCAAATCTTCAGCACAAAAACCACTGCAGCAAGTTCCAGATCATGCGTAGGATAATTCTTTTCATGAGTTCTCAACTGTCGCGACGCATAAGCAATTACCTTATTATTCTGCATAAGCACTCCTCCTAAGCCCATCAACGAAGCATCACAATACACCACAAACGGTTCTCCTGGATTCGGTAATGTCAAAACCGGAGCCGACGTCAACCTCTTCTTCAATTCTGTAAAACTTTCTTCGCACTGAACATCCCACACAAAAGCTTTACTTTTACAAATCAATCTAGTTAACGGAAGTGCCAACTTGGAAAATCCTTCGATAAAACTTCTATAATAACTAGCTAGTCCCAAAAAGCTTCTAATCTCAGTAGCCGACCTCGGAGTTTCCCATTGCAACACATCATCTACCTTAGAAGGATCCACGGCAATACCACTACCTGAAATCACATGACCAAGAAAACTGACTTCCTTCAACCAAAACTCGCACTTGGACAGCTTCACAAACAACTTCTTGTCTTTCAAAACTTCCAACACTCTTCTCAAATGTTCCTTATGCTCTTCTTCTGACTTAGAATGAATCAAAATATCATCAATGAATACAACCACAAAACGATCCAGATAGGTATGAAAAATACGGTTCATGTATTCCATGAATACTCCTGGCGCATTAGTAACGCCGAAAGGCATCGCGGTATACTCATAATGTCCATAACGTGTTCTAAAAGCCGTCTTCTGAATATCTTCATCCTTTACTTTAATCTGATGATAACCCGATCTCAAATCAATCTTGCTAAACACACGAGCACCCACCAACTGATCCATCAAATCATCTATTCTCGGAAGTGGATACTTGTTCTTAATTGTTACATTATTCAGCTGTGTATAATCAACACAAAGTCTCATACTTCCATCTTTCTTCTTTACTAACAACACTGGAGCTCCCCACGGTGATACACTTGGTCTTATAAACTTCTTCTCAAGTAATTCCTCCAACTGCTTCTTTAATTCTGACAACTCGGATGCCGACATTCTGTACGGTGCCATCGAAACAGGTCTGGTACCAGGTACAAGATCAATTGCAAATTCAACCTCTCTCTCTCTGGCGGTACATCAGGAATTTCATCAGGGAAAACTTCAGGAAATTCACTCACCACTTGCAATTCTTCAATCTTAGCTTTGCTCTCAATAGACAACGTTGCCATCAACGAAAACATCTGAGCTTCTTCTTTCATCAATTACTGTAACTCTCTGAAAGACAACAATTCAACTCCTTCCTCTTCCGGAGTAGAAAACCTCACCGATTTGCGATAACAATTTATATGAACGTAGTTATACTCTAACCAGTTCATACCTAGGATTGCATCCATTCCGGTCAACGGCAAACAAACCAAATCAACATAAAAGTCTTTATCGAAGATCGATAAAGGACACCTTAAACACACAAGAGAAGTAGTCACCGATCCCTTAGCTGGAATCTTGACGATTAATTCTCCATTCATAGTAGATAACTTAAGACCCAATCTTTGAACACAATCAGCAGAAACAAAATAATGTGTAGCACCAGTATCAATAATAGGAATTAAAGGAGTACTATTAATGAAGCATGTACCTCTGATAAGTCTGTCCTCGTTAGTTGTCTGAGTTCCTGCTAATGCGAACACTTTTCTGGCCTGAGCTTTCTTTGGCTTCTGACACTGACTACCAATATGCCCCTCTTCAACCCAATTAAAATAGATCATCTCCTTATGCTTACAATCAGATATTGCATGTCCAGTCTTACCACATCGGAAACATCTCTTCACCTCAGCAGTACACACATTACTTTTATGACCAGACTTCCCACATTTGAAACAAGTTATGCCAGCAGGAGCATCTCCCCCACTAGTCCTCTTGCCCTCAGTCGCTCTCTGTTTACCCTTTCCGGCTGGAGCATCATAAGGATTGCCACGGTTATGTTGTTGCTTGCCTCTTCTATCACTAACAATTTTGTAGTGAGCATTGTTGTCCTCTTCATATATTCTGCAACTGTCAACCAAATCAGAGAAGACACGAATCTTCTGATACCCAACAGCTTTCTTGATCTCAGAGCGCAACCCGCTCTCAAACTTGATGCATTTAGAAAACTCAGCATCATCCCCGGTATAGTACGGATAGAACTTAGCCAACTCAACAAACTTCGCAGCATAATCGGTAACCAACATAGTTCCTTGCTTCAGCTCAAGAAACTCAATCTGCTTCTTACCACGAACATCCTCTGGATAATACTTCCTCAGAAACTCCCGTCGAAACACATCCCAAGTGATAACTTCACCTGTGGTTTCCAACCTCTGACGAGTCTCTAGCCACCAGTCATCAGCTTCGACTGCTAGCATATGAGTCCCATAACGAACCTTCTGCGCTGGAGTGCAGTCCATCACACGGAAGATCCTTTCAATCTCTTTCAACCAATCCAATGCTCCATCAGGATCATACTTGCCCTTGAAGGTAGGCGGATTCTCTCTCTGAAAAGTCGCCAGACTGCGAGATCCATCATTCTCGCCAGCGTTCGGTAAATTCTGCATAACCTGAGCCATTGCTTGCATTTCAGCAACGATTGTAGCATCGTTCCTTCCAGCCAGCTCAACTTACCACTACAACACAAACAAAAGTTAGAACCAAATAACAATACTCGATTGTTAAACAACTACGACTCGACACTTGGCCGGACGGACCGACCTGCTCTGATACCACTAATGTAACACCCCATTTTCTACCCGATATTTCTATTAAAATGAGAGTTATAAAATTTTCAACATAAAACGGGATATCACATTTTCAACTTTAAAATCAAGCACATAATAGTTAATCATGAAAGATACATAACAATTCAAGGGAACATAAACCAACAAATAGTCTCCAAAAATATTCAACTTATCAAATGCAACGCAGCGGATTCATAATCATCGTAATAGCATCTTTATCCAACATAAAACAACTTTAAATTAAACAACAAAGTATTTTTCGGCAATTTCACCAAAAATTCAGCATGTAAACAAATAAACAAAAGACATGCGTCATCCCCCCGAGTGCTACGTATCAGAGCGACAACCACCGACTCGAACCAAGGTAACCGACTACTCCTCTTGATTATCTGCACGTTGCCAACATAGGGATAACATTCAAACAAAAGGGGTGAGATATCGAATTTTATAAACAAAGTATGATAAATAATACATAGATATGGATCATACAAATATCACCGCTTCACATCAACAACCAACAAAATCAACAACAACTTGAAAAATGCAACTTTAATGCGACTCGACTATGTTATGCATGTGGTACCATCGGAGTAAAACTCCCAACTTAAAATTGCCAGTTTATCGAGGCATCAAGGCATAAGCCTTCAACTTTCAACTTGTACCAATCCAGGCCAACGTGGTGTGAGCAACGACTCCGACATAAAATGCAATGTATGCTTTATGACATGCACAACTCATCAACATAGACAACTCAACAACATCCACAACATAATCAACTTAAAACAACATAACAACTTATACAACGTTGGCTATCAAGCCTACAACTTGAAACTTGTCCGTATACGAGAACGAAATAATACAACTCAACTGTACCTGCAAATCAACTTTTCCGACATAATTTCAACAAAACAAATCAATGAAAATCATCTACTAAACTACCCGACATACCCCGTCAATTTTCGTTAAATTCCGAGCGACTAAATTTTCCGCCTAAATCGGCTAAACCGACTAAAACTGCATTATTCTCACTTCTGTTGTATTATTCTCACTTCTGCTGCATTATTCTCACTTCTGCTGTTAATACTAGTGTATTAGAAAATTCTTTGCCTTTTCCGGTTTTTGATACAATACCCTGCTATAGTTTAAAATCATCTGTCATGAAAATTGCATCTTTCTGTTTCTGCCAAAAGCCAATTTATTTATATTAAAACTTAACACTGCAATTCATACTAGTTTATTCCATGAAGAGAACTAATAGTTGTTTAGTAATATTTTATTTTAAAAACAAGGAAAAGGTTAACAGTAGTATTGGATTCATTGAAAAATAGGTTATTAAGGTATAAACAAATAAAGGGGACCCCACACATATGGGTGGCTTGCGCCACCCTTGGTAAGGATACCATGGCTTGCGCCATGTAAAATTGTGGCCCCCGCCACATATGTTTTCTTTTGTTCTGGGTGGCGTACGCCACCCCTTTGTGAGGGATGGGTGGCTTGCGCCATCCATGCATCTGTGAACAACGTCAATTAGTCCCAACCAAAATTTCCCAGAAAATCAAATCTTCACTGCAACATTCATAAAATCACCAGCAACAAATTTCACAAAAATCGACCAATTAACATTTTCACAGAATCAATCAATTTCACTGCAATGTTTACAAAATCAATCCAACGATAAAATTTAACAACATCGACTCATCAGTATTAACACGGAAACAACATCACAATAGCAGAATCACAATTCCACAACATCAATATCCATTTCAACACAGACAACAACGAAAATCAATGGAAACCAGTCATATAATCCCCAACCCTTATATCATTCATCATAACCCGATTATAATAGTCGAACCCACCCTTACCTTGGATTAAAGGCAACTCTAGGTTCGATCGAATTCTGGGGATTTGGCACCGGTAGCAGTTTCTCTCCCAACTTCTTCTCTCACGTTCGGTTCCTCTTCCACTTCCACTTACTGATAAACCTAACTTGTTTTTTTCTATTATTTGTTTTTATCATATAATATTATTATTCTACTAATATTACTAATGGGCCTAACAACATACACCCCTCTATTACTAATTCTGACACGAATCCAAGCCCACGAAACCAACACACTCCAACAATGATAATGTTACTACTAATATTATTCCACGACTTTCTGACTTAATATTCCGACTTAATTTTTCACAACACAAAATCGACCGAATAATCACAAACAAATAATTAAATATTCAATTAAATAAATAATTAAATATTTGGGCGTTACAACTCTCCCCCACTTAGAATATTTTCGTCCTCGAAAATTTACCTGATTCAAACAGCTCGGGATAGGAGTCTCGCATCTTGCTCTCCACTTCCCACGTCATGCTTTCTCCAGTAGCTCCTAACCAGACAACTTTCACCAACACGATCTCTTTCCCTCGCAAAGTCTTCATTTCACGATCCGCGATTCGCACAGGCTTCGTCTCCACCGTGAGATTATCCCGTACTTGCACATCATCCATACTAACCACATGAGACGGATCTGAAATGTACTTCCGAAGTTGGGACACATGAAACACATCATGCAGATTCGAAAGATTTGGCGGTAACACCACTCGATAAGCAACTTTCCCAACTCTGTCCAAAATCTGACATGGACCGATAAAACGAGGAGTGAGCTTCTTAGACTTCATAGCTCTCCCAACACCGGTCACAGGCGTGACTCTCAAAAACACGTGATCACCCGCTTGAAATTCCAAATCCTTCTTTCGCTTGTCATGGTAACTTTTCTGTCTACTTTGAGAAGCTTTCATTTTCTCTCGAAGCAACTTCACTTTCTCGGTAGTTTCTCGAACTAACTCCGGTCCAAGTACTACACTTTCACCAGATTCATGCCAACACAATGGAGTTCTACACCTCTGACCATACAGCGCTTCAAAAGGCGCCATTCCGATACTAGAATGGTGACTATTATTATAAGTGAACTCGATCAACGGAAGATAAGTATCCCACGAACCTCCTTGCTCAAGAACACATGCCCTCAACAAATCCTCCAACGACTGAATAGTCCTCTCAGTTTGGCCATCCGTCTGAGGATGATACGCCGAACTTAACCTCAATTTAGAACCCAACGCTTCTTGTAGACTCCTCCAAAACTCCGATCTCTATCCGACACAATACACAAAGGAACACCATGCAACTTCACAATTACTCGAATATAAATCTCTGTCAACTTCGCAATTGGATACGTGATATTAATAGGTATAAAATGAGCCGACTTCGTAAGCCTATCAACAATCACCCAAATTGAATCATGTCCTCTTGAAGTAATAGGCAACCCTGTCACAAAGTCCATAGAAATGCTATCCCATTTCCACTCTGGAACTTCTAACGGTTGCATCAACCCCGCAGGCTTCTGGTGTTCAATTTTTGACTTCTGACAAGTCAAACACGCATACACAAATCGTGCCACATCTTCTTTCATTCCGGACCACCAAAATATTTTCTTCAAGTCTTGATACATTTTAGTGGCTCCCGGATGAATACTCAGATTACTTCTATGACCCTCTTCAAGATTCTTCTTTTTCATATCTGCATCATTTGGTATACAAATTCGATCACGCAGTCTCAACACACCTCGTGCATCAATCTTAAAGTCACTCTCATCCGATTGGCCACAACTATTCATGATGTCCACTAGTTTCACATCCAACTTCTGAGCCTCTCGAATACTGTCCGGAAAATCATTGTTAATCTTCAACATACCCAGCATAACACTCTGCGGTGTCACTTCGCAAATCAAACTCATATCTCGAAACTGCTCAATTAATTCCAATTCCTTAATCATCATTGCTGACATATGCAAGGTCTTTCAGCTTAAGGCATCAGCCACAACATTAGCTTTGCCCGGATGATAATTCAAACTGAAATCATAATCCTTCAGCAATTCTAACCACCTTCGCTGGCTCATATTCAACTCCTTCTGATCAAACAAATACTTTAAGCTCTTATGATCACTATAAACTTCAAATCAAGAACCATAGAGATAATGCCTCCAAATCTTCAGCACAAAAACCACTGCAGCAAGTTCCAGATCATGCGTAGGATAATTCTTTTCATGAGTTCTCAACTGTCGCGACGCATAAGCAATTACCTTATTATTCTGCATAAGCACTCCTCCTAAGCCCATCAACGAAGCATCACAATACACCACAAACGGTTCTCCTGGATTCGGTAATGTCAAAACCGGAGCCGACGTCAACCTCTTCTTCAATTCTGTAAAACTTTCTTCGCACTGAACATCCCACACAAAAGCTTTACTTTTACAAATCAATCTAGTTAACGGAAGTGCCAACTTGGAAAATCCTTCGATAAACCTTCTATAATAACCAGCTAGTCCCAAAAAGCTTCTAATCTCAGTAGCCGACCTCGGAGTTTCCCATTGCTACACAACATCTACCTTAGAAGGATCCACGGCAATACCACTACCTGAAATCACATGACCAAGAAAACTGACTTCCTTCAACCAAAACTCGCACTTGGACAGCTTCACATACAACTTCTTGTCTTTCAAAACTTCCAACACTGTTCTCAAATGTTCCTTATGCTCTTCTTCTGACTTAGAATAAATCAAAATATCATTAATGAATACAACCACAAAATGATCCAGATAGGTATGAAAAATACGGTTCATGTATTCCATGAATACTCCTGGCGCATTAGTAACGCCGAAAGGCATCGCGGTATACTCATAATGTCCATAACGTGTTCTGAAAGCCGTCTTCTGAATATCTTCATCCTTTACTTTAATCTGATGATAACCCGATCTCAAATCAATCTTGCTAAACACACGAGCACCCACCAACTGATCCATCAAATCATCTATTCTCGGAAGTAGATACTTGTTCTTTATTGTTACTTTATTCAGCTGTGCATAATCAACACAAAGTCTCATACTTCCATCTTTCTTCTTTACTAACAACACTGGAGCTCCCCACGGTGATACACTTGGTCTTATAAACTTCTTCTCAAGTAATTCCTCCAACTGCTTCTTTAATTCTGACAACTCGGATGCCGACATTCTGTACGGTGCCATCGAAACAGGTCTGGTACCAGGTACAAGATCAATTGTAAATTCAACCTCTCTCTCTGGCGGTACATCAGGAATTTCATCAGGGAAAACTTCAGGAAATTCACTCACCACTTGCAATTCTTCAATCTTAGCTTTGCTCTCAATAGACAACGTTGCCATCAACGAAAACATCTGAGCTTCTTCTTTCATCAATTGCTGTAACTCTCTGAAAGACAACAATTCAAGTCCTTCCTCTTCCGTTGTAGAAAACCTCACCGATTTGCGATAACAATTTATATGAACGTAGTTATACTCTAACCAGTTCATACCCAGGATTACATCCATTCCGGTTAACGGCAAACAAACCAAATCAACATAAAAGTCTTTATCGAAGATCGATAAAGGACACCTTAAACACACAAGAGAAGTAGTCACCGATCACTTAGCTGGAATCTCGACGATTAATTCTCCATTCATAGTAGATAACTTAAGACCCAATCTTTGAACACAATCAACATAAAAAAAATAATGTGTAGCACCAGTATCAATAATTATAATTAAAGGAGTACTATTAATGAAGCATGTACCTCTGATAAGTCTGTCCTCGTTAGTTGTCTGAGTTCTTGCTAATGCGAACACTTTTCCGGTCTGAGCTTTCTTTGGCTTCTGACACTGACTACCAATATGCCCATCTTCACCACAATTAAAACAGATCATCTCCTTGTGCTCGCAATCAGATATTGCATGTCCAGTCTTACCACATCGGAAACATCTCTTCACCCCAGCAGTACACACATTACTCTTATGACCAGACTTCCCACATTTGAAACAAGTTATGCCAGCAGGAGCATCTCCCCCACTAATCCTCTAGCCCTCAGTCGCTCTCTGTTTACCCTTTCCGGCTGGAGCATCATAAGGCTTGCCACGGTTATGTTGTTGCTTGCCTCTTCTATCACTAACAATTTTGTAGTGAGCATTGTTGTCCTCTTCATATATTCTGTAATTGTCAACCAAATCAGAGAAGACACAAATCTTCTGATACCCAACAGCTTTCTTGATCTCAGAGCGCAACCCGCTCTCAAACTTGATGCATTTAGAAAACTCAGCATCATCCCCGGTATAGTACGGATAGAACTTAGCCAACTCAACAAACTTCGCAGCATAATCGGTAACCAACATAGTTCCTCGCTTCAGCTCAAGAAACTCAATCTGCTTCTTACCACGAACATCCTCTGGATAATACTTCCTCAGAAACTCCCGTCGGAACACATCCCAAGTGATAACTTCACCTGTGGTTTCCAACCTCTGATGAGTCTCTAGCCACCAGTCATCAGCTTCGACTGCTAGCATATGAGTCCCATAACGAACCTTCTGCACTGGAGTTCAGTCCATCACACGAAAGATCCTCTCAATCTCTTTCAACCAATCCAACGCTCCATCAGGATCATACTTGCCCTTGAAGGTAGGTGGATTCTCCCTCTGAAAATTCGCCAGACTGCGAGATCCATCATTCTCGCCAGCGTTCGGTAAATTCTGCACAACCTGAGCCATTGCTTGCATTGCAGCAACCATTGAAGCATCGTTCCTTCCAGCCATCTCAACTTATCACTACAACACAAACAAAAGTTAGAACCAAATAACAATACTCGATTGTTAAACAACTACGACTCGACACTTGGCCGGACGGACCGACCTGCTCTGATACCACTAATGTAACACCCCATTTTCTACCCGATAATTCTCTTAAAATCAGAGTTATAAAATTTTCAACATAAAACGGGATATCACATTTTCAACTTTAAAATCAAGCACATAATAGTTAATCATGAAAGATACATAACAATTCAAGGGAACATAAACCAACAAATAGTCTCCAAAAATATTCAACTTATCAAATGCAACGCAGCGGATTCATAATCATCGTAATAGCATCTTTATCCAACATAAAACAACTTTAAATTAAACAACAAAGTATTTTTCGGCAATTTCACTAAAAATTCAGCATGTAAACAAATAAACAAAAGACATGCGTCATCCCCCCGAGTGCTACGTATCAGAGCGACAACCACCGACTCGAACTAAGGTAACCGGCTACTTCTCTTGATTACCTGCACGTTGCCAACATAGGGACAACATTCAAACAGAAGGGGTGAGATATCGAATTTTATAAACGAAGTATGATAAATAATACATAGATAGGGATCATACAAATATCACCGCTTCACATCAACAACCAAAAAATCAACAACAATTTGAAAAATGCAACTTTAATGCGACTCGACTATGTTATGCATGTGGTACCATCGGAGTAAAACTCCCAACTTAAAATTTCCAGTTTATCGAGGCATCAAGGCATAAGCCTTCAACTTTCAACTTTCAACTTGTGCCAATCCAGGCCAACGTGGTGTGAGCAACGACTCCGACATAAAATGCAATGTATGCTTTATGACATGCACAACTCATCAACATAGACAACTCAACAACATCCACAACATAATCAACTTAAAACAACATAACAACTTATACAACGTTGGCTATCAAGCCTACAACTTGAAACTTGTCCGTATACCGGAACGAAATAATACAACTCAGCTGTACCTGTAAATCAATTTTTCTGACATAATTTCAACAAAACAAATCAACGAAAATCATCTACTAAACTACCCGACACACCCCGTCAATTTTCGTTAAATTCCGAGCGACTAAATTTTTCGCCTAAATCGGCTAAACCGACTAAAACTGCATTATTCTCACTTCTGCTGTATTATTCTCACTTCTGCTGCATTATTCTCACTTCTGCTGTTAATACTAGTGTATTAGAAAATTCTGTGACTTTTCTGGTTTTTGATACAATACCCTGCTATAGTTTAAAATCATCTGTCATGAAAATTGCATCTTTCTGTTTCTGCCAAAAGCCAATTTATTTCTATTAAAACTTAACACTGCAATTCATACTAGTTTATTCCATGAAGAGAACTAATAGTTGTTTAGTAATATTTTATTTTAAAAACAAGGAAAAGGTTAACAGTAGTATTGGATTCATTGAAAAATAGGTTATTAAGGTATAAACAAATAAAGGGGACCCCACACATATGGGTGGCTTGCGCCACCCTTGGTAAGGATACCATGGCTTGCGCCATGTAAAATTGTGGCCCCCGCCACATGTGTTTTCTTTTGTTCTGGGTGGCGTGCGCCACCCCTTTGTGAGGGATGGGTGGCTTGCGCCATCCGTGCATCTGTGAACAACGTCAATTAGTCCCAACCAAAATTTCCCAGAAAATCAAATCTTCACTGCAACATTCATAAAATCACCAGCAACAAATTTATAGGTACTTCCTCTGGATATCAGATCAAGGCTGAGGAGTTTCTCCAGGATGAGCGTGACTCCCTGTTGTACGCTTTGTATGAGCAACAATAGGAAATGATGGAGTATATGCAAGCAATGCCACAAAATCAGATCTCCATGCAAGAATCAATTCAGACCCTGTAAGACAAAAATTCTGAAATGCTTGCATACATGGGAATATAACAGGGAAGAAGCCAGCAAGGAAACTGGCATGAGGATCAAGGAGGTAGCACTAGGGGAACCCATGCAGGCAGAGGGCAAGACAGAAATGTAAGAGGCCATCATGGCCCATGATTAGCTGATCATCAAGGTTTTATTTTTCCTTTTTCACCTTTTATCGAAACATTAAGGATAAGATTCAGTTTAACTATGGGAGAAGAACCTTACTCTTTTTGTTTTCACTTGCTTTTTTGTTATATTTGTTTTTCTTTTCCTTGCTTTTTAGTTAGATTTATTGCTTTTTAGTACTATTGCTTAGGATTTCTTTCTCTAGCTTTAGTTTGTTTGTCAAGTCATTACATATGTTATCGAGTCTTTATGCGTGGTTTTCTTTTGTTTATTATTTTTTCCTTTTCTTGAACCATACCAGAAAATTTTGGAAAAAAAAAGGAAAACAATGTTTATTTAAAAATTTTAGTCTATTATACAAGCTAAGGATATGTTGTAGTGACTTGGGAAAACTCCTAAAATATCGGTATCGTCTTAACACCGTAAGTCTCCAAATTATAGAGATCAATCTGGATACTTGTTATGCCATGGCCTTAACATCTCACCCCTAAATAAGTCCTTAAGTCGTTTATCTCAGTAGTCAACACCATCTCAAGCATACTCTACGTAGGGAAGCCGATGAACATAAGTGAATGGTCCTAGTTTTTAATGCGAGAATTAATAAAAAAATATATGGAATACGCCTTCTAAGTTAGGTGACCCTCACCCGGCCGCTTAACCCAACGGTTGTGGAACCTGCAAAAACAAAATAAAAAACCTGTTGTCAGTTAGTTTAGAGGTCTCTGGTGCCGAACTTGGAAGGGCAAACTATGGTCCGATCCCCCGCCACTACAATTGGGTAAACAAGGGGTTATACCGCTTAAGTACCAGAACCTCGTGCAAGGATCAAAATCACTAACTGGTCGCCTTACTATGAGTAAGTACAAATAACATGCTTAATGTGATTGTGCTTGAATGAAAAAGGATGAAAAATGGGATAAGTAAATTAGGCCTAAGCATAATAACATGATGCAAATTAGTTTGTATAAGGAGGGGATTTATGGTCGCAGAATGCGGAATGTGTGATTATGATACCCTTAGTTTATCGTAATGGTTTAACTGTGGGAGAGTTTGATAACTCCGAAACACACTACGTATTCTACTCGATTCTCACAAGCTGTATAGTCATTTTACTCTTATTTCTTTTGTTATGCTGGTATTTTATCTATGTTTTAGGTACCTAATCATGTGAAAGTCATTACATAGAGAAACAGGACGAATCAGAGGAAAAACAGGGAAAAAGACATATTTTGTACTCATGGCACTTAACATTGTGTTCGCCACAGGGGTCGCCGTGACATGGATAATGAAGCCCACGTTTAACCAGCTCAGAAGCCATGATCAACATATTTTGAACTTGTGGCATTCGCCATAGGGTGTGTGGCATTCGTCATACCTTATAAATCCATAAAGAAAACCAAAATGTTATTTCTCCCTATTTTCTCTCACCCGAATTCAGCAACCTTGATTTCACTTTTTAGGGGTTTGGAGCACTATAAATACATGTTAGAACACACTTTTTAAGTCATCCAAGTTTAGCACAACTTAAGCCATATATTTACCATTCCGAAAGCTTTAACTCTTCACATCGAGGAATTATTGCATCGTTCTTGTATGAAGTTTGGAGTAGTTACTTTTGTAGAAGTTAATCTTGTTGGCATTTGCTTTACTTTTCAAACACCCGCTTTCATAGGTCGACCTACAGAGATCAAATCTTGAAATTTTATTTTTTCTTTCAATTTCACATGCATGCCCTTTGCTTCATACCTGTCCTGCGTATATATACTTATAGATGCATCTTTTTCTAGTAAGGTTCTAGTGTAAAACTTATACGAAACCAAAATTTCAAAGCATACTCATCATTTTCAACCTCTTTTCTATGCATTCGCACAATCAAACTACACATAATTATTTTTTGATTGGGTGACCATTCAGATTAGGGTTGATAATGTCCAATTAGGTTGGTGTACCGAGAATATTCAGTTGAGTTCTTTGAGTGTTTCAAATAAGAAAACTGAGATGAGGTTTTCCTTCAAGATCATTGAGTATTTGATGGTTTTGGACAAGATTACGTAAGTCGGATCCGATCGAGTGAAGGCTTTGGGACAAGGTGGTTCATTTCAAGGGAGTATCATGAGCCGGTGGATCATGTTCGTAAATCTTGGGTTCAACAAGTGTGCATGGAATTAACTCGATCGATCGAAAACCTTGGAACAAAAGGTCTTGCAAGGTAGTAACAAGAATTGGTGAATTGAAGCGACATTGTTGTTGACTTAATCAATCTTTGAGACAAACAAAAATACATGAGACCAAACAAAAATAATCTTTACATACAAGAAAAAATATACCATTGATCCAAATAATTTTTTCTAGTCATCAAAATATTTATCATTTAAATAATGATTTATTAAATATGTGTTATTGATGTAACACTAGTACAAAAATGACTTTTTACATCGGGCGAAAATGACTATTTACATCGGGTCTGGGTCCGATGTAAAGTCAGGCGATGTAGTAAATCAAAGACATTTTACTCGGGTTATGGCCCGAAGTAATAAAGTCACCAACCACATCTGTTAACTTTTTAAGTCTGATGTGAAAAAAAAAATATAATTGTAAGTTTTTTATATATAAAAGAGTGTTTTTACATCGGTTGTAACTCGAAACCGATGTAAAAGGTTGGTTTGGTTACATCGGTTGTAACCTGAAACCGATGTAAAAAGTATTGCATAAAAATATCAAACGCGCCAGGTATGACTTTTTACATCGGTTTTGTTGTTTGCCCGATGTAAAAATGTTGTGTGTTACATCGGTTTTGCTAATAACCGATGTAAAAAGTACTGTAATAATTCTAAATAATTTGACTATTTTTTAGCAGTTCCCTGTAACTTTTTTGGTACCTAATTTTTCATATTTTTCCAACATCACACAAACCATAATTAGGTCGCTATTTTCCATAGTTTCCCAACATCACATAGACCACATTTAGGTCGCTATTTTCATATTTTTCTCACAAATCTAATTTCATTGCACCAAATATCTAGTATACACACATATATATATTCTTCAAATTCCATAATTGGTTTACAAAAGTACTAATATAGGATACACACAAATGTACTAAATTATAAGGAGGTTTACACGATGGACTACTACAACAACAAAAAATACAAAAATATCCAACCATTTATAAGTCCTTTCCCACACTTGAATTACCAACTTGCAATCCAAAAGAAGATGAATTACCAACCAAGCTTAACCTTTATATAACTCAAAGAAACATGTTGCCCAACGGAGTCGCAAATCATACAAATCATCTTGTGTTAATTCTGTTGGGTCATCAAATACCTACAACACGTAAATAACAATAGAGTTATTCTTTGAAAATTCACATTAAGTTGCAAAACGTAAAGTAAATAACAAATTAAAGTCATTTTTATTACCTTCATCCAAGACCTGGTTATCTTGGCAGAGACAATATCCAACATATTTTTCATCACATAATACCCACAATCATTAGAGTTATGTTGTTTCCTTGTCTACAAATGAATGACATAATTAGTGAATACTTATATGATAAAATTAAATATATAATTATAATTTACACCACGCTTACCTTGGGTTGAAGCCATGTAGCCTTTTTTCTAATGCCATTTGCTGCTTGATGAACCCCAAAAGCACTAATTCAGAAGAAAAAAAATCCATATAAAGCCACATAAAATATGAAATTACTTTTGTAACAAATTATGTATATAGGATGAAGTGAACATAAAAGATAAACTTACTTTGTAACAATTTTCGTTATGGTTTGATTAAGTTCCCGATGAAGTGAACAAAAGATGACCACAGTATTATCTTTTGGACACATGACTATTAATTGCCAATGACCTCTGTACGTGTGTGTGGAAACACAAAAGTCACAATTTCATGTTACCAAAATTGAAATATCTATGTTACCAAAATTAAAAAATAGAAAACACAATTTCATACAAACTTACCCATGAATAAATGGTAGCAAGTGACACTCTCTCTTTTCGTCACGTAACTTATCTTGTATGTATTTTTTGACATTTACTTCAGTTTTCGGCACATTATCAAAGCGAATAGCATGCACATCATCCTCTTCGTTTTCTTCAACGAAGGTAGGCACATTTATTGAGAAATGAGGAGTTTCGGAAATATCAAGGTTCGCATCTTGATTTTCATCATTATCATGCACCTTTCCTTGTATAACCACTGACCACCTTTTATTAGAAGGATCTGTGACATAAAACACTTGTTTTGCTTGAGACGCCATGATGAAAGGTTTGTCCGCATAAGCTAACTTGCTAAGATCAACCAATGTAACTCCAAATTCATCAATTCTTACACCACTGTTGATATCAATTCATTTGCATGCCATCTAAGATTCTTTGCGTCATTTGCATTAGCGAATAGTCTCTTAAACCTTGAAATTATTGGTAGGTACCATACCACTTTCGCGGGAGGAACCTTTTTGACCACCTCATCATCACTAGAATCACCATCTTTCTTTTTGTAGCGTGACGCCTTGCACTTCGGACAATGATTATAGTTTACATACTCTTTTCTGTATAATATGCAATCATTAGGGCATGCATGTATCTTTTCATACTCCAAACCCATCGGACACAATATCTTTTTCGCCTCGTAATAACGATTTGGCATTACGTTACCTTCTGGAAGCATTTGTGTCAACAATTGAAGCAATTCGGTAAAACTTTTGTCAGTCCACCCATTATTTGCCTTCAAATTAAACAATTTTAACACGGCTGACAAACGTGTAAAATTTGTGCATCTTGGGTACAAAGGTTTATCCTTGTCACTGCATAAAGTATCATACGCATGTGCCTTCTTAAACGAATCTTGTCCTATATCATGCATCATGTCTTCCAGACGATCGTCCATTTCTGCACTAACATTATCTCTTTGGGACACATTTTACTTTGCTACTACCTCACCGTGCCATATCCATTGTGTATAACTTTGACAAATCCCATGACAAATTAGATGATCCATGATTTCTTTCTTATTGAGTTTTGGTTCGTGATTTACACAACGAACACATGGACAGAGAAAAAGCACATGAAGACTTTTTTCAGCATTACTTTTAGGAGGAGGAAGATTTTTTTTAGCATTACTTTCAGCAAACTCTAGAAATTCCACCACTCCATGTTCGTACTCGACACTTAATCGATTAGCTCTCATCCAACTACGATTCATACCTATGTTCCGAAATTAATGCATACAGAGTTACATCATTGAGACGCCTATAATAGTCCCTCTTTTGGACATTAGAGAGAACAAAAGTCTCTACGTGCAAACACGTGGCATAAAAGAAGAAGTGAGAAGTTATAAAGAATGAAAAGAGAACCTGCAATGTCGTGGCGGCCGGATGACTCGCGATTGAGCGAAAAGAGTGACGATGCCGACGTTCTCGTCGACACACAAATTCTGCGAGAAACACAATATCAACAAACTGAAGCAATTCAAACAAATTCATAAATACAAAAATTAGAGCATGTAAAAATCTCCAATTTAAAGAGCATGGATATGCCTGCCTCTCATTTGACCAAAGCATCATTGATTAACATTATTTTTATTAATAAAGTTATAGATAATATAAAAAGTAAATTATGTCACCACTTCTAGATAATATAAAAAGTAAATTATGTCACCACTTTTAGTGGTGAGAAAAAGGAAATCGGTAACGACTTATAATAGAGTGGTGAGAAAAGAAAGGACAACACAAACTCCCCAAACATATTCATACCATCAGCATTAAATTGACCATGCAACCTAGCTCTGGAGCTAAAACCCGATCGTCTAGCATACTCACTATAAAAAGTTTTTGCAGAATCTTAAGAATCAAATTCCATACCCAAATAAGTTTCTATAAGCCACCATGCAAACCCAAAATCAAACAACAGTCCCCAAAATTTCAACAAAACACCACTCTTTGTTCTTCTCCAACCATATTAAATTAATTTCACCTTAGATATTCCTAATGAAATGTAGCAAAATAAATAAATGAATCACAAAAAAGTGATCTTAATAATAATTAAAAAAAAACTTTAAGCTTATACAAAGTGGTGCAATATAATTTGATTGATCAAACCAATTTCAAAAAAAAAACTTTTAACTTTTAACAAATACTATTAGGATTATGGGAGGCTTTTTGTAAAAAATTACCCAAAATATATAGGCACCTACCTAGCTTTAAACTTGGTTCTGTTTTTCTTTTATTTTGACAGTAGTTAGATTGAGGTAGTTTAATACTTTGTAATGTTTATGGGTTTAACATATACGACAGTGTTTTGGGAGGAGTTAGGGTTTTTGGTCGTGAAACTCCAGACGGTGACGAATCGCAACAAATACTCAGACGGTGATATATTAGATTGAGGTAATTTAATAATTTTGATATATTGGACCATTCATTATCACATTCTCACCACTACCATTACAATAACCTAGTTTTTCTCAAAAATGTTTTTATTTTGTTTCATTCACAATTTATTTTTTATTTGTGTAGATGTGATTTTTAAAAAGAGAAAACTCCAATAACATTAGGTTGTTCAATTTGGTTGGTTGAAACATGTGTTATGTTGGGTTGTTTGTTCCAAAGTATATTGTTTCAAACACAAAAAAACTTACTCATATTAAAATGTGTAATTATATTTTCTAATTAAATTTTGACAAATTATCAATTGAAATGTCATGTCATTAAAAATTAAATTCAAATTGAATGATATTTAAATCAAGAAAAAGTTAAATGTAGAGTTTAAATAAACGATTTTTAAAATGAAGATCAATGGTTTCATATATCAGATAATCAAAAGTGCATTTAAGTAAAAATATATTATGTTTAAAGTTATAATTAAAAACTATTTTAGAAACATAATATAGGAATTTGATTTCCCTTATAATTAGAACGCCTTGATACTACCACACTTGACATAAATATTTTTTTTAACACTGAAGTTTACTATCTTGTCTTGTTTTTTATTTAGAAAGTACAAAAGAATGTATTACAACATTGTAAAGAATGTATAAAAGTGCATAAAAGAAATAAAGAGAAGAAAAAAACTAACATGAAAAACTTTGCATATTTGCTTATACCTACATAAATTATATTGTTATAAAATCTAAACAAGTATAATAACAATAAAATATTAAGATAAAAATTAAAATATTTTCTTTTTTTTTTCAAAATAAATTTTTCAAAAAACTAAATAGAAAACACAAAATGTAATGAAATATTTATATAACATAAACTCCAAACACAATTTTTATTAATTGAAGTATTTCATAATTTATGCTTTATCTTTATACAACCTCATAATTAGTACATGTGATCATATTTTGCGTGAGTGTAAAAAAACAAATAATAAAGTATATGTAGTTTGCATAATACTTATGTTTGACATGAATTCGTTATTTTCTAGTGGTTATACCATATAGTGTATATGAGTTAATATTAATAGAAATACATGATTATTTTATGTCAATAAATTGAAATACCATAAGATACATTATCAATTAAATATAAAGAAGTTTAATGCAATTGCAAGAGAATTTAACCACTAAAGTACTTAACATAAATAAGATGAAGAAGTTTTTCATAAATATAATATGAAGGACAATAGTTTAATTTTTTTTATATATTTACGATTGAAATGAGTACTTAAGAAAATCATGCAAAGAATCGTTAGATGATTGTTAAATTAAAATAATAATTTAAAATTTAAACGGAAAAGATTTCCACTTAAATATATTTTTGTCTCTTAAATACTATTTGTTATTTTGAACTTTAATAAAAAAAATTATTTATTTTTATGAAGAAAAAGAGAGATCTGTAATATGGAAAATATAAGGTTTTTGCAAGATTGGTTTGTTTACCATACTTTTTACATGTTCGTTCAAATGAGAATTTTTTTTATGAGGAAATTTCGATCTTGTCTTTTTCTACAACATTTTTTAACCATACTTTTAGAATGTTCTTTAATATGAGGAATTTGTTCATGTGCTTTTTTACAATGTTTATTGTTCGTTCATACGGGGAATGCTCATTTATGTGTTATTTTATAATACTTTTACAATGTTCATTTGTATAGGGATTTAAAATTCCTAAGCTTTAAAATAAATGGAAAATTATATCGAGTATGAACCCAAGTTGACCTTCTCTCCCTTTCTTTCATATTATAGCTTAAGGTTTTACAACATAAGCACAGTGAAGGTTTATAAGTTTTTGCAAACTTTGTTCGTTTAAGTTTTTTTACATTGATCTTTTGTATAGGGATTGTGCGAATTAAAAATGTTCATTTATGTATATTTTACGATGTTTGTTTTACAATGTTCTTTCGTATAGTGAAACACTGTTGTGTTTTTACGAGATATGTTTTTAAAATGTTTGTTCCTATGGGGAATGAAAAACCTTATAACCCAAAACAAATAGAAAAATTATATCGAGTTAGGGTTTTTGGTCGTGAAGCTCCAGACGGTGACGAATCGCAACAAATACTCAGACGGTGACTTATCACAACAAATAATCAAATCAAAGGTAAAAATACTTACCGGTGGTGACGAATCGGCAACCTTAGGAGTTTGCCCTCTCACTTTACCGGCGGTGCACGAGCTAAAGAACGTTTGTCAGATTAATAAAATACACAATACACAATGACGAGAGGCGCGACGGAGGGAGGCAGGCCGCGACGGAGTGATTCGAAAGAGGCCGCGACGGAGTGATTCGATAGAGGCCGCGACGGAGGGAGGCAGGCCGGACGTGACAGAGTGATTCAGGTTGAGAGAAAGAAGAGGCCGGACGTGACAGAGTGATTCAGGCTGAGAGAAAGAAGAGGTTTGGAAATAGGTTTGGAAACAAATGAAGAGATAAAGAAGGTGAAACAAGATTCGTTTTGTTTTAGGGTTTAAGTGAGAGGAGGTTTTCACATCGGTTAATGAATTGGACCAAAATAAGGTACTTTTGTGAGAGAGGTTTTCACATCGGGTAATTAAATGGACCGGTATAAGGGCCCAAATAATAAGCCTTTGCATCGGTTGAAATTAATGCCCGATATAAAATCCCTTATAACAAAATTTTTATTTATTTACGAAACTGCCACCGCGTTATTTTTTACATTAGTGGAAATAAATACCTGATGTAAAATCCCTAAATCCTTTATTTTTTACGAAGCTTTTACATCGGTTGGAATTAATGCCCGATGTGAAATCCCTTATAACAAATTTTTTAATTATTTACGAAACTGCCATCGCGTTATTTTTACATCAGTGGAAATAAATACCTGATGTAAAATCATTTAACCAAATGTCATTTTTCTAGTAGTGTAAATAGGAGAAAAATATATATATTAATGATTTTTATAGGAGAAATATAAACGGTGATATTCAAAATATATTTTTCTTTTTTAATTTCTCGACTATTAAAAATGAATCACAACAAAAACAAACTTTGTATACGCGAAAAATTCAAATATTTTTATAAATGTTAAAAAATTAACTATTGATCCAAATATTAATATAAATAGAATCAAAACAAGCATCTTTTTCATATATGTAAAAAAAATTGTATTGTTCATCTAAATATTTTTATAAACAATATTATTTTTATAAATAGAAAATTATTTACTATTGATTCAAAAATTTTTATAAATTATGTCAAATAATACGGGAAAATCTAGTGTTTTATTATATTATTAATATATAGGAAAATATTTGACTACTGATAGAAAATTATTTACTATTGATTCAAATATTTTTATTTAACTATAATTAATTTTAATAATTATAGTGAGTTAAAGATGATAAAATTTTAATAAATTTGATTTTTTTACTATTATGAAAATTATATGAAACAGAAAAGTAAAACTATTAATTTAAATATTAAAAAATTGAAAAAAAATTTAAAAAAATGCACGTACATCTTTAAAATCCATGCGAACGCACAAGTTTTTATAAGTGTTCCCATGATAGAACTATTGATTATAAGACAATGGCTAATTCAATGGTTTCGATTTTGAATATTTGTTGGTGAGATTGTCGTAATAACATACAATAATATTACATTATATGAGAATTTTTTTAGATAGAAAATTGATGATAAAAATTTCTTGATGCAAGTATATTTTTATGACAACCCTCTAGCAACAATTTGACTAAAGTTTTTACCTACCTTTTTTAATACGAGCGTGCACGAACAATAATTTCATATGTCAAAAAATAAAAAATCTTGCTTATAATGCAAAAATGAGGTTAACATTACACAGAAACTATTGAATTAGTGACCAACATTCCGTATGGCCTATGCAAAAATTCAGTAACACTGATCAATAATTGGTATGACAAAAGAATTATCATTTCAGAGAGAAAATAGGGGATAGATGTATTTTGAGCACCAAAAATGCAGTCTTTGGCTGATTTTCTCCATCTCTAAAAAAGCATGCATGTGCATTATTTCTACATATGGATGCTCAAAAGTTTGATTCCCTAGATTTTCAGTGATTACTCTACTATTTAGAGTAAATTAAAGTGAAAAGAAATTAAACAACTAAGAAATAAGAGCAAACGACTTTATTGCATTAGAACAAAAAATTTTATTACATCATTCTCCATTACATTACATTTATGGAGTGGGAGGTGCGGTGGTTTCCGCTACAACAGTGGTCGTGGCAACATCAGGAGTGGCGGCAGTAACGGTGACAGTGGTGGCAGCATCACATGGAAGATTTACACAAGTGCAGCCAACCATGCAGCAGAGGTTGGCATTTTCCGGAGGAAGACCCTCTGCCATTATCAAAGCCACAAAGATAAAAGCAAATCCATATGTATTTTTTATTTTTGCAAACAAAGGAGAGAGATGAACGACATTTTACGTTGGTTTTTCTAGAAAATCGAAGTGAAATATAATATTTCTTAAAGCAAATAATATATAGTGCGCTTCAAGTCATTTGACCTTAGTCTTTTAATAACTGAGGTGAGAGTTACTTCATGAAATATAATATTTATAGTAGTGCATGGTAATTGTGATATAGCCACATGGAGATTGTTGAGACTAATTGTGTATTTGAAAATAATCCCTATTTATGTCTGTCCCGAATTCAAGACTTATATAGAGTGGTACTGGGAATACAAATCTTTGAGTTAGATGACTGTAACTTTTTTAAAGCATATTTCTTTTAGTGGAGGTTAGCAGTGTTGTTGGCCATATCTGATGAATTATGTATCCATTCAGTGGAGGCTATGACTACCATTAGTCATGTCTGATGGATTGGCTATCACTACACAGTGGATTTGGCATTGACAACCTAACAAATATTTTTCACAAGTAACTTAAATAAATACATGATACCAAAAAATAAATTATTTTTTTAGTTATCAAAATTGATATTATTTAAATAATGATTTATTAAATATGCATTATTGATGTAAATAAGTGAAAAATATATATTAATGGTTCAAATACAAGACATATAAACATTGATATTCAAAATATATTTTTCTTTTTTAATTTCTCAGCTAATAGAAATGAATCAAAACAAAAATAATTTTTGTATACGGGGAAAATCCAAATATTTTTATAAATGAGAAAATTTTACTATTGACCAAAATTTATATAAATAGTATCAAAACAAGCATATTTTTTATATTTGTAAAACAAAAACGTATTGTTCATCCCAATATTTTTTGTAAACAAAATTAATTTTATAAACAGAAAGCTATATATTATTGATTCAAATATTTTTATAACTTATGCCAAAAACAAAAATAACACTTATATATGTTAAAATATCTAGTGTTTTATTATAATAGTAATATACAGGAAAATGTTTATTGTTGTTCGAAATAATATTTTTTATAATGTTTATAAAAAAAATATTTTATCATGTATTAATTATTATTTAGAACATTAATAAACTCATCATTTTACCCTATAAACGACTCAAATATCAATATTTTAAATTTATTAAAAAAATTATTAAAATTTAATATTTCCTTCATGTTTTGTTTTCTAATTATAATTAATTTTGATAATTGTAGTAATTTAAAGATGAATGTTTTTTAATAAATTTCATATTTTTTTACTATTATGAAAATTATATTAAACGACAAAAATGAAACTATTGATCCAAATATTAAAAAATTAAAATTTATTCAATTTTTTAAAGTATGTGAACAAATGCGCGTACGACTTCAGAACCTATGCGCACGCACAAATTTATTACTAGTTGCATCTTAAAACAAACAAACTCGTTAGAAAAGAAAGAGTTTTCTAAAAGAAATGTTATAAGTTTTCTCATGATAGAACTATTGATTATAAGACAATGGCTAATTCAAATGTTTCGGTTTTGAATATTTATTGGTGAAATTGTCGTAATAACATACTATAATATTCCATTATATGAGAAATTTTTTAGATAGAAAATTAATGATAAAAATTTCTTGATACAAATATATTTTTATGACAAACCTCTAGCAACAATTTGACTAAAGTTTTTACCTACTAGATCAAAGAACCATCACTGGATTTCAGAAAGGAGAGCCCATTGATTTTGGGGTTGATGAAGGTGTTTACACCATAATTCCTCTACTCAGTGAATTAAAGCGTGTGGAAATCCCTTTAGATAGTAAAAAGATTCCTGATATCCCCAAGTTAGAACCAATAGAGGTCACTGTCATACCTCAAATTTTGACCACTAAGATTCTCATTATTATGCAAATCATTATCACAATATGGATGAACCATCATGCCTCATCAGTCTCCCCAAAGATGAGTTAACATTCACTACAAACAATAATTAGGGTTTCAAGCCCTCTCAGAGCTCTTAGACAGAGGATCAATCAAGGAATGACAAGATCTTCAACTTGTCTAAACCTCTCAAACATCCACAAAGGATCAAGAGGACTCTTACATCAAGAATCAAGCACAAGGTTGCAGCATTCTGAGTGGATTAAGCCTCAAGATCGCCAGTGTCACCAAATTAGGGTTTTGGTCGACCAGGGCCTCCAGATGGAAATCTTCCTCTGGGCATGAGCCAATGCTTCAAAGGATAACCTAAGATACTCCAAGGGACCTCATGAACCCAATCATCAAGTCAATTTAGCCTCAAGGGATGCATTGACTAAAAATCAGGAATTAGAGTTTCTCGACCTAATTCACCCCTAAGTTGAATTTTGGGACAAATCATGAGCCAAGACCTCAAGACATGGTTTGAGGGTCTCTAACACACTACATTGATCCATTTACAATAATGGATTAATCCAAGAAGCTTGATTCACAATTTTTAAGTTCATCAGAACCACAGTTAGGGTTTTGAGGAAAAAAGTCAACTATACCTTTGACTTTTGACCAGAACATGCTCCCCAAACCTTGGGGCATGATTCAATACACCCTATAACACCTATGAAATCAATCCATCAAGTTTGATTTAGGTCAAGAACTTCATTTCATAGAGGATTGTAGAGTTTGGAATCCATCTAATAAAAAGTCAACTGTGCCCAAAAGTAAAAGTTTGACTTTTTGATTTTTTGATCAATTATGGTTCCCTTACCCTAAAATGATGTTAATGTGTGATTTGAATCAACATTCATCAAGAAAAATCAAAGAAAGTGGGATAACTTGTAAAAGGGGTAACCATAAAAACTTAGAAATTTTTCAAAGTTATGGAACAAAGTGGCTAGGGTGCCAACTTCCAAGGATCATAATTTGTGATCCAAGCAACCATTTTGGCTGATCCAAAGATGGATTTGTAGCTCTCATGGCATACTTTAAAAGTGTCAACTACACCTCATTCCAATTCCTCATGGATTTTAAGTTATGGAGTGACCAAGATGGCTGAAAACATGAAATGTCACTTTTTCCAACACTTAGTGAAATTTTCACTAAGTCATAATTTGTTTCACTTTTTGCAAAAAGTAGGGGGATTTTTCACTTGGATCCAAAAAGTGTCAAGACAAACTATGATCACACATATGTTGTATCATATGAGAGCTTTCCAACATGGCCAAGAACTCCATCAAATTCCATTTGAGCTAAGAGTTATGATATTGGCAAAATGCCTTGATGCAACTGTCATAACAAAGCAGATTTGTGCATTTTGCTCGATTTGAGCAATTTGTGAAAATGACAAACTAGTTTATCAGTCTGAACACCTCAGGGGGAGACCAAGGAGGGACAAACACTGATCCATAAGCCTCCCAAGTC
The DNA here is from genome assembly GCA_022829125.1 of Lathyrus tuberosus. Lineage (NCBI taxonomy): Eukaryota > Viridiplantae > Streptophyta > Magnoliopsida > Fabales > Fabaceae > Lathyrus > Lathyrus tuberosus. Next base: position 720,925 of record JALAZF010000706.1, on the reverse strand, counting down.
TTTGGAACTAAAAGTAGCATGCCAAACCTAAAATGCCTAAAAGGGGGACAAGACTCCAATTTTGTTTTGGGGCATTCAATGGATGCACCAAGGTGGCATGAACTGAGTCTTTTCCAACTGAATGAGTCAAGGATGATCTCTGAACTAGGGAACCAAAGGCCTGTGCTCTAACCTCTAGTCAATGGCTAGAGGAGACTTGAGATTCCAAAGTGATGCAATTGGCCAAACCTCTACTGCAGTTGCCATTCACTATTGCTTGCAAAACAAACTTGATCTACTATAAATAGAGCTCATTTATGCTCAGTTTAAGTACACCAAAGCCATCAAACTGATGCTTTCCTCAAAATCTCCTTCTCACTTCCAAAATTGCCTTCCAAAGCAAGTCACTATCGGGTTTTGAGTTTGGGAGCAATTCCAGCCAAAACAATCACACACACACCTCATAAACATCATATAGAAGTGATCCAAACACTTAAACAACATCTGGAACATTGATTTCTCAAAATCACCATCCAACTGCTCAAGCTTTTAGCAGACTTGTAGTTGGGGTACCATCTTCAGTTCCAGCTTGTTTTAAACCATTCCAAGCATTCAGGCACATCACTTGGCACCTAGGGAACTTATCCACATCATTGGAACCTAGCTGTAACACCTCCAACACAAAACACGATCACCAGCTGCAAGACGTAAGCCTCAACTTGGGCATCTCATAATTCATGCATATTTCCTCGCACAATAATTTTGCCATATGTTCATTATCATGCATAGAATGATTCCCCTCTATTAATTGCCTTGTATGAATCATGTGTGGAATTTACGAGCCTTCATGCAGAATCTAGGGTTCTTGAGGTTTCTCTTTGATTTCTTATTCCATGCTTAAAATAAATGAAATTAAAGACCATAGACATGATCGTGAGGTAAAAATGAGTAGATTGATATGTGGATTGCATGATTTCATCAAGTATTCAGTGAGATTCATGAGAAAATGCAAATCTGCAGAAACAGAGGGGTGGCGCGTGTTCTTGGTGTGTTCTTGGCGCCATTTTTGAATATTTGAATATTTGAATTTTGTGATTTTATTTAATTGATTCAAAGATTAATTTCTCTCTGAATTTTAATGATTTTGAGTTGATTCTTTTTTAATAAACATGATTTTTGAAACATTGATCCTAGGTCACCGCTCATTTTTCACATGTTTTCATCAATTTTTATTAGTTTTTAAACAAAATTAATTCTTTTTTAATCAAAATTAAGGTTTCTTTGATTAATTCAACCCTCCTCAATCATTTTCAAACTCTTGGGTCTCTAATAGAGTGTAAGACCCAATCCCTTTTTGTAAATAAACAATTGTGGGCCTCACTTATTGCATAAGTCCCTCTGTACATTTTCAAAAGTTCGGCACGATCGTCGCCTTTTTTTTTTAAAAAACCAACTGGGCTTCTCCTTGAGCTATAAGACCCATCTTTGTTCATTTTCAAACCTTTGGACCTCTAATAGAGTGTAAGACCCAACCCCCTTATAACCAAAACCTTTTTGGGCCTCAGATATTGTATAAGTCCCTATGTGTTAAAAGAAAAAAATCTCGGCGCGATCACCAGTTTAAAACAAAAACCCTTGGGGCTCTCCTTGAGTTATAAGCCCCATCATTTGTACAAAAAACACTTCGGGCCTCTAATAAAGTGTAAGACCCAACCCCGTTATAAGTAAAACAATTTTGGACCTCGCATATTGTACAAATCCCTCTGTATGATTTCCAAAACAACGGTGCAATCATCGTTAAAACTTGGGCCTCTCCTTGAGCTGTAAGCCCCAACATTCTTTTAAAAGTACTTTCTCCTTTGATGTTGAATACAATATTATTATCAAAACTTTCTTTGTTGAACAACTAACAAAACAGCATGGGAGCTCTACCACGGGTAAGTGTTTATCCGCTTTCATTTATCGCTTTCATATGTATATAACTGTATTGTGGGGCTGTTTCACTGTAAGTGTTCTTTCACATCCTTTTATATACTTGTCAAATATCAACTGTGTAATACTAGTATAGCTATTTAGAGTTTTCCCCGGCAACTACGTCTAGAACTAGGTAAAGCCCTGTTGATCACTCTTAAATACAAACAAAACTAGATCCCCCGTAGGATTCCAGATACAGTCTTCCCTTCTCTTGGGGTTAAACAATATGGAACAAAGAGAAAGGCAGTATTCTCAGTGAACCTTTTCTCAGACTGTCACCCTTAGAAATTGTCAAAGAAACTCTACTCCCCAGAGTTGATCAATTCTCCGTGAATAGCATCTCTTGAGTTTCTTCCAAATTCTCGAACTTTCCTGGAATGATCTCTTTTCAGTGAATTGCATTTCTTGAACTTTTCTTGGTTTGGGGACCCACAGGCTTCTTAAAAGCATCCCCGCCTCCTCTTGGGCTTTGTACAAGGATCCTTCGGCTTCTTAGAAGTTCTCATGCCTTCTTGGGCTTAATACGAGGACCCTAACGACCACTTAAAGGTATAAGACAGAACTTAGTCATCCTTTGCTAGAGCGGTCTTTCCAATGTCAAACCTCTGGCCACCTTAGGGTTGATTCTCATCCCTTAAGGGCCTTACCCTCCTTTGGGCACCCTACAAAAGATAAAACTCTTCAACACTAGTAGACTTGGACAATCTAAAACCCTTGAGTCTCAAAGACATTCTCAAGTTCCTTTCAAACATAGGAAAAAACATCGATCATTCTGGATAAATCTCCAGCAGAAACCCGGTCTCTCTCATGAGGGCTCTCCCGCTTGGACCTGTCTCGGGATCTCAATAATCCCCGACAGAAGTTAGCCTCCTCTTAGGCTTTGTATAATTATCCTTTCCTCAGGAAATTCAGCCTTCTCTTGGGCTTTGTACAATGATTCTCCCCAACGGAGCTAACCTTTTCAGACTCTCTTGTTGAGTATGAAAGACTCTCTTGTTGAGTCAAACCCTTTTAGCCTCTATCTCGGGCTTCGTACGAGACAGCAAAACACTCTCTTGTTGAGTATAAAAGACTCTTTTAGTGAGTCACTTCCTTTTTAGCCTCCCTCATGGGCTTCGTACGAGACACTAAAACACTCTCTTGTTGAGTATAAAAGACTCTCTTGTTGAGTCAATCTCACTTTTAGCCTCTATCTCGGGCTTCGTACGAGACATCAAATCACTCTCTTGTTGAGTACAAAGGACACTCTTGTTAAGCATAAAGGACTCTCTTGTTGAGTCAAACCTTCTTTTTGGCCTCCGCCTTGGGCTTCGTACAAGACACATATAAAAGCACTCTCTTGTTGAGACAGTCACTCGTTAGCACTCTCTTGTTGAGTAAACCCTTTTAGCCTTTATCTCAGGCTTCGTACGAGACAAATAAAAGACACCCTCTTATTGGGTCAATAGCCTCCTCTTAGGCTTTGTATAGAGAAATTCCCGGTTGAGTCAATAAACCTTTTAGCATCAACTTGTGCTTTAATCAAGGCATACAGTTCCTCTTTAGAGATGACAAGTTCTCTCTCAGTCAAACCTTTTAGCTTCAATCTTGGGCTTTGAACAAGACACAAATTAATACTTTTAGCCTCTGTCTTGGGCTTTGAACAAGACACCAAAACATCTTTTACCCCTTAGAATAGGAGGAACTACGATCGCTCTGATTTCCCTGTCTCTTTAAACGGGAATACGTAGGCATAAGATTGGAAAATCTTAGCGAGCATACTAATCCAAAACTCAAAATCCAGTATCTCCGTCAATCAACCCAAAAGCATCAAATCTAAACACATTACCAAAAGCCTCCTGTACGGTCAAGATACTCTGTTCCTTTAAGAAAATAACTAAAAACAGACCCCCCTTTTTTTTATAGCATCTGTAAACCAACAGTTTTGCCTATTTAACCTCAGTATGCAAGCAGGGTTAATTGGAGACATCTATTTCCCTTCCTTAATCAGCTTCATAGGAAAAAAATGAATCGAACTATAGTACCAAAGCGATAGTGATTCGAAACAACAAAAATCGCGCTACAGAAAAATTGCGACTTCATTGGGGACCATTGGAAAGAATGGCGACCACAGTGGGAGGCATTCGTTCTCACAGTTTTAAGTAGAAGGCCTTAAACTCACAAGGTATCACAGAAATGACGAATCTGCTGGGGAGTCATTGTCTGCATAACATCATAAGACTAGAGGTCTAGGATATTAGGACAAATATATATACTGCTTTTCCTAATTGATATCTATGTTTATTTTTCTTCTAATGGGAATGCGTGTGATGCGGCATGTGGAAAGATTGAGTATATACCGAAGATAGGGGATGGCATTAGACGGGTAATCTTACGGGGAGTGAATCCCAGATAAGAGGTCCCAGTCAACCATCAAATCAGTGGAGATGCCCTTTGCGGATTCAATGCCTATACGACTTTGGTTGTTGAAAGCAGATTGTTCCATTGGGTTATCTGAGAAGTTAAGGATTTTAGTAGACTTAAACTAGTAGTGCGGAAGCTATCGGGAATAGTTGTCACGCGATACTACTCTCATTTGAGATTACTCTAAATATGAACCAGCTCACTTGGTGATCCGCTTACTGCCGTCATCCGATGAGGGGTCAATGATTTTGAGAACAGGTACAAAAAATCACCAGTAAAACCTTTGGGGATGGGTAGAGCCTTGACTTCATGACACCGACCCTTTGACCCCATGTTTTTTCTATGTTTTTGTGTGCTGCATTCATACATTCATTTAAAAAACATTAAAACAAAGAAAAATTTTCTCTACTAGTCACTCTTTTTCAAATTAAACTAAGACAATGTTTGCAAATATCAGAGAAAGAGATTGTGTTATAGATTTCGGTAGAAGAAAGACTCACAAGTACACCTTCAAGGTTCCGAAGTTAGAGGATTTAAGAGGTTTGGCGAGGATGATCACCAACCCTGAGGCTTTCAGAGCAAAGTATGGGGGACTGTTGTCCCTATTAAGGGTCCATGTAATTGAGGGAATCTTGTCCATGCTTATTCAGTTCTATGATCCGGTTTATCACTGTTTCACATTCTCGGATTATCAGCTAGCACCAACACTGGAGGAGTATTCTCACATGGCTGATCTACATATCACTGATCAGGCTCCCCTTTTCGGACTGGAAGAAGTTCCAAAGGATCAAACAATTGCAAGAGCAATCTATTTGGACGAGTCAGAGGTCAAGACTCATATGACCACTAAGGGTGGTATCCAAGGTTTTCCAGCCCAGTTCTTGATAAAGTAAGCCCTGTACTTTGCTAGTATAGGGAACGTGGCCGCGTTCGAAAGCATCTTTGTTTTGCTCACTTATGAGTTATTTTTGTTTCCCAACATCGATAACTTCGTAGATATCAATGCCATTAAGGTTTTTCTAATTGGAAACCCTGTACCTACCTTGCTGGCAGATGCGTATAATTCTGTACACTTAAGGAATTTGTACAACGGAGGAATGATCACCTGCTGTGTACCCCTGCTGTATAAATGGTTCATTTCCCATTTGCCAAAGTCTGCCACATTTTGGGATCAAAAGAGTACTTTACGTTGGTCGCAGAGAATCATTCTCTTACCAAATCCGACATCGATTGGTACAATTGAATCTATGACGGGATCAGGATCATCGACCGTTGTGGAAATTTCCCAAATGTACCCCTTATAGGAACTAAGGGGGGAATCAATTATCATCTGATTTTAGTTCGTCGTCAATTTGGATACCCGATGAGGCATGTCCCGCGGAATGCTAATCTGGAAGGTCTTTTCTTCAAGGAAGGAGACAACGACAGGGCATTAAAGACAGAAATAGTGCATGCCTAGAAGCACGTTCATAGGAAAGGAAGAGAGTCTCTAGGAAAACCAGATTGTGTCTCGGTGGAGCCTTATCTCCACTGGGTACAAACTAGAGCTCTCAAACTGAGGATGCCTTACCCTCGTAAGGAAGTTCTTCCATTAAGGGACTCTGTCCTTTACTTTATGTCTGGTATGGAAAAACTTCATGTTACTCTCAAAAAGGTTCAACAGAAGAAGAGGTCTTGGAGGAATAATTACAGCATTCTCAATGTCGAGTGTAAGAAAATACAGCAGCTGTTAAAAGAAAAAGATGCTCTGATCGAGATTTTAGAGCAACATGTTGTAGAAAATCAGGATAACCAAAGAAATTTGCTCGCTCCTTTCACTTGGCAAAGGAATGACAACCCGACAACGGCTCAAGAGCCCCGGTCAAAGAAAAGGAAAGCACCGGAACCAACACCTGAGCTCTCCTCAGAGAGGACTCAGGATCCATTAGTTTAGACATTTCCTTTTACAGCACTTTGTAATCTACTGTATTTCCATTTCCGCAATTCAATTACTGTAACTCTCTGAAAGACAACAATTCAACTCCTTCCTCTTCCGGAGTAGAAAACCTCACCGATTTGCGATAACAATTTATATGAACGTAGTTATACTCTAACCAGTTCATACCTAGGATTGCATCCATTTCGGTCAACGGCAAACAAACCAAATCAACATAAAAGTCTTTATCGAAGATCGATAAAGGACACCTTAAACACACAAGAGAAGTAGTCACCGATCCCTTAGCTGGAATCTCGACGATTAATTCTCCATTCATAGTAGATAACTTAAGACCCAATCTTTGAACACAATCAGCAGAAACAAAATAATGTGTAGCACCAGTATCAATAATAGGAATTAAAGGAGTACTATTAATGAAGCATGTACCTCTGATAAGTCTGTCCTCGTTAGCTGTCTGAGTTCCTGCTAATGCGAACACTTTTCTGGCCTGAGCTTTCTTTGGCTTCTGACACTGACTACCAATATGCCCCTCTTCAACCCAATTAAAATAGATCATCTCCTTATGCTTACAATCAGATATTGCATGTCCAGTCTTACCACATCGGAAACATCTCTTCACCTCAGCAGTACACACATTACTTTTATGACCAGACTTCCCACATTTGAAACAAGTTATGCCAGCAGGAGCATCTCCCCCACTAGTCCTCTTGCCCTCAGTCGCTCTCTGTTTACCCTTTCCGGCTGGAGCATCATAAGGATTGCCACGGTTATGTTGTTGCTTGCCTCTTCTATCACTAACAATTTTGTAGTGAGCATTGTTGTCCTCTTCATATATTCTGCAACTGTCAACCAAATCAGAGAAGACACGAATCTTCTGATACCCAACAGCTTTCTTGATCTCAGAGCGCAACCCGCTCTCAAACTTGATGCATTTAGAAAACTCAGCATCATCCCCGGTATAGTACGGATAGAACTTAGCCAACTCAACAAACTTCGCAGCATAATCGGTAACCAACATAGTTCCTTGCTTCAGCTCAAGAAACTCAATCTGCTTCTTACCACGAACATCCTCTGGATAATACTTCCTCAGAAACTCCCGTCGGAACACATCCCAAGTGATAACTTCACCTGTGGTTTCCAACCTCTGACGAGTCTCTAGCCACCAGTCATCAGCTTCGACTGCTAGCATATGAGTCCCATAACGAACCTTCTGCGCTGGAGTGCAGTCCATCACACGGAAGATCCTTTCAATCTCTTTCAACCAATCCAATGCTCCATCAGGATCATACTTGCCCTTGAAGGTAGGCGGATTCTCTCTCTGAAAAGTCGCCAGACTGCGAGATCCATCATTCTCGCCAGCGTTCGGTAAATTCTGCATAACCTGAGCCATTGCTTGCATTTCAGCAACGATTGTAGCATCGTTCCTTCCAGCCAGCTCAACTTACCACTACAACACAAACAAAAGTTAGAACCAAATAACAATACTCGATTGTTAAACAACTACGACTCGACACTTGGCCGGACGGACCGACCTGCTCTGATACCACTAATGTAACACCCCATTTTCTACCCGATATTTCTATTAAAATGAGAGTTATAAAATTTTCAACATAAAACGGGATATCACATTTTCAACTTTAAAATCAAGCACATAATAGTTAATCATGAAAGATACATAACAATTCAAGGGAACATAAACCAACAAATAGTCTCCAAAAATATTCAACTTATCAAATGCAACGCAGCGGATTCATAATCATCGTAATAGCATCTTTATCCAACATAAAACAACTTTAAATTAAACAACAAAGTATTTTTCGGCAATTTCACTAAAAATTCAGCATGTAAACAAATAAACAAAAGACATGCGTCATCCCCCCGAGTGCTACGTATCAGAGCGACAACCACCGACTCGAACCAAGGTAACCGACTACTCCTCTTGATTATCTGCACGTTGCCAACATAGGGATAACATTCAAACAAAAGGGGTGAGATATCGAATTTTATAAACAAAGTATGATAAATAATACATAGATATGGATCATACAAATATCACCGCTTCACATCAACAACCAACAAAATCAACAACAACTTGAAAAATGCAACTTTAATGCGACTCGACTATGTTATGCATGTGGTACCATCGGAGTAAAACTCCCAACTTAAAATTGCCAGTTTATCGAGGCATCAAGGCATAAGCCTTCAACTTTCAACTTGTACCAATCCAGGCCAACGTGGTGTGAGCAACGACTCCGACATAAAATGCAATGTATGCTTTATGACATGCACAACTCATCAACATAGACAACTCAACAACATCCACAACATAATCAACTTAAAACAACATAACAACTTATACAACGTTGGCTATCAAGCCTACAACTTGAAACTTGTCCGTATACGAGAACGAAACAATACAACTCAACTGTACCTGCAAATCAACTTTTCCGACATAATTTCAACAAAACAAATCAATGAAAATCATCTACTAAACTACCCGACATACCCCGTCAATTTTCGTTAAATTCCGAGCGACTAAATTTTCCGCCTAAATCGGCTAAACCGACTAAAACTGCATTATTCTCACTTCTGTTGTATTATTCTCACTTCTGCTGCATTATTCTCACTTCTGCTGTTAATACTAGTGTATTAGAAAATTCTTTGCCTTTTCCGGTTTTTGATACAATACCCTGCTATAGTTTAAAATCATCTGTCATGAAAATTGCATCTTTCTGTTTCTGCCAAAAGCCAATTTATTTATATTAAAACTTAACACTGCAATTCATACTAGTTTATTCCATGAAGAGAACTAATAGTTGTTTAGTAATATTTTATTTTAAAAACAAGGAAAAGGTTAACAGTAGTATTGGATTCATTGAAAAATAGGTTATTAAGGTATAAACAAATAAAGGGGACCCCACACATATGGGTGGCTTGCGCCACCCTTGGTAAGGATACCATGGCTTGCGCCATGTAAAATTGTGGCCCCCGCCACATATGTTTTCTTTTGTTCTGGGTGGCGTACGCCACCCCTTTGTGAGGGATGGGTGGCTTGCGCCATCCATGCATCTGTGAACAACGTCAATTAGTCCCAACCAAAATTTCCCAGAAAATCAAATCTTCACTGCAACATTCATAAAATCACCAGCAACAAATTTCACAAAAATCGACCAATTAACATTTTCACAGAATCAATCAATTTCACTGCAATGTTTACAAAATCAATCCAACGATAAAATTTAACAACATCGACTCATCAGTATTAACACGGAAACAACATCACAATAGCAGAATCACAATTCCACAACATCAATATCCATTTCAACACAGACAACAACGAAAATCAATGGAAACCAGTCATATAATCCCCAACCCTTATATCATTCATCATAACCCGATTATAATAGTCGAACCCACCCTTACCTTGGATTAAAGGCAACTCTAGGTTCGATCGAATTCTGGGGATTTGGCACCGGTAGCAGTTTCTCTCCCAACTTCTTCTCTCACGTTCGGTTCCTCTTCCACTTCCACTTACTGATAAACCTAACTTGTTTTTTTCTATTATTTGTTTTTATCATATAATATTATTATTCTACTAATATTACTAATGGGCCTAACAACATACACCCCTCTATTACTAATTCTGACACGAATCCAAGCCCACGAAACCAACACACTCCAACAATGATAATGTTACTACTAATATTATTCCACGACTTTCTGACTTAATATTCCGACTTAATTTTTCACAACACAAAATCGACCGAATAATCACAAACAAATAATTAAATATTCAATTAAATAAATAATTAAATATTTGTGCGTTACAACTCTCCCCCACTTAGAATATTTTCGTCCTCGAAAATTTACCTGATTCAAACAGCTCGGGATAGGAGTCTCGCATCTTGCTCTCCACTTCCCACGTCATGCTTTCTCCAGTAGCTCCTAACCAGACAACTTTCACCAACACGATCTCTTTCCCTCGCAAAGTCTTCATTTCACGATCCGCGATTCGCACAGGCTTCGTCTCCACCGTGAGATTATCCCGTACTTGCACATCATCCATACTAACCACATGAGACGGATCTGAAATGTACTTCCGAAGTTGGGACACATGAAACACATCATGCAGATTCGAAAGATTTGGCGGTAACGCCACTCGATAAGCAACTTTCCCAACTCTGTCCAAAATCTGACATGGACCGATAAAACGAGGAGTGAGCTTCTTAGACTTCATAGCTCTCCCAACACCGGTCACAGGCGTGACTCTCAAAAACACGTGATCACCCGCTTGAAATTCCAAATCCTTCTTTCGCTTGTCATGGTAACTTTTCTGTCTACTTTGAGAAGCTTTCATTTTCTCTCGAAGCAACTTCACTTTCTCGGTAGTTTCTCGAACTAACTCCGGTCCAAGTACTACACTTTCACCAGATTCATGCCAACACAATGGAGTTCTACACCTCTGACCATACAGCGCTTCAAAAGGCGCCATTCCGATACTAGAATGGTGACTATTATTATAAGTGAACTCGATCAACGGAAGATAAGTATCCCACGAACCTCCTTGCTCAAGAACACATGCCCTCAACAAATCCTCCAACGACTGAATAGTCCTCTCAGTTTGGCCATCCGTCTGAGGATGATACGCCGAACTTAACCTCAATTTAGAACCCAACGCTTCTTGTAGACTCCTCCAAAACTCCGATCTCTATCCGACACAATACACAAAGGAACACCATGCAACTTCACAATTACTCGAATATAAATCTCTGTCAACTTCGCAATTGGATACGTGATATTAATAGGTATAAAATGAGCCGACTTCGTAAGCCTATCAACAATCACCCAAATTGAATCATGTCCTCTTGAAGTAATAGGCAACCCTGTCACAAAGTCCATAGAAATGCTATCCCATTTCCACTCTGGAACTTCTAACGATTGCATCAACCCCGCAGGCTTCTGGTGTTCAATTTTTGACTTCTGACAAGTCAAACACGCATACACAAATCGTGCCACATCTTCTTTCATTCCGGACCACCAAAATATTTTCTTCAAGTCTTGATACATTTTAGTGGCTCCCGGATGAATACTCAGATTACTTCTATGACCCTCTTCAAGATTCTTCTTTTTCATATCTGCATCATTTGGTATACAAATTCGATCACGCAGTCTCAACACACCTCGTGCATCAATCTTAAAGTCACTCTCATCCGATTGGCCACAACTATTCATGATGTCCACTAGTTTCACATCCAACTTCTGAGCCTCTCGAATACTGTCCGGAAAATCATTGTTAATCTTCAACATACCCAGCATAACACTCTGCGGTGTCACTTCGCAAATCAAACTCATATCTCGAAACTGCTCAATTAATTCCAATTCCTTAATCATCATTGCTGACATATGCAAGGTCTTTCGGCTTAAGGCATCAGCCACAACATTAGCTTTGCCCGGATGATAATTCAAACTGAAATCATAATCCTTCAGCAATTCTAACCACCTTCGCTGGCTCATATTCAACTCCTTCTGATCAAACAAATACTTTAAGCTCTTATGATCACTATAAACTTCAAATCAAGAACCATAGAGATAATGCCTCCAAATCTTCAGCACAAAAACCACTGCAGCAAGTTCCAGATCATGCGTAGGATAATTCTTTTCATGAGTTCTCAACTGTCGCGACGCATAAGCAATTACCTTATTATTCTGCATAAGCACTCCTCCTAAGCCCATCAACGAAGCATCACAATACACCACAAACGGTTCTCCTGGATTCGGTAATGTCAAAACCGGAGCCGACGTCAACCTCTTCTTCAATTCTGTAAAACTTTCTTCGCACTGAACATCCCACACAAAAGCTTTACTTTTACAAATCAATCTAGTTAACGGAAGTGCCAACTTGGAAAATCCTTCGATAAACCTTCTATAATAACCAGCTAGTCCCAAAAAGCTTCTAATCTCAGTAGCCGACCTCGGAGTTTCCCATTGCTACACAACATCTACCTTAGAAGGATCCACGGCAATACCACTACCTGAAATCACATGACGAAGAAAACTGACTTCCTTCAACCAAAACTCGCACTTGGACAGCTTCACATACAACTTCTTGTCTTTCAAAACTTCCAACACTGTTCTCAAATGTTCCTTATGCTCTTCTTCTGACTTAGAATAAATCAAAATATCATTAATGAATACAACCACAAAATGATCCAGATAGGTATGAAAAATACGGTTCATGTATTCCATGAATACTCCTGGCGCATTAGTAACGCCGAAAGGCATCGCGGTATACTCATAATGTCCATAACGTGTTCTGAAAGCCGTCTTCTGAATATCTTCATCCTTTACTTTAATCTGATGATAACCCGATCTCAAATCAATCTTGCTAAACACACGAGCACCCACCAACTGATCCATCAAATCATCTATTCTCGGAAGTAGATACTTGTTCTTTATTGTTACTTTATTCAGCTGTGCATAATCAACACAAAGTCTCATACTTCCATCTTTCTTCTTTACTAACAACACTGGAGCTCCCCACGGTGATACACTTGGTCTTATAAACTTCTTCTCAAGTAATTCCTCCAACTGCTTCTTTAATTCTGACAACTCGGATGCCGACATTCTGTACGGTGCCATCGAAACAGGTCTGGTACCAGGTACAAGATCAATTGTAAATTCAACCTCTCTCTCTGGCGGTACATCAGGAATTTCATCAGGGAAAACTTCAGGAAATTCACTCACCACTTGCAATTCTTCAATCTTAGCTTTGCTCTCAATAGACAACGTTGCCATCAACGAAAACATCTGAGCTTCTTCTTTCATCAATTGCTGTAACTCTCTGAAAGACAACAATTCAAGTCCTTCCTCTTCCGTTGTAGAAAACCTCACCGATTTGCGATAACAATTTATATGAACGTAGTTATACTCTAACCAGTTCATACCCAGGATTACATCCATTCCGGTTAACGGCAAACAAACCAAATCAACATAAAAGTCTTTATCGAAGATCGATAAAGGACACCTTAAACACACAAGAGAAGTAGTCACCGATCCCTTAGCTGGAATCTCGACGATTAATTCTCCATTCATAGTAGATAACTTAAGACCCAATCTTTGAACACAATCAACATAAAAAAAATAATGTGTAGCACCAGTATCAATAATTATAATTAAAGGAGTACTATTAATGAAGCATGTACCTCTGATAAGTCTGTCCTCGTTAGTTGTCTGAGTTCTTGCTAATGCGAACACTTTTCCGGTCTGAGCTTTCTTTGGCTTCTGACACTGACTACCAATATGCCCATCTTCACCACAATTAAAACAGATCATCTTCTTGTGCTCGCAATCAGATATTGCATGTCCAGTCTTACCACATCGGAAACATCTCTTCACCCCAGCAGTACACACATTACTCTTATGACCAGACTTCCCACATTTGAAACAAGTTATGCCAGCAGGAGCATCTCCCCCACTAATCCTCTAGCCCTCAGTCGCTCTCTGTTTACCCTTTCCGGCTGGAGCATCATAAGGCTTGCCACGGTTATGTTGTTGCTTGCCTCTTCTATCACTAACAATTTTGTAGTGAGCATTGTTGTCCTCTTCATATATTCTGTAATTGTCAACCAAATCAGAGAAGACACAAATCTTCTGATACCCAACAGCTTTCTTGATCTCAGAGCGCAACCCGCTCTCAAACTTGATGCATTTAGAAAACTCAGCATCATCCCCGGTATAGTACGGATAGAACTTAGCCAACTCAACAAACTTCGCAGCATAATCGGTAACCAACATAGTTCCTCGCTTCAGCTCAAGAAACTCAATCTGCTTCTTACCACGAACATCCTCTGGATAATACTTCCTCAGAAACTCCCGTCGGAACACATCCCAAGTGATAACTTCACCTGTGGTTTCCAACCTCTGATGAGTCTCTAGCCACCAGTCATCAGCTTCGACTGCTAGCATATGAGTCCCATAACGAACCTTCTGCACTGGAGTTCAGTCCATCACACGAAAGATCCTCTCAATCTCTTTCAACCAATCCAACGCTCCATCAGGATCATACTTGCCCTTGAAGGTAGGCGGATTCTCCCTCTGAAAATTCGCCAGACTGCGAGATCCATCATTCTCGCCAGCGTTCGGTAAATTCTGCACAACCTGAGCCATTGCTTGCATTGCAGCAACCATTGAAGCATCGTTCCTTCCAGCCATCTCAACTTATCACTACAACATAAACAAAAGTTAGAACCAAATAACAATACTCGATTGTTAAACAACTACGACTCGACACTTGGCCGGACGGACCGACCTGCTCTGATACCACTAATGTAACACCCCATTTTCTACCCGATAATTCTCTTAAAATCAGAGTTATAAAATTTTCAACATAAAACGGGATATCACATTTTCAACTTTAAAATCAAGCACATAATAGTTAATCATGAAAGATACATAACAATTCAAGGGAACATAAACCAACAAATAGTCTCCAAAAATATTCAACTTATCAAATGCAACGCAGCGGATTCATAATCATCGTAATAGCATCTTTATCCAACATAAAACAACTTTAAATTAAACAACAAAGTATTTTTCGGCAATTTCACTAAAAATTCAGCATGTAAACAAATAAACAAAAGACATGCGTCATCCCCCCGAGTGCTACGTATCAGAGCGACAACCACCGACTCGAACTAAGGTAACCGGCTACTTCTCTTGATTACCTGCACGTTGCCAACATAGGGACAACATTCAAACAGAAGGGGTGAGATATCAAATTTTATAAACGAAGTATGATAAATAATACATAGATAGGGATCATACAAATATCACCGCTTCACATCAACAACCAAAAAATCAACAACAATTTGAAAAATGCAACTTTAATGCGACTCGACTATGTTATGCATGTGGTACCATCGGAGTAAAACTCCCAACTTAAAATTTCCAGTTTATCGAGGCATCAAGGCATAAGCCTTCAACTTTCAACTTTCAACTTGTGCCAATCCAGGCCAACGTGGTGTGAGCAACGACTCCGACATAAAATGCAATGTATGCTTTATGACATGCACAACTCATCAACATAGACAACTCAACAACATCCACAACATAATCAACTTAAAACAACATAACAACTTATACAACGTTGGCTATCAAGCCTACAACTTGAAACTTGTCCGTATACCGGAACGAAATAATACAACTCAGCTGTACCTGTAAATCAACTTTTCTGACATAATTTCAACAAAACAAATCAACGAAAATCATCTACTAAACTACCCGACACACCCCGTCAATTTTCGTTAAATTCCGAGCGACTAAATTTTTCGCCTAAATCGGTTAAACCGACTAAAACTGCATTATTCTCACTTCTGCTGTATTATTCTCACTTCTGCTGCATTATTCTCACTTCTGCTGTTAATACTAGTGTATTAGAAAATTCTGTGACTTTTCTGGTTTTTGATACAATACCCTGCTATAGTTTAAAATCATCTGTCATGAAAATTGCGTCTTTCTGTTTCTGCCAAAAGCCAATTTATTTCTATTAAAACTTAACACTGCAATTCATACTAGTTTATTCCATGAAGAGAACTAATAGTTGTTTAGTAATATTTTATTTTAAAAACAAGGAAAAGGTTAACAGTAGTATTGGATTCATTGAAAAATAGGTTATTAAGGTATAAACAAATAAAGGGGACCCCACACATATGGGTGGCTTGCGCCACCCTTGGTAAGGATACCATGGCTTGCGCCATGTAAAATTGTGGCCCCCGCCACATGTGTTTTCTTTTGTTCTGGGTGGCGTGCGCCACCCCTTTGTGAGGGATGGGTGGCTTGCGCCATCCGTGCATCTGTGAACAACGTCAATTAGTCCCAACCAAAATTTCCCAGAAAATCAAATCTTCACTGCAACATTCATAAAATCACCAGCAACAAATTTATAGGTACTTCCTCTGGATATCAAATCAAGGCTGAGGAGTTTCTCCAGGATGAGCGTGACTCCCTGTTGTACGCTTTGTATGAGCAACAATAGGAAATGATGGAGTATATGCAAGCAATGCCACAAAATCAGATCTCCATGCAAGAATCAATTCAGACCCTGTAAGACAAAAATTCTGAAATGCTTGCATACATGGGAATATAACAGGGAAGAAGCCAGCAAGGAAACTGGCATGAGGATCAAGGAGGTAGCACTAGGGGAACCCATGCAGGCAGAGGGCAAGACAGAAATGTAAGAGGCCATCATGGCCCATGATTAGCTGATCATCAAGGTTTTATTTTTCCTTTTTCACCTTTTATCGAAACATTAAGGATAAGATTCAGTTTAACTATGGGAGAAGAACCTTACTCTTTTTGTTTTCACTTGCTTTTTTGTTATATTTGTTTTTCTTTTCCTTGCTTTTTAGTTAGATTTATTGCTTTTTAGTACTATTGCTTAGGATTTCTTTCTCTAGCTTTAGTTTGTTTGTCAAGTCATTACATATGTTATCGAGTCTTTATGCGTGGTTTTCTTTTGTTTATTATTTTTTCCTTTTCTTGAACCATACCAGAAAATTTTGGAAAAAAAAAGGAAAACAATGTTTATTTAAAAATTTTAGTCTATTATACAAGCTAAGGATATGTTGTAGTGACTTGGGAAAACTCCTAAAATATCGGTATCGTCTTAACACCGTAAGTCTCCAAATTATAGAGATCAATCTGGATACTTGTTATGCCATGGCCTTAACATCTCACCCCTAAATAAGTCCTTAAGTAGTTTATCTCAGTAGTCAACACCATCTCAAGCATACTCTACGTAGGGAAGCCGATGAACATAAGTGAATGGTCCTAGTTTTTAATGCGAGAATTAATAAAAAAATATATGGAATACGCCTTCTAAGTTAGGTGACCCTCACCCGGCCGCTTAACCCAACGGTTGTGGAACCTGCAAAAACAAAATAAAAAACCTGTTGTCAGTTAGTTTAGAGGTCTCTGGTGCCGAACTTGGAAGGGCAAACTATGGTCCGATCCCCCGCCACTACAATTGGGTAAACAAGGGGTTATACCGCTTAAGTACCAGAACCTCGTGCAAGGATCAAAATCACTAACTGGTCGCCTTACTATGAGTAAGTACAAATAACATGCTTAATGTGATTGTGCTTGAATAAAAAAGGATGAAAAATGGGATAAGTAAATTAGGCCTAAGCATAATAACATGATGCAAATTAGTTTGTATAAGGAGGGGATTTATGGTCGCAGAATGCGGAATGTGTGATTATGATACCCTTAGTTTATCGTAATGGTTTAACTGTGGGAGAGTTTGATAACTCCGAAACACACTACGTATTCTACTCGATTCTCACAAGCTGTATAGTCATTTTACTCTTATTTCTTTTGTTATGCTGGTATTTTATCTATGTTTTAGGTACCTAATCATGTGAAAGTCATTACATAGAGAAACAGGACGAATCAGAGGAAAAACAGGGAAAAAGACATATTTTGTACTCATGGCACTTAACATTGTGTTCGCCACAGGGGTCGCCGTGACATGGATAATGAAGCCCACGTTTAACCAGCTCAGAAGCCATGATCAACATATTTTGAACTTGTGGCATTCGCCATAGGGTGTGTGGCATTCGTCATACCTTATAAATCCATAAAGAAAACCAAAATGTTATTTCTCCCTATTTTCTCTCACCCGAATTCAGCAACCTTGATTTCACTTTTTAGGGGTTTGGAGCACTATAAATACATGTTAGAACACACTTTTTAAGTCATCCAAGTTTAGCACAACTTAAGCCATATATTTACCATTCCGGAAGCTTTAACTCTTCACATCGAGGAATTATTGCATCGTTCTTGTATGAAGTTTGGAGTAGTTACTTTTGTAGAAGTTAATCTTGTTGGCATTTGCTTTACTTTTCAAACACCCGCTTTCATAGGTCGACCTACAGAGATCAAATCTTGAAATTTTATTTTTTCTTTCAATTTCACATGCATGCCCTTTGCTTCATACCTGTCCTGCGTATATATACTTATAGATGCATCTTTTTCTAGTAAGGTTCTAGTGTAAAACTTATACGAAACCAAAATTTCAAAGCATACTCATCATTTTCAACCTCTTTTCTATGCATTCGCACAATCAAACTACACATAATTATTTTTTGATTGGGTGACCATTCAGATTAGGGTTGATAATGTCCAATTAGGTTGGTGTACCGAGAATATTCAGTTGAGTTCTTTGAGTGTTTCAAATAAGAAAACTGAGATGAGGTTTTCCTTCAAGATCATTGAGTATTTGATGGTTTTGGACAAGATTACGTAAGTCGGATCCGATCGAGTGAAGGCTTTGGGACAAGGTGGTTCATTTCAAGGGAGTATCATGAGCCGGTGGATCATGTTCGTAAATCTTGGGTTCAACAAGTGTGCATGGAATTAACTCGATCGATCGAAAACCTTGGAACAAAAGGTCTTGCAAGGTAGTAACAAGAATTGGTGAATTGAAGCGACATTGTTGTTGACTTAATCAATCTTTGAGACAAACAAAAATACATGAGACCAAACAAAAATAATCTTTACATACAAGAAAAAATATACCATTGATCCAAATAATTTTTTCTAGTCATCAAAATATTTATCATTTAAATAATGATTTATTAAATATGTGTTATTGATGTAACACTAGTACAAAAATGACTTTTTACATCGGGCGAAAATGACTATTTACATCGGGTCTGGGTCCGATGTAAAGTCAGGCGATGTAGTAAATCAAAGACATTTTACTCGGGTTATGGCCCGAAGTAATAAAGTCACCAACCACATCTGTTAACTTTTTAAGTCTGATGTGAAAAAAAAAATATAATTGTAAGTTTTTTATATATAAAAGAGTGTTTTTACATCGGTTGTAACTCGAAACCGATGTAAAAGGTTGGTTTGGTTACATCGGTTGTAACCTGAAACCGATGTAAAAAGTATTGCATAAAAATATCAAACGCGCCAGGTATGACTTTTTACATCGGTTTTGTTGTTTGCCCGATGTAAAAATGTTGTGTGTTACATCGGTTTTGCTAATAACCGATGTAAAAAGTACTGTAATAATTCTAAATAATTTGACTATTTTTTAGCAGTTCCCTGTAACTTTTTTGGTACCTAATTTTTCATATTTTTCCAACATCACACAGACCATAATTAGGTCGCTATTTTCCATAGTTTCCCAACATCACATAGACCACATTTAGGTCGCTATTTTCATATTTTTCTCACAAATCTAATTTCATTGCACCAAATATCTAGTATACACACATATATATATTCTTCAAATTCCATAATTGGTTTACAAAAGTACTAATATAGGATACACACAAATGTACTAAATTATAAGGAGGTTTACACGATGGACTACTACAACAACAAAAAATACAAAAATATCCAACCATTTATAAGTCCTTTCCCACACTTGAATTACCAACTTGCAATCCAAAAGAAGATGAATTACCAACCAAGCTTAACCTTTATATAACTCAAAGAAACATGTTGCCCAACGGAGTCGCAAATCATACAAATCATCTTGTGTTAATTCTGTTGGGTCATCAAATACCTACAACACGTAAATAACAATAGAGTTATTCTTTGAAAATTCACATTAAGTTGCAAAACGTAAAGTAAATAACAAATTAAAGTCATTTTTATTACCTTCATCCAAGACCTGGTTATCTTGGCAGAGACAATATCCAACATATTTTTCATCACATAATACCCACAATCATTAGAGTTATGTTGTTTCCTTGTCTACAAATGAATGACATAATTAGTGAATACTTATATGATAAAATTAAATATATAATTATAATTTACACCACGCTTACCTTGGGTTGAAGCCATGTAGCCTTTTTTCTAATGCCATTTGCTGCTTGATGAACCCCAAAAGCACTAATTCAGAAGAAAAAAAATCCATATAAAGCCACATAAAATATGAAATTACTTTTGTAACAAATTATGTATATAGGATGAAGTGAACATAAAAGATAAACTTACTTTGTAACAATTTTCGTTATGGTTTGATTAAGTTCCCGATGAAGTGAACAAAAGATGACCACAGTATTATCTTTTGGACACATGACTATTAATTGCCAATGACCTCTGTACGTGTGTGTGGAAACACAAAAGTCACAATTTCATGTTACCAAAATTGAAATATCTATGTTACCAAAATTAAAAAATAGAAAACACAATTTCATACAAACTTACCCATGAATAAATGGTAGCAAGTGACACTCTCTCTTTTCGTCACGTAACTTATCTTGTATGTATTTTTTGACATTTACTTCAGTTTTCGGCACATTATCAAAGCGAATAGCATGCACATCATCCTCTTCGTTTTCTTCAACGAAGGTAGGCACATTTATTGAGAAATGAGGAGTTTCGGAAATATCAAGGTTCGCATCTTGATTTTCATCATTATCATGCACCTTTCCTTGTATAACCACTGACCACCTTTTATTAGAAGGATCTGTGACATAAAACACTTGTTTTGCTTGAGACGCCATGATGAAAGGTTTGTCCGCATAAGCTAACTTGCTAAGATCAACCAATGTAACTCCAAATTCATCAATTCTTACACCACTGTTGATATCAATTCATTTGCATGCCATCTAAGATTCTTTGCGTCATTTGCATTAGCGAATAGTCTCTTAAACCTTGAAATTATTGGTAGGTACCATACCACTTTCGCGGGAGGAACCTTTTTGACCACCTCATCATCACTAGAATCACCATCTTTCTTTTTGTAGCGTGACGCCTTGCACTTCGGACAATGATTATAGTTTACATACTCTTTTCTGTATAATATGCAATCATTAGGGCATGCATGTATCTTTTCATACTCCAAACCCATCGGACACAATATCTTTTTCGCCTCGTAATAACGATTTGGCATTACGTTACCTTCTGGAAGCATTTGTGTCAACAATTGAAGCAATTCGGTAAAACTTTTGTCAGTCCACCCATTATTTGCCTTCAAATTAAACAATTTTAACACGGCTGACAAACGTGTAAAATTTGTGCATCTTGGGTACAAAGGTTTATCCTTGTCACTGCATAAAGTATCATACGCATGTGCCTTCTTAAACGAATCTTGTCCTATATCATGCATCATGTCTTCCAGACGATCGTCCATTTCTGCACTAACATTATCTCTTTGGGACACATTTTACTTTGCTACTACCTCACCGTGCCATATCCATTGTGTATAACTTTGACAAATCCCATGACAAATTAGATGATCCATGATTTCTTTCTTATTGAGTTTTGGTTCGTGATTTACACAACGAACACATGGACAGAGAAAAAGCACATGAAGACTTTTTTCAGCATTACTTTTAGGAGGAGGAAGATTTTTTTTAGTATTACTTTCAGCAAACTCTAGAAATTCCACCACTCCATGTTCGTACTCGACACTTAATCGATTAGCTCTCATCCAACTACGATTCATACCTATGTTCCGAAATTAATGCATACAGAGTTACATCATTGAGACGCCTATAATAGTCCCTCTTTTGGACATTAGAGAGAACAAAAGTCTCTACGTGCAAACACGTGGCATAAAAGAAGAAGTGAGAAGTTATAAAGAATGAAAAGAGAACCTGCAATGTCGTGGCGGCCGGATGACTCGCGATTGAGCGAAAAGAGTGACGATGCCGACGTTCTCGTCGACACACAAATTCTGCGAGAAACACAATATCAACAAACTGAAGCAATTCAAACAAATTCATAAATACAAAAATTAGAGCATGTAAAAATCTCCAATTTAAAGAGCATGGATATGCCTGCCTCTCATTTGACCAAAGCATCATTGATTAACATTATTTTTATTAATAAAGTTATAGATAATATAAAAAGTAAATTATGTCACCACTTCTAGATAATATAAAAAGTAAATTATGTCACCACTTTTAGTGGTGAGAAAAAGGAAATCGGTAACGACTTATAATAGAGTGGTGAGAAAAGAAAGGACAACACAAACTCCCCAAACATATTCATACCATCAGCATTAAATTGACCATGCAACCTAGCTCTGGAGCTAAAACCCGATCGTCTAGCATACTCACTATAAAAAGTTTTTGCAGAATCTTAAGAATCAAATTCCATACCCAAATAAGTTTCTATAAGCCACCATGCAAACCCAAAATCAAACAACAGTCCCCAAAATTTCAACAAAACACCACTCTTTGTTCTTCTCCAACCATATTAAATTAATTTCACCTTAGATATTCCTAATGAAATGTAGCAAAATAAATAAATGAATCACAAAAAAGTGATCTTAATAATAATTAAAAAAAAACTTTAAGCTTATACAAAGTGGTGCAATATAATTTGATTGATCAAACCAATTTCAAAAAAAAAACTTTTAACTTTTAACAAATACTATTAGGATTATGGGAGGCTTTTTGTAAAAAATTACCCAAAATATATAGGCACCTACCTAGCTTTAAACTTGGTTCTGTTTTTCTTTTATTTTGACAGTAGTTAGATTGAGGTAGTTTAATACTTTGTAATGTTTATGGGTTTAACATATACGACAGTGTTTTGGGAGGAGTTAGGGTTTTTGGTCGTGAAACTCCAGACGGTGACGAATCGCAACAAATACTCAGACGGTGATATATTAGATTGAGGTAATTTAATAATTTTGATATATTGGACCATTCATTATCACATTCTCACCACTACCATTACAATAACCTAGTTTTTCTCAAAAATGTTTTTATTTTGTTTCATTCACAATTTATTTTTTATTTGTGTAGATGTGATTTTTAAAAAGAGAAAACTCCAATAACATTAGGTTGTTCAATTTGGTTGGTTGAAACATGTGTTATGTTGGGTTGTTTGTTCCAAAGTATATTGTTTCAAACACAAAAAAACTTACTCATATTAAAATGTGTAATTATATTTTCTAATTAAATTTTGACAAATTATCAATTGAAATGTCATGTCATTAAAAATTAAATTCAAATTGAATGATATTTAAATCAAGAAAAAGTTAAATGTAGAGTTTAAATAAACGATTTTTAAAATGAAGATCAATGGTTTCATATATCAGATAATCAAAAGTGCATTTAAGTAAAAATATATTATGTTTAAAGTTATAATTAAAAACTATTTTAGAAACATAATATAGGAATTTGATTTCCCTTATAATTAGAACGCCTTGATACTACCACACTTGACATAAATATTTTTTTTAACACTGAAGTTTACTATCTTGTCTTGTTTTTTATTTAGAAAGTACAAAAGAATGTATTACAACATTGTAAAGAATGTATAAAAGTGCATAAAAGAAATAAAGAGAAGAAAAAAACTAACATGAAAAACTTTGCATATTTGCTTATACCTACATAAATTATATTGTTATAAAATCTAAACAAGTATAATAACAATAAAATATTAAGATAAAAATTAAAATATTTTCTTTTTTTTTTCAAAATAAATTTTTCAAAAAACTAAATAGAAAACACAAAATGTAATGAAATATTTATATAACATAAACTCCAAACACAATTTTTATTAATTGAAGTATTTCATAATTTATGCTTTATCTTTATACAACCTCATAATTAGTACATGTGATCATATTTTGCGTGAGTGTAAAAAAACAAATAATAAAGTATATGTAGTTTGCATAATACTTATGTTTGACATGAATTCGTTATTTTCTAGTGGTTATACCATATAGTGTATATGAGTTAATATTAATAGAAATACATGATTATTTTATGTCAATAAATTGAAATACCATAAGATACATTATCAATTAAATATAAAGAAGTTTAATGCAATTGCAAGAGAATTTAACCACTAAAGTACTTAACATAAATAAGATGAAGAAGTTTTTCATAAATATAATATGAAGGACAATAGTTTAATTTTTTTTATATATTTACGATTGAAATGAGTACTTAAGAAAATCATGCAAAGAATCGTTAGATGATTGTTAAATTAAAATAATAATTTAAAATTTAAACGGAAAAGATTTCCACTTAAATATATTTTTGTCTCTTAAATACTATTTGTTATTTTGAACTTTAATAAAAAAAATTATTTATTTTTATGAAGAAAAAGAGAGATCTGTAATATGGAAAATATAAGGTTTTTGCAAGATTGGTTTGTTTACCATACTTTTTACATGTTCGTTCAAATGAGAATTTTTTTTATGAGGAAATTTCGATCTTGTCTTTTTCTACAACATTTTTTAACCATACTTTTAGAATGTTCTTTAATATGAGGAATTTGTTCATGTGCTTTTTTACAATGTTTATTGTTCGTTCATACGGGGAATGCTCATTTATGTGTTATTTTATAATACTTTTACAATGTTCATTTGTATAGGGATTTAAAATTCCTAAGCTTTAAAATAAATGGAAAATTATATCGAGTATGAACCCAAGTTGACCTTCTCTCCCTTTCTTTCATATTATAGCTTAAGGTTTTACAACATAAGCACAGTGAAGGTTTATAAGTTTTTGCAAACTTTGTTCGTTTAAGTTTTTTTACATTGATCTTTTGTATAGGGATTGTGCGAATTAAAAATGTTCATTTATGTATATTTTACGATGTTTGTTTTACAATGTTCTTTCGTATAGTGAAACACTGTTGTGTTTTTACGAGATATGTTTTTAAAATGTTTGTTCCTATGGGGAATGAAAAACCTTATAACCCAAAACAAATAGAAAAATTATATCGAGTTAGGGTTTTTGGTCGTGAAGCTCCAGACGGTGACGAATCGCAACAAATACTCAGACGGTGACTTATCACAACAAATAATCAAATCAAAGGTAAAAATACTTACCGGTGGTGACGAATCGGCAACCTTAGGAGTTTGCCCTCTCACTTTACCGGCGGTGCACGAGCTAAAGAACGTTTGTCAGATTAATAAAATACACAATACACAATGACGAGAGGCGCGACGGAGGGAGGCAGGCCGCGACGGAGTGATTCGAAAGAGGCCGCGACGGAGTGATTCGATAGAGGCCGCGACGGAGGGAGGCAGGCCGGACGTGACAGAGTGATTCAGGTTGAGAGAAAGAAGAGGCCGGACGTGACAGAGTGATTCAGGCTGAGAGAAAGAAGAGGTTTGGAAATAGGTTTGGAAACAAATGAAGAGATAAAGAAGGTGAAACAAGATTCGTTTTGTTTTAGGGTTTAAGTGAGAGGAGGTTTTCACATCGGTTAATGAATTGGACCAAAATAAGGTACTTTTGTGAGAGAGGTTTTCACATCGGGTAATTAAATGGACCGGTATAAGGGCCCAAATAATAAGCCTTTGCATCGGTTGAAATTAATGCCCGATATAAAATCCCTTATAACAAAATTTTTATTTATTTACGAAACTGCCACCGCGTTATTTTTTACATTAGTGGAAATAAATACCTGATGTAAAATCCCTAAATCCTTTATTTTTTACGAAGCTTTTACATCGGTTGGAATTAATGCCCGATGTGAAATCCCTTATAACAAATTTTTTAATTATTTACGAAACTGCCATCGCGTTATTTTTACATCAGTGGAAATAAATACCTGATGTAAAATCATTTAACCAAATGTCATTTTTCTAGTAGTGTAAATAGGAGAAAAATATATATATTAATGATTTTTATAGGAGAAATATAAACGGTGATATTCAAAATATATTTTTCTTTTTTAATTTCTCGACTATTAAAAATGAATCACAACAAAAACAAACTTTGTATACGCGAAAAATTCAAATATTTTTATAAATGTTAAAAAATTAACTATTGATCCAAATATTAATATAAATAGAATCAAAACAAGCATCTTTTTCATATATGTAAAAAAAATTGTATTGTTCATCTAAATATTTTTATAAACAATATTATTTTTATAAATAGAAAATTATTTACTATTGATTCAAAATTTTTTATAAATTATGTCAAATAATACGGGAAAATCTAGTGTTTTATTATATTATTAATATATAGGAAAATATTTGACTACTGATAGAAAATTATTTACTATTGATTCAAATATTTTTATTTAACTATAATTAATTTTAATAATTATAGTGAGTTAAAGATGATAAAATTTTAATAAATTTGATTTTTTTACTATTATGAAAATTATATGAAACAGAAAAGTAAAACTATTAATTTAAATATTAAAAAATTGAAAAAAAATTTAAAAAAATGCACGTACATCTTTAAAATCCATGCGAACGCACAAGTTTTTATAAGTGTTCCCATGATAGAACTATTGATTATAAGACAATGGCTAATTCAATGGTTTCGATTTTGAATATTTGTTGGTGAGATTGTCGTAATAACATACAATAATATTACATTATATGAGAATTTTTTTAGATAGAAAATTGATGATAAAAATTTCTTGATGCAAGTATATTTTTATGACAACCCTCTAGCAACAATTTGACTAAAGTTTTTACCTACCTTTTTTAATACGAGCGTGCACGAACAATAATTTCATATGTCAAAAAATAAAAAATCTTGCTTATAATGCAAAAATGAGGTTAACATTACACAGAAACTATTGAATTAGTGACCAACATTCCGTATGGCCTATGCAAAAATTCAGTAACACTGATCAATAATTGGTATGACAAAAGAATTATCATTTCAGAGAGAAAATAGGGGATAGATGTATTTTGAGCACCAAAAATGCAGTCTTTGGCTGATTTTCTCCATCTCTAAAAAAGCATGCATGTGCATTATTTCTACATATGGATGCTCAAAAGTTTGATTCCCTAGATTTTCAGTGATTACTCTACTATTTAGAGTAAATTAAAGTGAAAAGAAATTAAACAACTAAGAAATAAGAGCAAACAACTTTATTGCATTAGAACAAAAAATTTTATTACATCATTCTCCATTACATTACATTTATGGAGTGGGAGGTGCGGTGGTTTCCGCTACAACAGTGGTCGTGGCAACATCAGGAGTGGCGGCAGTA
This sequence comes from Lathyrus tuberosus, assembly GCA_022829125.1. Lineage (NCBI taxonomy): Eukaryota > Viridiplantae > Streptophyta > Magnoliopsida > Fabales > Fabaceae > Lathyrus > Lathyrus tuberosus. The sequence continues at coordinate 693,678 of JALAZF010000706.1, read as the reverse complement.
ACGGTGACAGTGGTGGCAGCATCACATGGAAGATTTACACAAGTGCAGCCAACCATGCAGCAGAGGTTGGCATTTTCCGGAGGAAGACCCTCTGCCATTATCAAAGCCACAAAGATAAAAGCAAATCCATATGTATTTTTTATTTTTGCAAACAAAGGAGAGAGATGAACGACATTTTACGTTGGTTTTTCTAGAAAATCGAAGTGAAATATAATATTTCTTAAAGCAAATAATATATAGTGCGCTTCAAGTCATTTGACCTTAGTCTTTTAATAACTGAGGTGAGAGTTACTTCATGAAATATAATATTTATAGTAGTGCATGGTAATTGTGATATAGCCACATGGAGATTGTTGAGACTAATTGTGTATTTGAAAATAATCCCTATTTATGTCTGTCCCGAATTCAAGACTTATATAGAGTGGTACTGGGAATACAAATCTTTGAGTTAGATGACTGTAACTTTTTTAAAGCATATTTCTTTTAGTGGAGGTTAGAAGTGTTGTTGGCCATATCTGATGAATTATGTATCCATTCAGTGGAGGCTATGACTACCATTAGTCATGTCTGATGGATTGGCTATCACTACACAGTGGATTTGGCATTGACAACCTAACAAATATTTTTCACAAGTAACTTAAATAAATACATGATACCAAAAAATAAATTATTTTTTTAGTTATCAAAATTGATATTATTTAAATAATGATTTATTAAATATGCATTATTGATGTAAATAAGTGAAAAATATATATTAATGATTCAAATACAAGACATATAAACATTGATATTCAAAATATATTTTTCTTTTTTAATTTCTCAGCTAATAGAAATGAATCAAAACAAAAATAATTTTTGTATACGGGAAAAATCCAAATATTTTTATAAATGAGAAAATTTTACTATTGACCAAAATTTATATAAATAGTATCAAAACAAGCATATTTTTTATATTTGTAAAACAAAAACGTATTGTTCATCCCAATATTTTTTGTAAACAAAATTAATTTTATAAACAGAAAGCTATATATTATTGATTCAAATATTTTTATAACTTATGCCAAAAACAAAAATAACACTTATATATGTTAAAATATCTAGTGTTTTATTATAATAGTAATATACAGGAAAATGTTTATTGTTGTTCGAAATAATATTTTTTATAATGTTTATAAAAAAAATATTTTATCATGTATTAATTATTATTTAGAACATTAATAAACTCATCATTTTACCCTATAAACGACTCAAATATCAATATTTTAAATTTATTAAAAAAATTATTAAAATTTAATATTTCCTTCATGTTTTGTTTTCTAATTATAATTAATTTTGATAATTGTAGTAATTTAAAGATGAATGTTTTTTAATAAATTTCATATTTTTTTACTATTATGAAAATTATATTAAACGACAAAAATGAAACTATTGATCCAAATATTAAAAAATTAAAATTTATTCAATTTTTTAAAGTATGTGAACAAATGCGCGTACGACTTCAGAACCTATGCGCACGCACAAATTTATTACTAGTTGCATCTTAAAACAAACAAACTCGTTAGAAAAGAAAGAGTTTTCTAAAAGAAATGTTATAAGTTTTCTCATGATAGAACTATTGATTATAAGACAATGGCTAATTCAAATGTTTCGGTTTTGAATATTTATTGGTGAAATTGTCGTAATAACATACTATAATATTCCATTATATGAGAAATTTTTTAGATAGAAAATTAATGATAAAAATTTCTTGATACAAATATATTTTTATGACAAACCTCTAGCAACAATTTGACTAAAGTTTTTACCTACTAGATCAAAGAACCATCACTGGATTTCAGAAAGGAGAGCCCATTGATTTTGGGGTTGATGAAGGTGTTTACACCATAATTCCTCTACTCAGTGAATTAAAGCGTGTGGAAATCCCTTTAGATAGTAAAAAGATTCCTGATATCCCCAAGTTAGAACCAATAGAGGTCACTGTCATACCTCAAATTTTGACCACTAAGATTCTCATTATTATGCAAATCATTATCACAATATGGATGAACCATCATGCCTCATCAGTCTCCCCAAAGATGAGTTAACATTCACTACAAACAATAATTAGGGTTTCAAGCCCTCTCAGAGCTCTTAGACAGAGGATCAATCAAGGAATGACAAGATCTTCAACTTGTCTAAACCTCTCAAACATCCACAAAGGATCAAGAGGACTCTTACATCAAGAATCAAGCACAAGGTTGCAGCATTCTGAGTGGATTAAGCCTCAAGATCGCCAGTGTCACCAAATTAGGGTTTTGGTCGACCAGGGCCTCCAGATGGAAATCTTCCTCTGGGCATGAGCCAATGCTTCAAAGGATAACCTAAGATACTCCAAGGGACCTCATGAACCCAATCATCAAGTCAATTTAGCCTCAAGGGATGCATTGACTAAAAATCAGGAATTAAAGTTTCTCGACCTAATTCACCCCTAAGTTGAATTTTGGGACAAATCATGAGCCAAGACCTCAAGACATGGTTTGAGGGTCTCTAACACACTACATTGATCCATTTACAATAATGGATTAATCCAAGAAGCTTGATTCACAATTTTTAAGTTCATCAGAACCACAGTTAGGGTTTTGAGGAAAAAAGTCAACTATACCTTTGACTTTTGACCAGAACATGCTCCCCAAACCTTGGGGCATGATTCAATACACCCTATAACACCTATGAAATCAATCCATCAAGTTTGATTTAGGTCAAGAACTTCATTTCATAGAGGATTGTAGAGTTTGGAATCCATCTAATAAAAAGTCAACTGTGCCCAAAAGTAAAAGTTTGACTTTTTGATTTTTTGATCAATTATGGTTCCCTTACCCTAAAATGATGTTAATGTGTGATTTGAATCAACATTCATCAAGAAAAATCAAAGAAAGTGGGATAACTTGTAAAAGGGGTAACCATAAAAACTTAGAAATTTTTCAAAGTTATGGAACAAAGTGGCTAGGGTGCCAACTTCCAAGGATCATAATTTGTGATCCAAGCAACCATTTTGGCTGATCCAAAGATGGATTTGTAGCTCTCATGGCATACTTTAAAAGTGTCAACTACACCTCATTCCAATTCCTCATGGATTTTAAGTTATGGAGTGACCAAGATGGCTGAAAACATGAAATGTCACTTTTTCCAACACTTAGTGAAATTTTCACTAAGTCATAATTTGTTTCACTTTTTGCAAAAAGTAGGGGGATTTTTCACTTGGATCCAAAAAGTGTCAAGACAAACTATGATCACACATATGTTGTATCATATGAGAGCTTTCCAACATGGCCAAGAACTCCATCAAATTCCATTTGAGCTAAGAGTTATGATATTGGCAAAATGCCTTGATGCAACTGTCATAACAAAGCAGATTTGTGCATTTTGCTCGATTTGAGCAATTTGTGAAAATGACAAACTAGTTTATCAGTCTGAACACCTCAGGGGGAGACCAAGGAGGGACAAACACTGATCCATAAGCCTCCCAAGTCTTTGGAACTAAAAGTAGCATGCCAAACCTAAAATGCCTAAAAGGGGGACAAGACTCCAATTTTGTTTTGGGGCATTCAATGGATGCACCAAGGTGGCATGAACTGAGTCTTTTCCAACTGAATGAGTCAAGGATGATCTCTGAACTAGGGAACCAAAGGCCTGTGCTCTAACCTCTAGTCAATGGCTAGAGGAGACTTGAGATTCCAAAGTGATGCAATTGGCCAAACCTCTACTGCAGTTGCCATTCACTATTGCTTGCAAAACAAACTTGATCTACTATAAATAGAGCTCATTTATGCTCAGTTTAAGTACACCAAAGCCATCAAACTGATGCTTTCCTCAAAATCTCCTTCTCACTTCCAAAATTGCCTTCCAAAGCAAGTCACTATCGGGTTTTGAGTTTGGGAGCAATTCCAGCCAAAACAATCACACACACACCTCATAAACATCATATAGAAGTGATCCAAACACTTAAACAACATCTGGAACATTGATTTCTCAAAATCACCATCCAACTGCTCAAGCTTTTAGCAGACTTGTAGTTGGGGTACCATCTTCAGTTCCAGCTTGTTTTAAACCATTCCAAGCATTCAGGCACATCACTTGGCACCTAGGGAACTTATCCACATCATTGGAACCTAGCTGTAACACCTCCAACACAAAACACGATCACCAGCTGCAAGACGTAAGCCTCAACTTGGGCATCTCATAATTCATGCATATTTCCTCGCACAATAATTTTGCCATATGTTCATTATCATGCATAGAATGATTCCCCTCTATTAATTGCCTTGTATGAATCATGTGTGGAATTTATGAGCCTTCATGCAGAATCTAGGGTTCTTGAGGTTTCTCTTTGATTTCTTATTCCATGCTTAAAATAAATGAAATTAAAGACCATAGACATGATCGTGAGGTAAAAATGAGTAGATTGATATGTGGATTGCATGATTTCATCAAGTATTCAGTGAGATTCATGAGAAAATGCAAATCTGCAGAAACAGAGGGGTGGCGCGTGTTCTTGGTGTGTTCTTGGCGCCATTTTTGAATATTTGAATATTTGAATTTTGTGATTTTATTTAATTGATTCAAAGATTAATTTCTCTCTGAATTTTAATGATTTTGAGTTGATTCTTTTTTTAATAAACATGATTTTTGAAACATTGATCCTAGGTCACCGCTCATTTTTCACATGTTTTCATCAATTTTTATTAGTTTTTAAACAAAATTAATTCTTTTTTAATCAAAATTAAGGTTTCTTTGATTAATTCAACCCTCCTCAATCATTTTCAAACTCTTGGGTCTCTAATAGAGTGTAAGACCCAATCCCTTTTTGTAAATAAACAATTGTGGGCCTCACTTATTGCATAAGTCCCTCTGTACATTTTCAAAAGTTCGGCACGATCGTCGCCTTTTTTTTTTAAAAAACCAACTGGGCTTCTCCTTGAGCTATAAGACCCATCTTTGTTCATTTTCAAACCTTTGGACCTCTAATAGAGTGTAAGACCCAACCCCCTTATAACCAAAACCTTTTTGGGCCTCAGATATTGTATAAGTCCCTATGTGTTAAAAGAAAAAAATCTCGGCGCGATCACCAGTTTAAAACAAAAACCCTTGGGGCTCTCCTTGAGTTATAAGCCCCATCATTTGTACAAAAAACACTTCGGGCCTCTAATAAAGTGTAAGACCCAACCCCGTTATAAGTAAAACAATTTTGGACCTCGCATATTGTACAAATCCCTCTGTATGATTTCCAAAACAACGGTGCAATCATCGTTAAAACTTGGGCCTCTCCTTGAGCTGTAAGCCCCAACATTCTTTTAAAAGTACTTTCTCCTTTGATGTTGAATACAATATTATTATCAAAACTTTCTTTGTTGAACAACTAACAAAACAGCATGGGAGCTCTACCACGGGTAAGTGTTTATCCGCTTTCATTTATCGCTTTCATATGTATATAACTGTATTGTGGGGCTGTTTCACTGTAAGTGTTCTTTCACATCCTTTTATATACTTGTCAAATATCAACTGTGTAATACTAGTATAGCTATTTAGAGTTTTCCCCGGCAACTACGTCTAGAACTAGGTAAAGCCCTGTTGATCACTCTTAAATACAAACAAAACTAGATCCCCCGTAGGATTCCAGATACAGTCTTCCCTTCTCTTGGGGTTAAACAATATGGAACAAAGAGAAAGGCAGTATTCTCAGTGAACCTTTTCTCAGACTGTCACCCTTAGAAATTGTCAAAGAAACTCTACTCCCCAGAGTTGATCAATTCTCCGTGAATAGCATCTCTTGAGTTTCTTCCAAATTCTCGAACTTTCCTGGAATGATCTCTTTTCAGTGAATTGCATTTCTTGAACTTTTCTTGGTTTGGGGACCCACAGGCTTCTTAAAAGCATCCCCGCCTCCTCTTGGGCTTTGTACAAGGATCCTTCGGCTTCTTAGAAGTTCTCATGCCTTCTTGGGCTTAATACGAGGACCCTAACGACCACTTAAAGGTATAAGACAGAACTTAGTCATCCTTTGCTAGAGCGGTCTTTCCAATGTCAAACCTCTGGCCACCTTAGGGTTGATTCTCATCCCTTAAGGGCCTTACCCTCCTTTGGGCACCCTACAAAAGATAAAACTCTTCAACACTAGTAGACTTGGACAATCTAAAACCCTTGAGTCTCAAAGACATTCTCAAGTTCCTTTCAAACATAGGAAAAAACATCGATCATTCTGGATAAATCTCCAGCAGAAACCCGGTCTCTCTCATGAGGGCTCTCCCGCTTGGACCTGTCTCGGGATCTCAATAATCCCCGACAGAAGTTAGCCTCCTCTTAGGCTTTGTATAATTATCCTTTCCTCAGGAAATTCAGCCTTCTCTTGGGCTTTGTACAATGATTCTCCCCAACGGAGCTAACCTTTTCAGACTCTCTTGTTGAGTATGAAAGACTCTCTTGTTGAGTCAAACCCTTTTAGCCTCTATCTCGGGCTTCGTACGAGACAGCAAAACACTCTCTTGTTGAGTATAAAAGACTCTTTTAGTGAGTCACTTCCTTTTTAGCCTCCCTCATGGGCTTCGTACGAGACACTAAAACACTCTCTTGTTGAGTATAAAAGACTCTCTTGTTGAGTCAATCTCACTTTTAGCCTCTATCTCGGGCTTCGTACGAGACATCAAATCACTCTCTTGTTGAGTACAAAGGACACTCTTGTTAAGCATAAAGGACTCTCTTGTTGAGTCAAACCTTCTTTTTGGCCTCCGCCTTGGGCTTCGTACAAGACACATATAAAAGCACTCTCTTGTTGAGACAGTCACTCGTTAGCACTCTCTTGTTGAGTAAACCCTTTTAGCCTTTATCTCAGGCTTCGTACGAGACAAATAAAAGACACCCTCTTATTGGGTCAATAGCCTCCTCTTAGGCTTTGTATAGAGAAATTCCCGGTTGAGTCAATAAACCTTTTAGCATCAACTTGTGCTTTAATCAAGGCATACAGTTCCTCTTTAGAGATGACAAGTTCTCTCTCAGTCAAACCTTTTAGCTTCAATCTTGGGCTTTGAACAAGACACAAATTAATACTTTTAGCCTCTGTCTTGGGCTTTGAACGAGACACCAAAACATCTTTTACCCCTTAGAATAGGAGGAACTACGATCGCTCTGATTTCCCTGTCTCTTTAAACGGGAATACGTAGGCATAAGATTGGAAAATCTTAGCGAGCATACTAATCCAAAACTCAAAATCCAGTATCTCCGTCAATCAACCCAAAAGCATCAAATCTAAACACATTACCAAAAGCCTCCTGTACGGTCAAGATACTCTGTTCCTTTAAGAAAATAACTAAAAACAGACCCCCCTTTTTTTTATAGCATCTGTAAACCAACAGTTTTGCCTATTTAACCTCAGTATGCAAGCAGGGTTAATTGGAGACATCTATTTCCCTTCCTTAATCAGCTTCATAGGAAAAAAATGAATCGAACTATAGTACCAAAGCGATAGTGATTCGAAACAACAAAAATCGCGCTACAGAAAAATTGCGACTTCATTGGGGACCATTGGAAAGAATGGCGACCACAGTGGGAGGCATTCGTTCTCACAGTTTTAAGTAGAAGGCCTTAAACTCACAAGGTATCACAGAAATGACGAATCTGCTGGGGAGTCATTGTCTGCATAACATCATAAGACTAGAGGTCTAGGATATTAGGACAAATATATATACTGCTTTTCCTAATTGATATCTATGTTTATTTTTCTTCTAATGGGAATGCGTGTGATGCGGCATGTGGAAAGATTGAGTATATACCGAAGATAGGGGATGGCATTAGACGGGTAATCTTACGGGGAGTGAATCCCAGATAAGAGGTCCCAGTCAACCATCAAATCAGTGGAGATGCCCTTTGCGGATTCAATGCCTATACGACTTTGGTTGTTGAAAGCAGATTGTTCCATTGGGTTATCTGAGAAGTTAAGGATTTTAGTAGACTTAAACTAGTAGTGCGGAAGCTATCGGGAATAGTTGTCACGCGATACTACTCTCATTTGAGATTACTCTAAATATGAACCAGCTCACTTGGTGATCCGCTTACTGCCGTCATCCGATGAGGGGTCAATGATTTTGAGAACAGGTACAAAAAATCACCAGTAAAACCTTTGGGGATGGGTAGAGCCTTGACTTCATGACACCGACCCTTTGACCCCATGTTTTTTCTATGTTTTTGTGTGCTGCATTCATACATTCATTTAAAAAACATTAAAACAAAGAAAAATTTTCTCTACTAGTCACTCTTTTTCAAATTAAACTAAGACAATGTTTGCAAATATCAGAGAAAGAGATTGTGTTATAGATTTCGGTAGAAGAAAGACTCACAAGTACACCTTCAAGGTTCCGAAGTTAGAGGATTTAAGAGGTTTGGCGAGGATGATCACCAACCCTGAGGCTTTCAGAGCAAAGTATGGGGGACTGTTGTCCCTATTAAGGGTCCATGTAATTGAGGGAATCTTGTCCATGCTTATTCAGTTCTATGATCCGGTTTATCACTGTTTCACATTCTCGGATTATCAGCTAGCACCAACACTGGAGGAGTATTCTCACATGGCTGATCTACATATCACTGATCAGGCTCCCCTTTTCGGACTGGAAGAAGTTCCAAAGGATCAAACAATTGCAAGAGCAATCTATTTGGACGAGTCAGAGGTCAAGACTCATATGACCACTAAGGGTGGTATCCAAGGTTTTCCAGCCCAGTTCTTGATAAAGTAAGCCCTGTACTTTGCTAGTATAGGGAACGTGGCCGCGTTCGAAAGCATCTTTGTTTTGCTCACTTATGAGTTATTTTTGTTTCCCAACATCGATAACTTCGTAGATATCAATGCCATTAAGGTTTTTCTAATTGGAAACCCTGTACCTACCTTGCTGGCAGATGCGTATAATTCTGTACACTTAAGGAATTTGTACAACGGAGGAATGATCACCTGCTGTGTACCCCTGCTGTATAAATGGTTCATTTCCCATTTGCCAAAGTCTGCCACATTTTGGGATCAAAAGAGTACTTTACGTTGGTCGCAGAGAATCATTCTCTTACCAAATCCGACATCGATTGGTACAATTGAATCTATGACGGGATCAGGATCATCGACCGTTGTGGAAATTTCCCAAATGTACCCCTTATAGGAACTAAGGGGGGAATCAATTATCATCTGATTTTAGTTCGTCGTCAATTTGGATACCCGATGAGGCATGTCCCGCGGAATGCTAATCTGGAAGGTCTTTTCTTCAAGGAAGGAGACAACGACAGGGCATTAAAGACAGAAATAGTGCATGCCTAGAAGCACGTTCATAGGAAAGGAAGAGAGTCTCTAGGAAAACCAGATTGTGTCTCGGTGGAGCCTTATCTCCACTGGGTACAAACTAGAGCTCTCAAACTGAGGATGCCTTACCCTCGTAAGGAAGTTCTTCCATTAAGGGACTCTGTCCTTTACTTTATGTCTGGTATGGAAAAACTTCATGTTACTCTCAAAAAGGTTCAACAGAAGAAGAGGTCTTGGAGGAATAATTACAGCATTCTCAATGTCGAGTGTAAGAAAATACAGCAGCTGTTAAAAGAAAAAGATGCTCTGATCGAGATTTTAGAGCAACATGTTGTAGAAAATCAGGATAACCAAAGAAATTTGCTCGCTCCTTTCACTTGGCAAAGGAATGACAACCCGACAACGGCTCAAGAGCCCCGGTCAAAGAAAAGGAAAGCACCGGAACCAACACCTGAGCTCTCCTCAGAGAGGACTCAGGATCCATTAGTTTAGACATTTCCTTTTACAGCACTTTGTAATCTACTGTATTTCCATTTCCGCAATTCAATAAAACGGGGTCTTCCCCACTGTTTGATATTTGCAAGCCTATTGTCAAAGTTTCTTTTGATTAAATAACAAAAAATAATAATATAATCATTGCATATCATTCATCATTCTCGCATAAACGCATTCTTCTTCCCTACGAATCTCACGTTTATGTCTCGATTATAGAGTCAAAGTGTCTCATTCATACAATACTCGGGCCAATCGACAGAAAAAGATGGATGATCTTGAGGAAGAGAACAGAGAGTTGAGAGAAGAGATCGACACTCTGAATAAAGATCTGAGAAAGCTTCATAACGACATGCAAGCTCTTCAAGCACAGATGCAATAACAACGGACTGTGATCTCAGAGATCACATCTACGCCCATAGTGGAAAAGTATGATCCCAGGTATAAAATGCCGAAAGATCGCCCCTGGGGCATGCCACACAACTATATCCCGGAAGGATATATTTCGCCGATCATGGAAGATCCGGAAACTGTAGCAGGAGCCGCTGGGCCTAAAGGTTACAAACTTCGGGAAAGCGAAGATGCCAGGGGCATAACGACAACTCCTGAAGGTTACAAACTTCGGGAGGCGCCAAGGGTCTCCGTCGTAATGACTATACCACAACCCATGGTACACACTGTCCCGGAAGGACAGATTCCACAGATACCTTCTGGTGGAAACGAAAGTATGGATAACAGAATGAACGAGTTCCAGGAACAGTTCCTAGAAATGCAGAAGGAGCTTCAGGCTATTTGCGGTCAGGATCTATTTGGAAAGGATGCCGCACACCTTTGTTTGGTCCCTAATGTGAAAGTTCCGCACAAATTCCAATAGGTATACGTTCTATTCTGCTAGAAAAAGTAAGAAGCACAATAACTAAATTGTGGTTTTTCTTCAAGTCAATTTGCAGTAAGGTGATCGATCCTGCGATCTTACCAACATTGCAAAAAGAAATAGTTATTACTTTGTGTGATCTTGAAATGATTTTTCCTCCCTTGTTTTTTGACATAATGGTTCATCTAGTTGTTCATCTGGTGAAAGAGACACAATTGTCTGGACCGGCTTATATGAGATGGATGTACCCTGCTGAACGTTATATGAAAATATTAAAAGGGTATGTTAAAAACCGAAGTCGACCAGAGGGTTGTATTGCCGAACGATACATTGTTGAAGAAGCGATTGAGTTTTGTACTGAATATCTGTCCAATGTACAATCAATTGGACTCCCCAAATCTCATATTGTTAGAAAAAAAGAAGGAAAAAAGTTAATTGGAAATAAAGTTGTGACAGTATCAAGGGTCGAACGGGATCAAGTGCATTTGTATGTTCTGCACAATGAGAATGAGGTTGAGCCGTATGTTGAAATGCACAAGGAGGTTCTCCGAGGTTTAAATCCGAATAGAAATGAGAATTGGATTGTACGAGAGCACAATCGAAGTTTCATACCTTGGTTTAAGGATCATATTTATTCAAAGTATTATTCAGATCCCGCTTCAATAACAGAAAGGTTGAGATGTTTAGTGTAACACCCCCAATCTATACCTCCAAGCTATTAAAGCGATAACAATTAATCAGAGTATAATTAAAATTCACGGCATAGACCGAGGGGTCATATCAATTTGAAACAAACATACAACAACCTGCTCATATAGATATGCAACAATTCAGGTAGCACAAAACAAAGGAACTGAGTTCCTACAACCCACAATTCAATTACAGAATAAAAGCGGAAGATCCGTAACTGAATCTCATATATGTATATATAAAAAGTTTGCCTGCCATATCCAATATCATACATGGACAATCCAAAAGATAGATATACATAATACAAAATAATCACACTCGATCACCCCGACTACCCGGTGCTACATATCAGAGCCGACCGACAAAAGAATGAAGACCTAAGCTTCGCAAAAAGACCTCCAACATCTAATCTGCAATGCCTCATAGAGAATTAAAAATAGCATAAGGGTGAGAAACACAATCATAATATAATTGCATATAAGTATATAATAACACACAATTACACAACCATAATATTCTCACCACATTATACGCCATAATCCAATTACAAACCAACACAATGAATTTTCTCACATATCGGTCACAAAAGCATATCAATCATACACAAATCAATTATCACCAACACGTATATTCATAAATCAACTCATCAATTTCATTCATAATTCCACACACAATCAAACCGTTCATGAGTTATGCAAATGCAAAGAGACCGACACAACGACTCTATGCGTATGCACATGCGGTACCATCCATCCATCATTTCTCAACACCAGTTCACTCAGGAACTATTGGAACCATCGCTCGTTACTTAGTGTAACTCCCCGTCGGGCATACGATGTTCCCTGTCGCTTTAAGTCCTCTTGGTATAAGGCGTACGACGTTTATGGATTGCTTTAAGTCCTCTTTGTATAAGGTGCACGATCCGATCGCTTTAAGTCCTCTTTGTATAAGGCGCACGATCGTCTATAATCATCGCTTTAAGTCCTCTTATTTTTAAGGCACACGATCCCATCTGATCACTTTAAGTCCTCTTATTTTTAAGGCGCACGGTGTTATAGCGGATTCCCTCTGGAATCGATTCGTTGCTCACACCCACTAGGGCACACAACATCACAAGAATGCACATCATGATGCTTGGCATACAATAACTCACAACATTCAAATGCACACATATATGCAACAATATCCATCAACAATATCATGTTTTGCAATTCAAGCCCAAAACAATGCATTTATTTGCCATACGACCATAAACCATCATCACACCATCCAAACATATACATTCACATCACATAACATCACACCAGTCATACAGTACATATCATATGCATATTGCATAATAACACGTCAAATGCACACCAATGAAACGATAAAAGTTAATAACGACACATTCCAAATTTGTGACATAATTTAATCGGCCAACAATCTCGAAACCATTAATATAAGAAAGAACATGCCAAAAGCTTTCTAACGCACCAAACCGCGCCTCAAACCGGCTTACGGAATAAAATTTATAATGAAAACAAATTGAGAAAAGCTGTCATATTCGCATTACGAATCTCCTAGTGAGTCCTTCGCTTCTTCATTCGCAGTGCGAATGTCCCAGCGAACCAAGTGTCGCTCCTAGGATTTTCATCCAGGTACAAACGCGAGAGTGGCGCAGAAAAACAGAGGCGTCATCCGAGTAAATTTATCCCAAGAGAGGGAAAGGGAACACCGCATAAACCTGAGGAAGAGGGAAAGGAATGGTCATCGCAACCATAGCCTGGGTTCGGGAGTCGGTTACACGAGGGGAAGGTGCTAGCACCCCACGCATCCATCGTACTCGATGGGATCCACGCTTGTTGTCTATTCTAAGGGTGAGTTATACTATCATCTAGGGCTGTACTAAGACGGAGAAGGGGAGACAAAGACAGACTCGGTAGGACGTCGACGTCCTAGGCCTACGTACCCCCTTTGTACAATGGGGAATTCAGAGTCAACGTAGTTCGGACCAAGTTCTTTTTGTGTTTTTTATGAGCGACGTTAAGCTCGCGTCCGGCAGTTAGGGTCGATGCCTGTTTGCGACTCAGACGGAGGGTAACGTGCCCTTTTTGAAAATAGCCTTTAGTTTGACAATCCCGAAGGACAAAAAAAGTTTGAAGTTGGTTTGTGGTTTTTAGGACAGAAGTGGCTTAAGTTAGTTCATAAGTTGCATTGCACCAAAGTCTAGGGCACAGGGGCGAATACTTAACGCATCGTCCCAAGACAGGATGCTCGCTAAGCACTCTAGAAAGATGAGAGGAAGCCCCTCATTTCTCATTCCCCACGCTTAAGGCTCGTGCGCAATACAATTTATCCTTATTAATTATTTTCAAGAAGTTTGAGATGAGAAGAGAGAAGACACAAGGGAAACTCTAAGGGGAACTAAGAGTCCTAAAGTTATCATGCATGTGTGACCTACGGTTAGTGAGGTTTGACGACAACCTAAACCTAAGAGAAAAAAGATGAGAGAAGGAAAGAGTAAGGATGACCATGGATACTTATCCATACCCTGCATAAAAGGTTAGTACCAAACGGACATAAATAATATCAAAGCAAATGCAAACCAAACAATGGCAATATAATAGTGATAACAACCCAAATAAGGATTAAGAAGTCAAATAAACAACCCCAAGACAATGGCACAAGTGCCTTTTCAAACAGATAATCAGACAAGATCAAAGATGCGCATACAAGAATATCTCATGCAAAGAGCCATTAAACAAATAGTAAAACAACTTCTAAAATCATCAAATTAAATATCAATGTTTCTTAACCAGAAACAAACCAAATACCAAAAACTCCTGCAAAAAATCAAGATGTTAGTCACTTAAACAATTAGGCAAAGCTCAGGTGAGGAGTATGGTTCAATGTGCCAAAGGGAAGGACCAAAATGCAATATGAAATAATTTTAAAAATGATAGAAAAATATTTTAATGCACTTTATAATTTTATCTAACAGATGCAAAAAGAACGGATTGAAAATATTTTATGGATGCAGAGAAATAAAATAAACAAATTTAAGTATGCATGATATGAGTAATGCAAAAAGAAAATAACTAAATAATTAATTTAGATGATAAAAATAAAATAAAAAATAAAAAATAAAATTTGTGAAAATTTTATAAAATGATAAAAAGCATGCATGAATTTTCTGGGAATTTTTAAATGCAATTATGTATTTTTAATAATTAAAAGATGAAAATGTAAGAAATTAAATAAAATAAAAATGGAGAAATAACGTGGGGGGTGTAATGAGTAAATACAATGCGTTGAAAATGATAATGGGCTGAAGAGTGGGGGTGCCATTAGCCAGCCCAACCACTAAGGTCCGTCAGCAAAATAAAAAACAAAAAAAAGAACACGCATAGACTTGGTCAACAATCAGACTCCATATGGGCCCTAGGATCAATCGTACGCTCTGCAGCTAGTCAACAAAATCCAAAGGTATGTGAGATCAATGGTCAGGATGAAAAGGCACACCAAACTTACCAAACACACACACACACGTAACCTGTCAGTATACTATACTCCCCCATGTGCCTGGCACATGCTATTTTTAATGTGCTGGCAGCCTACCATTCGTATGATGCATCCAACGACCATGGTTTAGTCAACTAACGGAAAAGTAAACAAAAGGAAATAAAATAATTGGTGGAACATGGTAAGTACAGTGGGGTAATAAACACCTGATCGTCAGAATAAAAAGACAAAAATAAAAAACGTGGCGACATAATGGCCGTTAGATCAAAAGAATGGATGGTGGAGATTTCAT
This sequence comes from Lathyrus tuberosus, assembly GCA_022829125.1. NCBI lineage: Eukaryota > Viridiplantae > Streptophyta > Magnoliopsida > Fabales > Fabaceae > Lathyrus > Lathyrus tuberosus. The sequence continues at coordinate 678,519 of JALAZF010000706.1, read as the reverse complement.
CTCCTACCTCCAGCCACCCCACCTCGCCGGAACCCTCACCAGCCGCCGGAGCTAGGGTTCTGGCCACCTCCTCCGTCACCTGCAACTAAAAACCTGCCCAGAAAATGCAAAACCATATACCATCCTGTCCAGAATTCAATGAGGATTCCAAATATATCATCCAAAATCACAAATCGTTAGTGTATAATAAAAAACGAAAGGAGAAAGGTTAGGGCATAAAACTTTAAACGCACCATACAAGCAATATACGCATCCATATTCAAAACAACTTATATCAGCATGATCTATAGACATCACACAACATTATGCACGATTAAAATTCAAGTTTCATGATCACGAAAAAACCCACCAACCTGAGATGGTACAATATGAATCCTTGGCTTTGGCTGTGAATGATGGTTGATTTTTACTCTATGGATCACCAGGAAGAGGTTTGTGGAAGAAGTTCGTGAGGAAACCTTGTGGATTGTGACATTTATTGAAGAAAAGCTTTAGGGTTGCACACTTCAATTCGCCTCTAAATGTACGTGAATGAATCCTAACCAGTGCATGAATGGGGTTAAATAGACTAGGGTTTTCCACTGATAATGAATTGGGCTTGGGCAATTCATTGTTTAGTGAGTTTTGGACAAATTTGGAAAATCACATAATGTTAGATACACCTCCTCCCATGCATGAATGTCCAACTATTTCATGATGGATCACTTGTATCTGAATTGCTAATCACACCCAAATTGGAATTGGGCCTTGAGATGTATTGGTTAATGAGTTTTAAATGATTTGGCAATTTTGAATAATGGAGAATAAGTGAAGAATACACCATGGATTCACTTGATTCAAATGCCCAAAATGTCCCTTATGAATTGTCCTCTGATGTTAAAAAGTACCTTGAAGCAATGGAATTAATTATAGGTCCATATGCCCCAAAATCCAAAAGTTGTGAAAATGAAACCCTAAAAACCACTTTGCCTTATTTTGATCATACGTTGAGCTTCACAAATGACATGGAGACCCACTAGTACTTGTTGGAATGAGGAGAAAAATATCTTCAACTTTCATGTTGGAGAAAAATTCATTTGAAGCTTTCTTAATGATGAAAAGTCAAGTTGAATGCAGTGCAGGAACTTGCCCAAAAAGGAAACTTTCAAATTATAAGTCATTTCCATTTTTAGTAACTTTTGCACCAACTCCTGATTCTTGATGAATGGCATGAAACTTGATTCTTGAAGACCATATGAGGATGTGAGACCTTGAAAACCTTGGAGAGAACCTCCAAATTCCACAGTTGACTTCTTCTCTCATTGTTGACTTTTACCTAATTCAACTGATTTCCAATCCATTGGCCAATTGAATCTCTCCTGAACCAAACTGATGGACAATCCTCCACTCCTAGATGCTTAGGGACCCAGGGAATACCATGGAATCAAGTCTTGCCCAAAAAATCAGAAATAAACTGACTTTATAGCAAACCCTAGTTTTGGTACCCTCAGTCAAGGAGGAAATAGCACAGTCTCCAAATCCAAATTCCTCTGAATATGATGTGTATCCTCTCCAACAAAGATAAGATATGCCATTTGGGTGATGATAAAAACCCCAAGAGCTTGCCCATTGGAGCAATAAACCCAAGAATCTCAAAACCCTAATTTATGCACTAGTTAGGAGAAAGTGATCCACTTGAGCTCTCTTGCTTGACCATATGAAGAACATCTTCTCCTCTTGAATCATGCCTCAGACACCCTGACCCCATGCTTAAGAACCAATGATATGTACACATGATAATGCAAAATGAGATGAAACATAAGCCAGTTAGTAATAAAGTAAGTAGGGCAAATTTTGGGGTGCAACAGCTGCCCCTATTCAATCAACTTGATCCTGAGGGTATGATAGCGACGACTTTCGGACAATCGGGATACACGGAGATTGAATACCAAAGAACCCAGAAATTTGCAATCAACAAAGGAGGGACGACTCCATTGGGGAACAAACAATAAATGTTGCGCTGTCACAACACGTACGAGTGTTGGAAATCAACACTAACGGGTGTTATCTATGCTGGGAATAGACACTGACGGGTGTCAAGGAATCAAAGATATCAAATACGGACGGGTATCGAAAAGGTACACGGACGGGTGTAAAAAGGATTCAATACGGACGAGTGTAAAAAGGATTCAATACGGATGGGTATCGAGAAGGTACACGGACGGGTGTAAAAGGTTTCAATACAGACGGGTATCAAGAAGGTACACGGACGGGTGTAAAAAGGATTCAATACGGACGGGTATCGAGAAGGTACACGGACGGGTGTAAAAAGGATTCAATACGGACGGGTATCGAGAAGGTACACGGACGGGTGTAAAAAGAATTTAATACGGACGGGTATCGGAAAGGTTCACGGACAGGTGCAAAAGGTTTCAATACGGACGGGTATCGAGAAGGTACACGGACGGGTGTAAAAAGGTTTCAATACGGACGGGTATCGAAAAGGTACACAGACGGGTGTAAAAAGGTTTCAATACGGACGGGTATCGGACAGGGTTTAAAGCAACTTTTATCGGGGATTAGTCTCGCTGGGCAATGGATAAGTCCAAAAGACTCTGTCGGGGAGCACAAATATGAGGAACGCCTCCTTCCAAAATCTCCTGAGTTGTGCCATTTCCATTGGGAAAGAGAACTGGCAAAGAAGGTATCAAACCTGGCTTATGCTCCGGATGCAAATGTTTGAATTTTCCCGTAATGCTCCACACGAAGTGGAAATGCTACGCGTTCGAGGATGCAATGCAAGTGCTTATGATATGCAAAAAGGGGTTCCTCCAGCAAAATAAATGCCGGAGAGAAAAGATTGATTCAGCTGGGGATGACAAAAATAAATTGTCCTCTGAATCTAGGAACTCTGCTGAGAAGGGTCGTACTGATCAACAACTTCTGCTGGGGATGAAATCCCGAAAGAACTACCGGGGACCCCACCTGTCTTTCACTGGAGGTAACATCCAAAACTTGAGATTTCTCCTCTGCTGGGGGAGTTGAGGATGGACGCCAATAACGGAACCGGAAGTCTGTTACTGAAGATTGCTAATATCCACTTGGCTCAGAACCTGCTGGGGAGAACAGTCCATGATACTATCCTGCTTGGGGATACCGCTAAACTTAGCCTGCTGATGGGGAGAATGACTTTACTCCCTTCTTGCTGGGGACTAGAACATGACATCATCGGTGAAAGCACGCTTCCTAACTGGATGGGGACGGTGAACACCCTAATTCTGTGGGGAGACAACGTCTTGATCTGGAGAAAATACTTTCCTGAGCCTCCTGCTGGGGGAAGTCTGCTCTGCTGAGGAAAGTTTTGTCCTGCCGGGGAAGGAGCAATCTCACTGCTGGGGAGTACAATACTGTTGCCCTGCAAGTTAAATAACAACAAAAGGAGAATGCCACAACATAACTATCACTGTTAACGCCTATGTAATTTCTACCGCTTTTCGTTATGCTTCACAAAGTTCAAAGTTTTATATGCAATGTTTATCAAAAATATCGGACGTTTTTGCGAACAAAACAGTAAAAGTAAAAGTAGAACAAACAATGGAAAGCTCTCTGAGTGAAATGAATATTTTAATGAGAAGAGTGGCCTGTAAATAGGCATTTACATTTGGAAGCAATTCCTAGAAAGAGGTAATTGCGCAAAAACAAAAAGAAAATACACATGTCGGCAATGTGGGAACAGATATCCACCATGATTCGACTCAGCTATGACCCATATGACTTGCTTATCCACAAATGTCTTGACCTTCGAAGAGACTAACCGTACTGATCCTTTTCTTTCAGAATTTCCAGGTATTGAGAGTGCTTCACAGATTGAACGCAGACCGTAGCCTTTCGCTTATGAATCCCTAACTTTTGCCTGGATCGCCCTTTTCGGGTTTTCAATCCATCGGGATACCCATTTTTGTCAAAGTCGCCTTTTCAGGTTTTCAACTTTGCGGGTTTACACATTTCTTTTTACATTTTATCCCTAATTTTTGCCCGAACCTTCTCCTTTTATGGTTCGCCGGGATGCCCCTTTTTTGCCTGGACTTTTCTTTTTATGTCCAGCGGGTCTCTTTTATGCAAAGTATTTTTTGACTACGTCTGCGTTCACAGGGGATGAAAAATCTTCGCCATCCATAGTGGAAAGTAGTAAGGCTCCACCAGAGAAAACCTTTCTGACTACATACGGCCCTTCGTAGTTTGGAGTCCATTTGCCCCGATGATCTGTCTGAGGAGGAAGGATCCTTTTCAAAACTAATTCACCTGTCTGAAAACTCCGAGGACGCACTTTGTGGTCAAAGGCATGCTTCATCCTACTCTGATACAACCGGCCATGTGCGATGGCTGCCAACCTCTTTTCTTCAATAAGGTTCAACTGATTCAATCGGGAACGTACCCATTCAGCTTCATCAAGCTTTACGTCTGCCAGAACACTCAAAGATGGAATCTCGACCTCTAAGGGTAAAACTGCTTCCATACCATATACCAACGAGAAAGGGGTTGCCCCAGTTGACGTGCGCACCGAAGTACGATAACCATGTAAAGCATAAGGTAGCATTTCATGCCAGTCGTTATACGTTACCACCATCTTCTGCACGATCTTCTTGATATTCTTATTCGCCGCCTCAACAGTGCCATTCATCTTCGGACGATATGGAGAAGAGTTGTGATGCTCGATCTTGAAACTCTGACATAGTTCCTTCATCATCTTGTTGTCCAAATTCGAGCCATTATCAGTGATGATTCTCTCCGGGACCCCATAACGACAGATGATATCCTTCTTTATAAACCGGGCTACCACTTGCTTGGTGACGTTGGCGTACGAGGCTGCCTCCACCCACTTTGTAAAATAGTCAATGGCAACCAAAATGAAACGATGCCCATTGGAAGCAGTGGGCTCAATCTTTCCAATCATATCAATGCCCCACATTGAAAAAGGCCAGGGAGATGACAACACATTTAGAGGCGTAGGCGGTACATGCATCTTATCTGCATAAATCTGGAATTTATGGCACTTTCGGGCGTACTTGAAACAGTCAGACTCCATAGTCATCCAGTAATATCCTGCCCTCAACAACTTTCTAGCCATGGTGTATCCACTGGAATGAGTACCAAAAGAACCCTCGTGAACTTCCTCCATCAATAGGCCTGCCTCGTGTTCGTCAACACAACGTAGCAAGACCATATCGAAGTTCCTCTTATATAACACATCGTCCTTGTTCAGAAAGAAGTTTCCTGCCAACCTTCTTAGAGTCTTCTTATCCTTGGTGGAGGCACCCTCTAGATACTCTTGTCTCTTCAGAAAGACCTTAATATCACGATACCATGGTTTGCCATCAGACACATCTTCAATTGCAAACACAAAAGCCGGTCTATCCAGACGCATGATTCTAATCGACGAAGTTTCATTCCAACGGTTCACCTTATACATGGATGCCAACGTTGCTAACGCATCAGCCATCTGATTTTCAGCTCGGGGCACATGATGAAAATCCACCCTATCAAAGAAAGGTAACAATCTTCTGGCATAGTTGTTGTAAGGCACCAAATTCGCCTGACGAGTCTCCCATTCTCCTGTAATCTGATTAACTACCAAAGCGGAATCACCATAGACATCGAGGTTATTAATTCTCAAATCAATTGCTTCCTCTAACCCCATGATGCATGCTTCATACTCCGCCTCGTTATTGGTACACACGAATGCTAACCGGGCAGTGAAAGGTATATGAGAACCCTTCGGATTTATAATGATTTCCCCAATTCCATTGCCATATGAGTTGACAGCCCCATCAAAAATCATCTTCCACTGCGATCCAATCTCAGGTCCTTCGTCAGGCAGAGGCTCTTCACAATCCTTCATTTTCAGAAACATAACATGCTCGTTTGGAAACTCAAACTTCATAGGCTGATAATCCTCGACTGGCTGTTCAGCAAGATATTCTGACAGAACACTTCCCTTAATGGCCTTCTGAGAAACATACTGAATATCGTACTCTGTCAAAACCATCTGCCAACGGGCTATCCTTCTAGAAAGTGCTTGCTTCTCAAACACGTACTTAATCGGATCCATCTTCGAAATCAACAAGGTTGTGTGATTTAACATATATTGCCTTAGGCGCTTGGCTGCCCAAGCGAGCGCACAACATGTCTTTTCCAGCATAGAGTATCTTGATTCGCAATCAGTGAACTTCTTACTCAGGTAGTAAATGACGTGCTCTTTCCTACCTGTCTCGTCGTGTTGATCGAGCACACAACCCATTGAATTCTCAAGAACCGTAAGGTACATAATCAACGGTCTCCCGGACACCGGTGGCATAAGGACTGGAGGTTCCTGCAAATACGTCTTTATCCTTTCAAACGCCTCTCGACAATTTTCATTCCACCTGACCTCTTGATCCTTTCTCAACAACTTGAAAATTGGCTCACATGTGGCTGTCAGATGAGAGATAAACCTGGCAATATAATTCAACCTCCCCAGGAACCCACGAACCTCTTTCTCTGTCCTCGGCTCAGGCATCTCCTGTATGGCTCTTATCTTTGCAGGGTCAACCTCGATACCTCTTTCACTAACAATGAATCCCAGCAATTTACCAGACCTTACGCCGAAAGTGCACTTGTTCGGATTCAATCTCAATCTGAACTTCCTCAACCTTTCAAACAATTTCTGGAGGTTTACCAAGTGTTCTTCCTCTGTTTGTGACTTCGCAATCATGTCATCAACATAGACTTCAATCTTCTTGTGAATCATATAATGAAAGAGAGTCACCATTGCCCGCTGATAGGTTGCCCCAGCATTCTTCAATCCAAAGGGCATTACCTTGTAGCAAAATGTTCCCCACGGTGTTATGAACGTTGTTTTCTCCATGTCCTCTGGGGCCATTTTGATTTGGTTATACCCAGAGAAGCCATCCATGAAGGAAAACACAGAATATTGAGCAGTATTGTCCACTAACACGTCAATGTGGGGGAGCGTGAAATCATCCTTCGGGCTCGCCCTATTCAAATCTCGGTAATCAACACACATCCTAACCTTCCCATCCTTCTTGGGTACAGGTACAATATTGGCAACCCACGGAGGATAATTTGTCACAACGAGAAATCCAGCATCCAACTGTTTCTGAACCTCTTCCTTGATCTTGACAGCCATATCTAGTTTCGTCCTTCTCAATTTCTGCTTGACTGGAGTACAACCCTCTTTAAGCGGCAGTCTGTGTGAAACAATGTCAGTATCAAGTCCAGGCATGTCTTGGTAAGACCAGGCGAACATATCCACATACTCTCGAAGTAACTCAACCAATCTTCTCTTAACAGTGTTTTCCAGGGCAGCCCCAACCTTTACTTCTCGTTTAACATCCTCGGTTCCCAGATTAACAGTCTCAACTTCCTCCTGATGAGGTAGAATAACCCTTTCCTCTTGTTTCAGTAGCCTGGCTAATTCTTCTGGTAAGTCACAGTCTTAGTCAGTCTCTTCTTCGGCCTGATAAATGGGATTGTCGAAGTCATATCGAGCCATAGCTAAGTCATGGGTGGAATCTGAACAAAGGAACCTGCATGATGGATGTTTTATGTTTATTATGAGTGCAACAAACAAGAAAACACATTGCCATTTTGATGTGGGTTAATGCAAAAGTAAAAAATAGAAAGACAGGGATCAAAATATTTGAATGAAAAAAATGTCCTTTATTGATGATAAAAATATAAAATAAACATCAAAGCCCTACAAATAAATGTCACCACGTCTTGGGCAGAACGTAGGACTCAACATAACAGAAAACAAAAGTAAATTACTCCGGGCGCGTCACTTGGATGACTTTCTCGGAGGACCAGTTGCCTAAACTCTGACCAGGGGTGCAGGGACGGATCCATTCATCCATGTCACAATCACTATCTCCTTCATCCTCAATAGCATTGACTCTGTCGAAGAAAACACCGGCACTAGTGAAATGGACTGGACCATAAAACTTGGGAGGCTCTTCAGGACGCCTAGGTGGCTTGTAACCCAGTCCGTGAGCATCTTGCTTTCTTTGAACATCAATGACACTACCCCACTTCTGAGAACCACCTGCTTCAACTATAGCGCGCGCCTCTTTGAAAGAGGACATTGGAACTTCTGGTTGTATGACGACTTCAGGTTGGTCAACCACCTCAGGCTGATTGACTGCCTTTGGAGGTTCCTCGGGAATTTTCACAACTTCAAAGGCTTGGCACAAGGTTTCCTGTACTTCACCATCTACCTCTACATACTTGAAGGTCGATAGGTGACTCACCATAATATCTTCTTCACCACAAACGGTCATGACGTGGCCATCCACCATATACTTCAACTTCTGGTGCAGCGTAGAAGTTACTGCCCCAACACTATGGATCCAAGGGCGGTCCAACAAACAACTATAGGCAGGCTGAATGTCCATTATGTAAAAGGTGGTGTTGAAAATCTCAGGACCCACCTTGATCGGTAGAACTAACTCTCCAAAAACTGACCTCTTGGAGCCATCAAAAGCACGTACCACCAAGTCACTCGGTGTACAAATCAACCCACAAGTATCCAGTTTCATCAAAGCCTTCTTCGATAGCACATTCAAAGATGACCCAATATCAACTAACACATGCGACATTAAGGAGCCACGACATTCCATTGAAATATGCAGAGCGTTGTTGTGATTCCTCCCAGCCGGAGTCAGATCTAAATCGGTGAAACCCAAACCATTACCAGCATTCACATGAGCCACAACCCCTTCTAACTGGTTGACAGATATCTTCTGTGGTACATAAGCCATATTCAGAATCTTCAGCAATGCATTTCGGTGTGCCTCGGAGCACAACATTAAGGATAGAATGGAAATCTTCGATGGAGTTTGGTGAAGTTGGTCAACAATCTTGTAATCACTTTTTTTGATCAACCTCATAAACTCTTCTACATCTTCTGAGAAAGTATCCCCACCTGGCTTTGTCATAGAATTATTTGGTTCCTGCCTCTGTACAAACTCATCCATCATCTGTTTACCTTTGTCTTGTCTTGAACTGCTAGCTTGATTCTCGGACGGAACAAAGACTCTACCACTCCTAGTGATAGCCCCTGCCTCAACAAGATTTTCAACCCCTGCATTCACAGCTGATGTCTCTTCCAATTCCAGCTTCTTACCATTAACAAATACCTCGGCCCCATAGTTCCATGGGATGGCCTTGGTACTCTCATACGGGATTGGTCCAGGAACAGTAATAGTGACCGGCGCTGGTCTCGCCGGCGCTGATATAGTTATCGTCTTGAATGGAATTGTTATCGTGGCAATATCAATCTCTCTGTCAGTAACAATACTCTGCCTACAACCTCTGTCAAACTGTAGTACCCATTCGCTAATCATTTCCTGAATACCTGCTTTCAATGAATCACAACCGCTTGGCTGCGACACGCATTCTAAACAACCCTCATCACAACCGGGAAATACTCCTCCCTTCAACAGTCTTTCCTTCACCACACCCAAGGGAGTTTGGACTTCGTTCACATCTGAAATCAAACTCAAGTCTTCACCTTCTTTAATAATAGCATTGATCTTTGGCCCACCGTGATTCGGCATCGGGTTCTGATTCACATTTGGAACATCGTTGGAGAAATTGATGGCCTTGGAATCCACCAAATCTTGAACCTGATGCTTAAAAGCTCATAGTTCTCAATATAATGTCCGGGTGCCCCAGAATGAAACTCACAGTGGGCGTTGGCGTCATAACCGGGAGGTGGATTACCAGTAGGTGGAGCCAATGTTCTCTTCTGAATTAACTGTAGCTTTAACAAGTACTGAAATAATTGAGCGTAGGGAAGAGGTGGAGTGTCAAGATTCCTATCCTGCCTAGGCTGTGGTCTGCGAGAAGCCTGATTTTGTCGTTGAGACGCTGCTGGCTGCTGAGGTGCTGCTGGGATGGTTACAGAAGCCACCTGCTGATTGTAGTTCTGACGAGGTCCATCTCTACCACGATATGATGACACAGAGTTTGTATCTCCCTCTTTCTTCTTGTAACCACTAGCATAAGGCTTCTTACTTCCTCCAGATGAGGACCCATCACTGCCTGATATTTTCCCCGCCTTAATTCCGCTTTCTACCATCTCTCCTACCAAGATCAAATCAGCAAACTTTCCAGTCATACACGGTACCAGCTTTTCATAGTAATGACCCTGCAAAGTGGCCATAAACATAGTTATCATTTCACGTTCCAACATGGGAGGCTGAACCTTAGCTGCCAGTTCACGCCACCTCTGGGCATACTCCTTGAAACTCTCATTGTTCTTCTGTGATAAGTTCTGCAGCTGTGTTCGGTTAGGAGCCATATCAGTGTTATATTGATAGTGTCTAATGAATGCTCCTGCCAGATCTCTCCAACTACGCACATCCTTCCTCTCTAGTTGCATGTACCACTCCAGGGATGCCCCAGATAGGCTATCCTGGAAGCAATGCATCATCAGCTTTTCATTCTTCGCATGCGCAGCCATTTTGCTTGCGTATGCCCTCACATGGGTCCTCAGACAAGTCATACCATTATACTTCTCGAAAGTGGGAGTCTGAAACTTGTACGGAATAACAACGCCTGGAACCAGCCCCAAATCCTCTAGATCCATTCCCATGGAATCCTGATTCACAACACCCCTTAGCTGCTCCTCAATCAACCTGATTCTCTGATCATTGTCAATCTGGGGACCAGCATCCCCACCTGGCAGAGAAAATGCATCATCTTGAACATCATCATACTGACGGCCATGGACTGCGCCAGCACCAATACCACCTCCCACTGCAGTGGGAATCACAACACTTTCTCCTCCGCCCGAAGGAATCACAACACCAGCAACAGGAATGCCTCCGCCCTGAGAGCCATTCTGAACATTATTACCAGTAACACCAGTCTGAATTCCTCCATGAAGGACACCATCTTCATCAATTCTTGCAATCAGTGGCTGAACGAGAGTCCTCAACTGCTCTTGGCCCTGAGCAACACCTTGCATTATCTCCATGAATTGGTTCATGCGAGTTCGCATCTCAATGATCTCATTCTGTACCTGATCCATGAGCCTCTTCTGATTTTGTCTGGTAGGATACCGGTGAATGTGCTGATCTGCAATCCTGAGATTTAGAACAAGATAAGAATACCGGAGATAAACACCTGTCATGCAAAATGATTATGCAAAACGATTATGAATATGCAAATGCAAATGGACATGCTTGAAAATTCACAAGGCGATCCACCCCTTGATTCCGGTTTAATAACGAGATATAATGGAACTTCTGCTCATATATTAAGAAAACCAGAGAAAAGCCAAATGTCAATAATCACAAATCTAAGGTAACAAGTCTGAATATAAAAATCATAGGTCCCAACCAACAAGCCTGGTGGTGATCCAAATACAATAAAAGAGAACAGGAAACTATGGCATATCATCAAAGTTTACAAGTGTCAATCCTCCCCATCCACTATGCTTTTTGCACCAGTCTTGAATCTCCTTGAACAATTTTCTGGTGTCGGGATGCTTTGGTCTCTGGATTAGTCGTTGAATGAGAAGGTCTCTCCTGTGTATAATCCCATCCAAGTATCGGCAATGCAAATCCCAAGCATCTTCTCCAGAAACAACATCCATACTAGGCCCCTCATGTCTAGATCTCTTCACTTCAGCTTGGATCTTCAGTTCCTCTATGGAGGCTATGGCTTCATTAAGTCGACCCTCGACTGCTTGTCTCTTGAATACCCCTGACAAGATCTCAGCGTCTTTCTTCTTGAGCGTCGACTTCAATTGATCAATCTTAGCTAGGTAGTCGTCTTCCTTTGTCTTATTCTCAGCCATGGCAGTTTCTTGGTGATCATTGAACCTGTGGATTTTCAGCAAAGCCTTGTCTAATTCCTCTTTCTTAGATTCGAGAACCTTAATGATACTATCCAAAGCTTCCTTCATATTTTGTCTAGATGTGACCATGTCCGCTAGCTCTTTTTCTGCTTTAGCAAGGAGCTCTGTCTTCAACTTAGCGGTATGAACAGCTTCACCCCGCTCATGCTTCCACTGATAAATCTCTCTTTTTAGCTCACTATTTTCTTCCCGCAGCCTTTCCTTTTCAGTCCATAATTTGTTATACTTCTCCAACTCAACTGTGGTAGGAGGCTCGATCACCAAAGGATACAAAGGTGGTTCCACCGGGAAGGGAAGAAGCTCCTCTTCTGCCCTCTTCTTAATCCACTCTTTATAGGAAGGGAAAGCTCGGTTATTACATTTCCCGAATGGAATTTTACCCTTCTTGGTCACCTGTTTCCAAGCATTCACAATCTTCCTTATCAACCCTTGATCCTCAATACCATTGAAGAATAAGGACTCTAAGACATCTCGCTCTTCGGGTGGACCTTTCAAAGGATAACCAAACTGTCTGATAGTTAGGGAGGGATTATAGTTAATTCCACCTTTCCTCCCTATCAAGGGTACATTAGGGAATTCTCCGCACTTGCAAATGATCTCCATTCCTAACAAGTCACGATTGAACCAAACAATGTTGTCCGCAGTCAAGCCCATTACCCTCTTTGACCACTTCAGAGAATCTCTCGTATCAACGAAAGCGCCAGATTCGGGGAGATGACTTAGAAACCAAGTAGCTAAGAGCGGTGCACAACAACTCACAGTTTTTCCACGCCTATTCTCATTCTTGTAGTGAACTGAGTGATACACATCACCAAGCAAGGTAGGTATAGGATTCTTCGAAATAAAGATTCTGACGGCAGGCATATCCACCAGATCAGGAATATTCGGAAACAGGACAATCCCATAGATGCACATAGCCAGAATAGCTTGGAAAGCAGTCCAATTCTTCTCTTTAACCTGTATGCAAGCTTGGTCAAACAAGAACTTCAATAAGAAACCCTTAAGTCCTTGTTTTTCTTCAATATTACTGTTCAGAACGGATTCACTAATATGAAGAGCCACATCCATTTCTTTTACCCCGGGGTGTTCTTCAGAAAAGAAAACTATATCATGCCTGATGGGGATTCCCAAAATAAATGAGAACTCCTCCAACGTTGGGGCCAAGATGTAATCTGGGAAAGTGAAGCAACGCAAAGACGGATCGTAAAACTGAAGAAGTGTATGAATGACGTCCTTCTCATACTTGGAGATATTGTAGACAAATTTCAGAAGTCTCCCATACCTTCCACTGAACTCTATACGAACTCTGGAACCAGCCATATTAATCAGCTTATGAATCAACGCCAAGGTTGGATCTGGGAACGAATAGGCAACAATCTTCTTTCTCTGGACATCCATGTCAAGGTAACCTCAGAAAACCGGAATCAAGAGTAAGATACGAGCCCTGAAAAATGTCAAACATGTCAGAATGCAAGAAAAATGATATGCTCATACAAACATGGGGTCAAGGCAACATTGCTGGATGTGCTGTGCTGAACGAGAACCACAACCCAGAAAACCAGAATTCTGAACCACTGAGATAACCAGGAACCCAAAATAATCAGACATTGATGAGAAATCCAGAAAACCGGGTAGGTTGAAGGTCTCGGTTACCTGCAAACCTGCAAACGCCCATCCCCTCTCACATGTGGGTACTAGGATGTTCAGTATCCCAGGCTCTCAGGTTGAGAAATGATGATACGTTCACCATTTCTGGTTTGGCATCATCATCAATCGAGGAGGCCTCAACTGATTCTCCAAAGCGGAAGATCCTCGGCTTTGGCACTGAGGTCGAGAAACAATAGTACATACATCCCTCGGGGTACAGTACTATCGTTAATCGAGGAGTGCCTCCACTGATTCTCTTCAAAAGGTAGGGGCCATCCTTTGTGAGTTCCAAAGTGGGCCCTCGGGTGCGAATGGGTTTGCCACAGGATGTGGTCTGCCACCTTCACCACTAAAGAGGGATGTTTCCACTAAGGTCCTCAATGATCGGTCACCAGAGTCGACAGCTCTCTCAATCGACATCCCAACATACGCAAGACACACACGTTAGAATGCGTCCCAAGATAGCCTCGTCTGGTTGTAAATTTCGTGAACACACAAACGTACCAAGCGGGCACGTAGGTCCCACTACTCTCCACACTAGTCCTAGGGTATACTCAAGCCTGGGTATTGGGCTTATCTCTCAGACCCACCCAACCTGTAAAACAAAAACAGCCAGCACAACACAGCAGTATGATAGTAATAAAGATGAGATGCAATGCAGAAAAAGCTGTACAAATAAAGAAAAACAAACACAAAACACCCAAAGATAACAAAGACAAGCAAGCGTTAGGATTGACTCGCTTAGGGATGGACCGACATAGGTCAACCGGTCCCCAGCAGAGTCGCCAGCTGTCGCTCCCAGGATTTTCATCCAGGTACAAACGCGAGAGTGGCGCGGAAAAACAGAGTCGCCAGCCGTGTAAATTTATCCCAAGAGAGGGAAAGGGAACACCGCATAAACCTGAGGAAGAGGGAAAGGAATGGTCATCGCAACCATAGCCTGGGTTCGGGAGTCGGTTACACGAGGGGAAGGTGCTAGCACCCCACGCGTCCATCGTACTCGATGGGATCCACGCTTGTTGTCTATTCTAAGGGTGAGTTATACTATCATCTAGGGCTGTACTAAGACGGAGAAGGGGAGACAAAGACAGACTCGGTAGGACGTCGACGTCCTAGGCCTACGTACCCCCTTTGTGCAATGGGGAATTCAGAGTCAACGTAGTTCGGACCAAGTTCTTTTTGTGTTTTTTATGAGCGACGTTAAGCTCGCGTCCGGCAGTTAAGGTCGATGCCTGTTTGCGACTCAGACGGAGGGTAACATGCCCTTTTTGAAAATAGCCTTTAGTTTGACAATCCCGAAGGACAAAAAAAGTTTGAAGTTGGTTTGTGTTTTTTAGGACAGAAGTGGCTTAAGTTAGTTCATAAGTTGCATTGCACCAAAGTCTAGGGCACAGGGGCGAATACTTAACGCATCGTCCCAAGACAGGACGCTCGCTAAGCACTCTAGAAAGATGAGAGGAAGCCCCTCATTTCTCATTCCCCACGCTTAAGGCTCGTGCGCAATACAATTTATCCTTATTAATTATTTTCAAGAAGTTTGAGATGAGAAGAGAGAAGACACAAGGGAAACTCTAAGGGGAACTAAGAGTCCTAAAGTTATCATGCATGGGTGACCTACGGTTAGTGAGGTTTGACGACAACCTAAACCTAAGAGAAAAAAGATGAGAGAAGGAAAGAGTAAGGATGACCATGGATACTTATCCATACCCTGCATAAAAGGTTAGTACCAAACGGACATAAATAATATCAAAGCAAATGCAAACTAAACAATGGCAATATAATAGTGATAACAACCCAAACAAGGATTAAGAAGTCAAATAAACAACCCCAAGACAATGGCACAAGTGCCTTTTCAAACAGATAATCAGACAAGATCAAAGATGCGCATACAAGAAAATCTCATGCAAATAGCCATTAAACAAATAGTAAAACAACTTCTAAAATCATCAAATTAAATATCAAAGTTTCTCAACCAGAAACAAACCAAATACCAAAAACTCCTGCAAAAAATCAAGATGTTAGTCACTTAAACAATTAGGCAAAGCTCAGGTGAGGAGTATGGTTCAATGTGCCAAAGGGAAGGAACAAAATGCAATATAAAATAATTTTAAAAATGATAGAAAAATATTTTAATGCACTTTATAATGTTATCTAACAGATGCAAAAAGAACGGATTGAAAATATTTTATGGATGCAGAGAAATAAAATAAACAAATTTAAGTATGCATGATATGAGTAATGCAAAAAGAAAATAACTAAATAATTAATTTAGATGATAAAAATAAAATAAAAAATAAAAAATAAAATTTTTGAAAATTTTATAAAATGATAAAAAGCATGCATGAATTTTCTGGGATTTTTTAAATGCAATTATGTATTTTTAATAATTAAAAGATGAAAATGTAAGAAATTAAATAAAATAAAAATGGAGAAATAACGTGGGGGGTGTAATGAGTAAATACAATGCGTTGAAAATGATAATGGGCTGAAGAGTGGGGGTGCCATTAGCCAGCCTAACCACTAAGGTCCGTCTGCAAAATAAAAAACAAAAAAAAGAACACGCATGGACTTGGTCAACAATCAGACTCTATATGGGCCCTAGGATCAATCGTACGCTCTGCAGCTAGTCAGCAAAATCCAAAGGTATGTGAGATCAATGGTCAGGATGAAAAGGCACACCAAACTTACCAAACACGCACACACACGTAACCTGTCAGTATACTATACTCCCCCATGTGCCTGGCACATGCTATTTTTAATGTGCTGGCAGCCTACCATTCGTTTGATGCATCCAACGACCATGGTTTAGTCAACTAACGGAAAAGTAAACAAAAGGAAATAAAATAATTGGTGGAACATGGTAAGTACAGTGGGGTAATAAACACCTGATCGTCAGAATAAAAAAACAAAAATAAAAAACGTGTCGACATAATGGCCGTTAGATCAAAAGAATGGATGGTGGAGATTTCATCTCCTACCTCCAGCCTCCCCACCTCGCCGGAACCCTCACCAGCCGCCGGAGCTAGGGTTCCGGCCACCTCCTCCGTCACCTGCAACTAAAAACCTGCCCAGAAAATGCAAAACCATATACCATCCTGTCCAGAATTCAACGAGGATTCCAAATATATCATCCAAAATCACAAATCGTTAGTGTATAATAAAAAATGAAAGGAGAAAGGTTAGGGCATAAAACTTTAAACGCACCATACAAGCAATATACGCATCCATATTCAAAACAAATTATATCAGCATGATCTATAGACATCACACAACATTATGCTCGATTAAAATTCAAGTTTCATGATCACGAAAAAACCCACCAACCTGAGATGGTACAATCTGAATCCTTGCCTTTGGCTGTGAATGATGGTTGATTTTTACTCTATGGATCACCAGGAAGAGGTTTGTGGAAGAAGTTCGTGAAGAAACCTTGTGGATTGTGAGATTTGTTGAAGAAAAGCTTTAGGGTTGCACACTTCAATTCTCCTCCAAATGTAGGTGAATGAATCCTAACCAGTGCATGAATGGGGTTAAATAGACTAGGGTTTTCCACTGATAATGAATTGGGCTTGGGCAATTCCTTGTTTAGTGAGTTTTGGACAATTTTGGAAAATCACATAATGTTAGATACACCTCCTCCCATGCATGAATGTCCAACTATTTCATGATGGATCACTTGTATATGAATTTCTAATCACACCCAAATTGGAATTGGGCCTTGAGATGTATTGGTTAATGAGTTTTAAATGATTTGGCAATTTTGAATAATGGAGAATAAGTGAAGAATACACCATGGATTCACTTGATTCAAAGGCCCAAAATGTCCCTTATGAATTGTCCTCTGATGTTAAAAAGTACCTTGAAGCAATGGAATTAATTATAGGTCCATATGCCCCAAAATCCAAAAGTTGTGAAAATGAAACCCTAAAAACCACTTTGCCTTCTTTTGATCATAAGTTGAGCTTCACAAATGATATGGAGAGCCACTAGTACTTGTTGGAAAGAGGAGAAAAAGATATTCAACTTTCATGTTGGAGATAAATTCATTTGAAGAATTCTTGATGATGAAAAGTCAAGTTGAATGCAGTGCAGGAACTTGCCCAAAAAGGAAACTTTCAAATTATAGGTCATTTCCATTTTTAGTAACTTTTGCACCAACTCGTGATTCTTGATGAATGGCATGAAACTTGATTCTTGAAGACCATATGAGGATGTGAGACCTTGAAAACCTTGAAGAGAACCTCAAAATTCCACAGTTGACTTCTTCTCTCACTGTTGACTTTTACCTAATTCAACTGATTTCCAATCCATTGGCCAATTGAATCTCTCCTGAACCAAACTGATGGACAATCCTCCACTCTTAGATGCTTAGGGACCCAGGGAAAACCATGGAATCAAGTCTTGCCCAAAAAATCAGAAATAAACTGACTTTATAGCAAACCCTAGTTTTGGTACCCTTAGTCTAGGAGGAAATAACACAGTCTCCAAATCGAAATTCCTCTGAATATGATGTGTATCCTCTCCAACAAAGATAAGATATGCCATTTGGGTGATGATAAAAACCCAAGGAGCTTGCCCATTGGAGCAATAAACCCAAGAATCTCAAAACCCTAATTTATGCACTGGTTAGGAGAAAGTGATCCACTTGAGCTCTCTTGCTTGACCCTTTGAAGAACATCTTCTCCTCTTGAATCATGCCTCAGACACCCTGACCCCATGCTTAAGAACCAATGATATGTACACATGATAATGCAAAATGAGATGAAACATAAGCCAGTTAGTAATAAAGTAAGGAGGGCAAATTTTGGGGTGCAACACCAAGTCAGAAAGGAAAATAGCCTATAAAATTCCCAACGTTCGCAGTGCAAACCATCCAGCGAACCTTCGCTACACCCTTCGCAGTGCGAGTTCCCCAGCGAACCAAGTCAGAGAGCAAACAACAAAAAATAACCCAAAGTTCGCAGTGCGAACCTCTGGTGAATGCTCGCCCCCACCTTCGCATTGCGAATAGCCAGCGAATGCTCGGTTTCCCCTTCGCTAGGGGATTCGCAGTACGAACCTGCAAAAACCAGAAATCCCAGCAGCGCTGTTACATAACCCAAAATGATATTTTCTCAACCAAAACATTTCCAAACCAACATATAACAATCAGAACCTAGTCTAATCATGCTAACAAGTAATCTACCGCATTTACATCGATTTCCAACCGCGAAAACATCGATTTCTCTCTGTTAACCCGGAATAAAAAACTATGAAAACACAACAAACAATCCAATACACACATACATAATCATACACAAGCATAGTATAATCGAGTTTCGCACCCTTACCCAATTAAATTGCATTTGAAAAGTCGGTTGAATCGGTTCCTAATTCCACAAGTTTTCCTCTCTTTTCTTCTTTCTCTTCTCTTTCCTTCTTTCTCTTTTTCTTCTCTTCTTTTTCTTTCCTTTCTATTTTTCTCTCTTTTCTTTCTATTATATGGAAAATATAATATCTACCCAACCAAAAGACCAAAATACCCCTACACTCAAATATCTCGCAAACGCTCCCAAAACGCGATAAAATATAATCTCGACGAAAAATAATATATTTTCAAACAAAAGTAAAAAATAAAATAATATAATAATAAAATATTCAAAACGACTCAATTAAATAAAAATAACTAAAACTGGGGCGTTACAACTCTCCCCCACTTAGAAATTTTCGTCCTCGAAAATAATACCTGAGACGAACAACTCTGGATACGCCTCCCGCATCCGATTCTCCAACTCCTAAGTCAAATTGCCCTCAGCAGCGCCTCACCACGCTACCTTCACCAGTGCAATATCCTTGCCCCTCAACCGCTTCGACTCGCGATCCAAAATCCTAACTGGTAATGCCTGAACCGTAAGGTTCTCCCTTACCTCCACCTCATCCATCGAAATCACATGCGACGGATCCGGAACATACTTCCAAAGCTGTGAAACATGGAATACATCATGCAAATTCGACAGACTCGGCGGCAACGCCACCCTATAAGCCACAGCACCAACTCTCGCGGATATCTGGTAAGGACCAATAAACCGATAAGTAAGCTTCTTCGATTTCAATGCACGACCAACACCCGTTACCGGCGTAACTCTCAAAAATACATGATCACCCTCTTGAAACTCAAGATCTTTCCTTCTTCGATCATGATAACTCTTTTGCCTACTCTGAGAAGCCTTCATTTTCTCGCGAATAAGCTTCACCTTTTCCGTAGTCTGTTGCACTAACTCTGGTCCAACCACCGCACTCTCACCAGATTCGTGCCAACACAACGGTGTTCGACACCTCCGTCCATACAACGGTTCAAACGGTGCCATTCCAATACTCGAATGGAAACTGTTATTATACGTGAATTCAATCAACACGAGATAACTATCCCACGCACCACCTTGTTCAAGAACACAAGCCCACAACAAATCTTCCAACGACTGAATCGTTCTCTCGGTCTGTCCATCCGTTTGCGGATGATAAGCCGAACTCAATCTCAATTTAGAACCCAACGCCTTTTGTAAAATTTCCCAAAATCTCGAGGTAAACCTTGGATCTCGATCTGAAATAATACTTAACGGAACCCCATGCAACTTCACAATCACACTGATGTAAATCTCGGCCAACCTTTCTAAAGAAAAACTGATGTTAATCGAAATGAAATGAGCCGATTTAGTCAGCCTATCTACAACCACCCAAATAGCATTATGCCCTCGATGAGTATTCGGCAACCCCGTCACAAAATCCATGGAAATGTTATCCCACTTCCACTCAGGAATACCCAACGGTTGCAACAAACCACTAG
Source organism: Lathyrus tuberosus (assembly GCA_022829125.1). NCBI lineage: Eukaryota > Viridiplantae > Streptophyta > Magnoliopsida > Fabales > Fabaceae > Lathyrus > Lathyrus tuberosus. The sequence goes on along the minus strand of JALAZF010000706.1, from coordinate 658,147 downwards.
GCCTCAGATGTTCTACCTTCGATTTCTGACAAGTCAAACACGCATACACAAACTGAGCCACATCTCTCTTCAATCCAGACCACCAGAAAATCTTCTTCAAATCTTGGTACATCTTATTAGCTCCCGGATGTATACTCAAATTACTCCGGTGTCCTTCCTCCAAAATCATCCTTTTCAACTCCGCATCATCCGGAATACAAATTCGACCTCGGAACCTCATAACACCTTTATCGTCCACTTTAAAGTCCTTATTCACACTTTTCTCTCCAACCGTCATCAAATCCACAAATTTCACATCCATCTTCTGTTTCTCACTAACCGTCAACAGAAAATCATTAGTAACCTTCAACATACCAAGCCTCACACTGTCAGACGTCACTTCACACACCAAACTCAAATCTCTAAATGATTCCAAAAGTTCCCACTCTTTAACCTTCAAAGCGGACATATGCAACGATTTCCGACTCAACGCATCAGCTACCACATTAGCTTTGCCAAGATGGTAATTTAAGCCAAAGTCGTAGTCCTTCAAAAATTCCAACCATCTACGTTGCCTCATATTCAACTCTTTCTGATCAAACAAGTATTTCAAACTTTTATGATCACTTAAAGACTTCGAATCTTGCACCATAGAGATAATGCCTCCAAATTTTCAACACAAAAACCACAGCCGCTAACTCAAGATCATGAGTAGGATAATTTTTCTCATGAACCCTCAATTTCCTCGAAGCATAAGCCACCACCTTACCTTCTTGCATCAACACACCACCTAAACCAATCAAAGACGCATCACAATACACCACAAACGGTTCATTAGGATCTGGTAAAATCAAAATCGGAGTTGTCGTCAATCTTCTCTTCAGCTCACTAAAACTTTCCTCACAATGAATATCCCAAATGAACGTTTTGCCTTTACAAGTCAACTGGGTCAAAGGAAGTGCTAGCTTAGAAAAACCTTCAATAAACCTTCGATAATATCCGGCTAATCCCAAAAAGCTTCGAATTTCAGTAACGGATCTCGGAGCCTCCCATTGTAGAACTGCCTCTACTTTAGATGGATCCACAGCAATACCATTACCTAAAATTACATGTCCAAGAAAACTCACTTCTAACAACCAGAATTCACACTTCGACAGTTTGGCAAAAATTTTCCTCTCCTTCAAAACCTGCAAAACAATACGCAAATGCTCTGCGTGCTCCTCCCGAGACTTAGAATAAATTAAGATGTCATCAATAAACACAACAACAAATCGATCCAAATGCTCGTGAAAAATATGATTCATGTACTCCATAAACACACCTGGCGCATTAGAAACCCCGAACAGTATCACCGAATATTCATAACGACCGTAACGTGTCCTAAAAGTCGTATTTTGAATATCTTCCTCTTTCACTCTTATCTGATGATACCCTGACCTCAAGTCAATCTTACTAAACACACATGCACCAACCAACTGATCCATCAGATCATCAATTCTCGGAAGAGGATATTTATTCTTAATCGTCACCTTATTCAACTGGTGATAATCAATACACAATCACATACTTCCATCTTTCTTCTTCACCAATAAAATTGGAGCACCCCAAGACGACACACTTGGTCTCACAAACCTCTTTTCCAACAATTCATTCAACTGCTTCTTTAACTCAACCAACTCAGATGCCAACATTCGATATGGTGCCATCGATACAGGTCTAGTACCAGGAACTAGATCTATAGAAAACTCCACCTCTTTCTCTGGCGGCACATCTGAAATATCCTCAGGAAACACTTTCGGAAAATCACACACAACATGAAACACATCGAGTGAAACTTGACTATCCACAGTCAACGATGCAAACAACCCAAACAACTGAGCTTCATCCGCCAAAAGTTTCTTCAACTCTTTGGTAGATAAGAAACTCAAGTCTTCGTCTTCCTCAAGAGAAGGAAATCTTACTAGCTTATGATAACAATCAATATGAACCCGATTAAATTGTAACCAATTCATTCCCAAAACCACATCTAACCCTTCCAACGGCAAACACACCAAATCCATCTCAAAGTCTTTACCATAAATGGTCAAAGGAGAACTTAAACAAACCAAAGAAGTAGTTACTGACCCCATTGTTGGAGTATCAATAACCATCTAACCACCCATCAATGACAACACAAGATTCAAATGCTTCACGCACTCGGACGAAATAAACGAATGAGTCGCTCCGGTATCAATAATAGCAACTAAAGGCGTACTATTAATAAAACAAGTACCTCTGATCAGATGGTCTGCACTTGAAGTCTGAGTCCCTGCCAAGGCAAAAACTTTCCCACCACCTGGAGCTTGCTTCGGTTTCGGACACTTCGTACTAATATGACCAGGTTCACCACAGTTGAAACACCTCACCACATTCTTCCTCTTGCACTCAGCTGCGACATGCCCAAAACCTCCACAATTAGAACACTTCTCCGTACCCTTCTTACATTCGAATTGACGATGTCCTAATTCACCACACCCAAAACATCTCAGAGAATTAGACATACCTCCTCCACTCGGCCTTCGATCAAAAGTACCCCTTTGCTTACCCTTATCTGCCGGTGTCACATAAGGACCACCACGGAACTATTGCTTCCCTTTCCTCTCGCTCACACTCTTATAGTTAGTAGAACGAGCTTTACTATCCTCCTCATAAATCCTACAACAATCCACCAAGTCTAAAAACCTTCGAATCCTTTGGTAACCGATTGTCTGCTTTATCTTAGGACGCAATCCATTCTCATACTTCACACACTTAGAAAATTCCCAGTCGCTTCAGCATAATGGGGATAAAACTGCACCAGCTCCACAAACTTAGCAGTATAATCAACAACAGACATACTACCTTGTTTCAATTCCAAGAACTCAATTTCCTTCTTTCCTCTTACATCTTCAGGAAAATACTTCCTCATAAACTCAATGCTAAACACAGCTCAAGTAATCTCCTCCTCTGTAGCTTCCAACACATGACGACTACTAACCCACCAATCATCAGCTTCTTCCAGTAACATGTGAGTTCCCAGTCTCACCTTCTGATCCTCATCACAATCCATCACTCGGAAAATTCTTTCAATCTCTTTCAGCCAAATCTGTGCACCATCAGGATCATATCTTCCTTTGAAGATAGGCGGTTTGTTCTTCCTGAACTCATCATTACCAGCCGCATTAGGTGCACCCTGCAGAGCCCGAGCCATAGCTTGCATCGCAGTAGCTAAAGCAGCATCATTCCTACCAGCCATATTCTGTTCATTTCCAGTAACAGCAACTATGGTTAAACAAACAGCTCACCGAACCACAAAAACTAACAAGGACTGACACAAACTGACACGGACTGGCTCTGATACCACTTAATGTAACACCCCTAATCTATACCCCCAAGCTATTAAACCGATAACAATTAATCAGAGTATAATAAAAATTCACGGCATAGACCGAGGGGTCACATCAATTTGAAACAAACATACAACAACCTGCTCATATAGATATGCAACAATTCAGGTAGCACAAAACAAAGGAACTGAGTTCCTACAACCCACAATTCAATTACAGAATAAAAGCGAAAGATCCGTAACTGAATCTCATATATGTATATATAAAAAGTTTGCCTGCCATATCCAATATCATACATGCACAATCCAAAAGATAGATATACATAATACAAAATAATCACACTCGATCACCCCGACTACCCGGTGCTACATATCAGAGCCGTCCGACAAAAGAATGAAGACCTAAGCTTCGCAAAAAGACCTCCAGCATCTAATCTGCAATGTCTCATAGAGCATTAAAAACAGCAGAAGGGTGAGAAACACAATCATAATATAATTGCATATAAGTATATAATAACACACAATTACACAACCATAATATTCTCACCACATTATACGCCATAATCCAATTACAAACCAACCCAATGAATTTTCTCACATATCGGTCACAAAAGCATATCAATCATACACAAATCAATCATCACCAACACGTATATTCATAAATCAACTCATCAATTTCATTCACAATTCCACACACAATCAAACCATTCATGAGTTATACAAATGCAAAGAGACCGACACAACGACTCTATGCATATGCACATGCGGTACCATCCATCCATCATTTCTCAACACCATTTCACTCAGGAACTATTGGAACCATCGCTCGTTACTTAGTGTAACTCCCCGTCGGGCATATGATGTTCCCCGTCGCTTTAAGTCCTCTTGGTATAAGGCGCACGACGTTTATGCATCGCTTTAAGTCCTCTTTGTATAAGGCGCACGATCCGATCGCTTTAAGTCCTCTTTGTATAAGGCGCACAATCGTCTATAATCATCACTTTAAGTCCTCTTATTTTTAAGGCGCACGATCCCATCCGATCGCTTTAAGTCCTCTTATTTTTAAGGCGCACGATGTTATAGCAGATTCCCTCTGGAATCGATTCGTTGCTCACACCCACTAGGGCACACAACATCACAAGAATACACAACATGATGCATGGCATACAATGACTCACGACATTCAAATGCACACATATATGCAACAATCTCCATCAACAATAATCATGTTTTGCAATTCAAGCCCAAAACAATGCATTTATTTGCCATACGGCCACAAACCATCATCACACCATCCAAACACATACATTTACATCACATAACATTACACCAGTCATACAATACATATCACACGCATATTGCATAATAACACGTCAAATGCACACTAATGAAACGATAAAAGTTAATAACGACACATTCCAAATTCCCGACATAATTAAATCGGCCAACAATCTCGAAACCATTAATATAAGAAAGAACATGCCAAAAGCTTTCTAACGCACCAAACCGCGCCTCAAACTGGTTTACGGATTAAAAGTTATAAAGAAAACAAATTGAGAAAAGTTGTCACATTCGCATTGCGAATCTCCTAGCGAGTCCTTCGCTTCTTCATTCGCATTGCGAATGTCCCAGCGAACCAAGTCAGAAAGGAAAATAGCCTATAAAATTTCCAACGTTCGCAGTGCGAACCATCCAGCGAACCTTCGCTACACCCTTCGCAGTGCGAGTTCCCCAGTGAACCAAGTTAGAGAGCAAACAACACAAAATAACCCAAAGTTCGCAGTGCGAACCTCTGGCGAATGCTCGCCCCCACCTTCGCAGTGCGAATAGCCAGTGAATGCTCGCTTTCCCCTTCGCTAGGGGATTCGTAGTGCAAACCTGCGAAAACCAGAAATCCTAGCAGCGCTGTTACACAACCCAAAATGATATTTTCTCAACCAAAACATTTCCAAACCAACATATAACAATCAGAACCTAGTCTAATCATGGTAACAAGTATTCTACCGCATTTACATCGATTTCCAACCGCGAAAACATCGATTTCTCTCTATCGACCTAGAATCGAAAACTATGAAAACACAACAAACAATCCAATGCACACAAACATAATCACACACAAGCATAGTATAATCGAGTTTCACACCCTTACCCGATTAAATTGCGTTTGAAAAGTCGGTTGAATCGGTTCCTAATTCCACAAGTTTTCCTCTCTTTTCTTTTTTCTCTTCTCTTTCCTTCTTTCTCTTTTTCTTCTCTTCTTTTTCTTTCCTTTCTATTTTTCTCTCTTTTCTTTCTATTATATGGAAAATATAATATCTACCCAACCAAAAGACCAAAATACCCCTACACTCAAATATCTCGCAAACGCTCCCAAAATGCGATAAAATATAATCTCGACGAAAAATAATATATTTTCAAACAAAAGTCAGAAATAAAATAATATAATAATAAAATATTCAAAACGACTCAATTAAATAAAAATAACTAAAACTGGGGCATTACATTTAGCATATGGTCCAAGTTTGGTTGTGTTTTCTTATAGCGCATACGCAATTAATGGATACACATTTTATACCAAAGAACAAGATGATAAAAGTACTATGCAAAATAGTGGTGTCACCGTGGTAGCTGAAGCAATGCACATTTCAAGTGTGAAAGATTTAAACCCCAAATTTGCAAATCTGTCATATTTTGGGGTTATCGAACGCATGTGGGTGTTTGATTATGAGAAGTTTCAGATTCCTATATTTCGTTGCAAGTGGGTTGAAAATAATAATGGCGTACGAATGGATAAGTCAGGAGTTTTGCAAGTGGATCTTAATAGGGTGGGGTACAAAGATGATCCTTTTATTCTAGCCTCTCAAGCTAAACAAGTGTTCTATGTCACTGATCCAACTAGTACAAAATGGTCTATAATGCTTTTATCTAACAAAGTAATTGATGAAAACATTGGAGATCAAGGTGATATTGATGTTGATATTGAATCATTTACTAGAAATGATCAAGATGAAAATATTATAGCGAATGAATCATATACAAGAAATGATCATAATGAGGGTATTTGGATCAATCCAACCGTCCGTGTTGTTAAGAGACGGGTAGAACATATTCCAACCAAGAAAAGAAAGAGACGTTAGTGAAAAAGGTACTAGTTATAAAATTATAGCTTATATCATTCAATAATATTAATTAGTTGTCATGTTATATATAGCTTATATCATTCAATGGATTATGGATTATGGATTTTTATATTTGTCATTTAATTTTTATTTTTTTCTTTCTTACAGGTGAAATGGCTAGTGACCATGACGACACACACGAGACACATGATGAAAATGAAGCTCAGAAGGTATATAAATTTTCACAATGTTGCTTATTAGTGATGCTACTTGATAACACAAAACAACTATATATTAATTCTTATTTGTTTGTCTATGTGTAGTGCCCTCGTCAGCGTAATGGCATAGACTGCGGGTATTTCGTTTTGAGGTTTATGAGAGAAATCCTTCAAATGGATCGATTAGAGATTCCTATTACGGTATGCATGGATTTATAACTTAGGATTTATTTTAATATTTATCGGATATGTCATATAATTTATTATTTTTAACTAAATCATGCATATTTTGTTTTGTTATGTAGTACTTTGACGAATACGCGTGTTCTCATTACACGAAGGATAAATTGCAAGAAATTAAGGAGGAATTGTGCGAATACCTTATTGGAAAAAAGTCATATAAGGTATAGGATAATGGGATTATGTGAATGTATAGTTTTGTGAATGGTTTATTTTATGGGATTGTATAGTTTTGTGAATGGTTTATGTTATTTATGTGATTTTGGAATGTAATTGTATAGTTTTGTGAATGGTTAATGTAAATGACTTGAATTATAATGGAAATGATTTATGTGGTTTATGTGATTTATGGGATTAGTGGAAATGGTTAATGAACCATACTAGAAATTGTTAATGGAAATGTGAAATATACAGGTTTATTGAAATGGCTTGAATTATACAGGTTTCTGCATAAAAAAATGGTTAAAATGGGATCTTTAAAAAAAATCATTAAAATTATACGTAGAGAAAAGACAGCGCTTTCTAGAAAAAGCGTTGTCTATAGTTCACAACAGAAAGCGCTTTTCCTAAAAAGCGCCCTCTAAAGGTATAGAAAAATTCATAACTAAAGTTATAGGCATACATTAGACAGCGCTTTTAAAAGTGCTGTCTAAAGGGGGCCTTTAGAAAGCGCTTTTCCTAAAAAGCGCCCTCTAAAGGTATAGAAAAAATTACATTAGACAGCGCTTTTTCTTGAAAAAGCGCCCTCTAAAGCTATAGAAAAATTGATAATTAAAATTATAGGCATACTTTAGATAGCTCTTTAAAAAGCGTTGTCTAAAGGGGGCCTTTAGACAGCGCTTTTTGTTGAAAAAGCGTCCTCTAATGTATACTTTAGAGAGCGCTTTTTCGTAAATAAAAAGCGTTGTCTTTACCTACGTCAGCGCTGGCTTAGGCAGCGCTTTTAAGCGCTGTCTAAGGCCTAAAAAAGCGCTGTCTAATGTCTTGTTTGGCGTAGTGTTAACTAAGCTCAAAGACAATGGAGAAGTTACTGCAAAATACTTACAACAGTGGAATTGCCCTTTCGTTAAGAGGAAAATCGCTGGAAGTAAAATTGTACCGGCTTCTTTGTGTAAGTCTAGTAAATCAGTTGACGAATCATTCAAGTCTCCTGAAAAGTCAAAATCTCAATTTGTGAATCGAGGGTTTTCGGAAATTTTAATTTTTTTTGTGATTTATTTTTTATGGGGAATTTTGTGCAGGTATGAAAATTTAAAGTTTTTCCATAGCTTAGTAATTCGATTTGATTGTTGTGATTGAAAGGGTCGATGATTTCATTCACTAATGTCAGATCTACGTTTGAAACTTTAAGTGATATGAATCCATTGTTTTTAATCTCCATTGTTTTAGCCTAAATAGTTAGAATTGCTCCTATCACTGAAACTATTCAGCATTAATTTTTTGATTCTCAATTGCTTTACCGCAAATGTTTTATCCTAAATTGTTTGAATCTCAACTATTGCAGCTCCTTCGAATTGCTTAAATTATTCGACATCCATCATTCGGATCTCAACCATTACAACTCTCTTGAATCGCTCAAACCATTTAGCATCCATCGTTCAAATCTTATCTATTCCAACATTAATCCTTCTAATCTGAATATCGCTCAATGGTTTGAAAAATGTTTGTTTATAGCACTGCTTTTAGTTGCATTTGACTTCTAGTTAATTTTAATAAATTATCCTTTTCTAAATTATTTTCTAATTTTTATTTTTATTTTTATTTGTAGACCTGAACTCATTGCACCATGGTATCAATCTCATCACAGTTACATCAATATGGTTTGCTTTCTGTTCATGTCAATTAATCAGTTTCTTGTATCTTCTAAATTTTAATGACAATTATGGCTTTTTGTTCATGTTTTAACATGCGTTTGGTGTATTTGCTTCCATTTAGTGTCAATTTAGATTCTGTTGTGATCCTAATTTCATTATGATTACAGGAATATAGTAAATTTCTGGAGTTTAGAGCCTCCCAGAACAGAGTTGGATCTTGAGGTCTGACAATTCTCTAAATGTGTGTAAGATAATGCTATAGTTTGGTACACTTATCAACAATGCTACTCTTATTCTTGGCATAATAATCTTCCTGAGTTGTTGCTTTTAGAGTTGGTAAGGAATATGGTATAATGTTGAGTACTATTTTAATATTTTAGTTTTCTTAATTCAGTTACTTTCACTACAAGAAAATATCCAAGTAACGACAGTCAAGCTATGACGGTTCAGATTTAACCGTCCTCATCTTCGACCTACGGTGGTTCTCACGGAAGTGTTGGACAACTGTCCTTGATTTGTGACACTGTATAACCGCCGCCGCCCCCAAAACACAACAGCTAAGCCACATCAAGGGGCCACAGAGGTTCATCGACCCGCCTTCCCATGAAAGACACGTCAAGTCAACATATTTAAAAGGATGCGATGGTTCACCTGTCTGCCTTTCCATACAATGCTCATTCAGATTTTTAGGGGTTACGATAGTCGAGTAATACCTGTCATCCTTCTTTTTAACTTCCCACTCAAAACCATCAAAATACCTCCTCTAATTTAACTTTCTGAAACACCGCTGAAACAAAAATGCAGCTCAAAGGAAAACGCAAAGGAACTTGGAACCACCGCTCTCAATCGGAAGACGCAAACAAACTTGGAACCACCACTCTCAACTGCAAAATGAAAATGAAATTTTCAAGGATACTCAAGAGGTTAGCCTAAGTTTCTTCTCCTTTTGCCTCTGAAATCCTAAGTCCCTAAAATTTCTAACATTATGCTTCTTACTCTGAATCGGGTTCCTAACATTATGTCACTCGAGTATGAGGTACTCTAAATTGCCTCTGAAATCTATTGGATTCTTCAACTCCCTGAATGCAAATTATATGTTAATTTATGTTTGTTATACACCTTGTGGTTACTGATTACTTCATGGATGTTGTTCATTATTAGTTGATGAAATATGTTGCTTAAGGATTTGTGTTAGGTTTAATATGTTTGATAATTAAGAGTTTTTTTGTTGGTTCTTTAATTGGGCAATTGTGTTAGGGTAATTAAGTTTCAGACTTTTTTGGTATTGATATCAGAATCTCAAATGTTAAACTACTGTTATATTTTATTTCTTACACACTCATTTGATTCTTTAACCTTACTAATCAGATGGTTGCAAGATATCGATAGAAAATAAACCGAGTTAGTAGCTGCACAGAGTGCATTGGAAAACCTTCGGCAACTAAAAAATGAAAACGAATTATTGAGGGTAGAAGTTTAAAGCTACATTTCTCTGTTTTTTTGGGTTCATTCATTCTCTTTTATCTCTAATGGGCTAATGCTGCCGAACTCGTTTTGAGCAGATGGAAAATGCAAGTAAGATGAGTAAGGTAATGGAATTGGAGGAAGAAATCAAGAAGCTGTCGGGTCAGCAAAATCTTCAGCAGCGTATTCATCATCATGCTAAAATTAAGGTAACATCATCTTGCACCTCCATTATTTTTGCAGGCGCTAAGTTCAATATGTTGACAAATTATTTATTAAAATTTGGCAAGGTATGTTTAATTTAGGCTTAAATAATGTTTTCATCCCTGTAAGTTGGCGAGTTTTTGGTTTTCGTCCCTGTATCTTTTTTTTTTCGGTTTTAGTCCCTATATCTTACTTTTTGTTGGTGTTTAGTCCCTAAAGCCAAAATCCGCAGGAAAATCCGAAGGTTTCCTGCGGATTTCCCTGTGGATTTTCCTAAAAACCAAAATCCGCAGGAAAATCCGTAGGAAAATCAACAGGAAAATCCGCAGGAAACCTCTGTAGGGACTAAACACCAACAAAAAGTAAGATATAGGGACTAAAACCGAAAAAAAAAAAGATACAGGGACGAAAACCAAAAACTCGCCAACTTACAGGGACGAAAACATTATTTAAGCCTTTAATTTAATAGTTTGAATCCGATCACGAGATTGATGGTGTAATAATGCTACAGGAGGAAAACAACACATTAAAGACGCAGAATGAACAACTTAGCGCAAAGTTACGCCAGTCAAATCACTTCATGACACGTGTCCAAGAAGACATTGCTCGGCTTCGTGCTTCTACAGGATCAAAACAATATATTGATTTTGATCAGGAGCAATGCCTGAGGAAAAATGTGAAGGTTAGTTTTCTAAGTAGTATGGCTATGTTGTACTCCAAATTGCTAAAACAATGGATGCTTAAATATTAGTGAATAATGTCACAAGAGACTGAGGAAGAGAAAATTCAATTAGCACAATAGTTACTGAAATTGTGTACAAATGTTCTAAAGGTAAGAGACAATAATTAGTGGATTTTAGTGCAATAAACAAAGAAAACAAAATCACTTAACTTGGAAAGATACTAATTAAATTAATTGTATACTAATTTGACAGTGATTATGCGTTTACATTCAGGCTGCTGGAATAGCAAAACCAGTGTCAGATGTGAACCGTACTATTGCTGAGGAGGCCTTAGACAAGCTCAAGAATAGGATAACTTCCCTGGAAATGGAACAAGAAGATTTGAAGTTTAAGGTATGTAATATATGTGTATGTTTATGTCTATAGAGGATCTACATACTAGTAGAGTGAATCCCAATATGTCATAAAAAAATAACGAAAGTCGGTTCTTCTCTTCTAACACAGAATAAAATTATGAAAGAAAAGATTCGACTATCTGAACTCATGCCAAAAGCTTCTCCTTTGAGCTCAAAATCTGAAGAGAATCGAATAACTCCACCAAAGGCTAACAAAACTTCATTTCTTTCTAGTTTTGATCGATACTGAAGTGTTAGTTTTCAGATAGTTATTTATTTCATTATGCTATGTCTTACCCACGTTATATTCTTTGATTAACATGTAGATAAAAAACATGTATATGTACAGTGTATTTTAATTTATTTTTTGAACACTATGTACAGTTTAATCAATTAGAAATTGATATTAATATATAGAAGAGCTTTGTGATACTCAGAAATCTTGGTGAAGTGGCTGCTGGTGTGAAATGTTTTATTTGATCTTCCCTTTTGGTTTTTGCAGGTGAATTGAGGCAAGGTGGGAGTCATATCATTGTAATTAAAAGCACCGCTGAAAACAATAAGGATCTTCTCAACAAGGTAGTCTTCAAGGGAATCACTCAATGCATGGTTTGTGAGAAGGTTATGCAGAAGATCAAAGCATCGTTCAAGGATGAGCCCAATCTTCCCATCTTCATTAGAAGGGTTACAACCATCAGACATATTATCTTCAGAACAACAGTCATGACAGTTAAGTAGGGAAAGCACAATATCAACGCCTCTACTGCTGAGTTTGCTGTAAGCATCAACAAAAAGAAAAGAATGTCATTCAGTAGAGAAGATGCATGTTTTAACAAGACTCAGAAGTTCTATAGCAGCCTGAATTGGCATATTCTGATTGCTGGAGTTAGAAACTAAGGCAGCAGCCAGTGGTTGTTCACATCCATCTGTAGATCCAACAGACCGCCCTGTCTCAGGAAAAAGATCTCCAAAAAGAGCCTCATCCTCATGGAAAACTGCTTTTCAAACATTTTTGGGCCTCTTTGTAGAGTTTAAGTCCCATCCCTTTGTAAATATTTGATTCTGGGACTCAGTCATTGTATAAGTCCCGATACGATTTTAAAAATCTCGACGCGATCGCCATTTTCAAAACAATTTTCATCTGGGCCTCTCCTTGAGTTGTAAGCCTCTTCTTTCTTCTTTTCAAACTTTTTTGGGCTTTTTGGTAGAGTGTAAGTCCCATCCCTTTGTAAATAAATAAATTTGACATCATCATAAGGACACCAGCATCATTTTCCAATTTTCTCCAAGTACGGGTAACTCCATTTGGGCTTGACTCCTCAACCAGCCTCTCAATTTTCCTGATCTTTTCACCTACAGTAAATTCTCCTGCTAACCAGCGATACAGTTCCCTGTGTAAATGCGCCAAGGTCTGCGTGTTCCAGAGTAGGACCTTCATCGGAGGCTTTGTTGTTGAAAATACAACTAGGGCATTTCTTTTCATAAGTGGAAATGTTGGAAGCGGTTCCTCCGATGATGACGAAGATAGACGCCAATTTAACCACTTAGGCATAGTGTAGCGAGCGATTTTGGACACGGTTCTTAAGCGCTGGTCGCTCTCTGCGGTTTGAGCTTTGACTACAGGTCGATTTATTTTTTATCCTATTGTGAGCTGAATAAGGAAGGGAAATAGATGTCTCCAATTAACCCTGCTTGCATACTAAGTTTAAACAGCGGTCTGTTAGGTTACGGATGCTATCAATGTGGGGGGCCTTTGTACTGGTTATTTGTATTTTCGCCAATACTGTTTTCTTTCTTTTTTACCTGGGCATAAGGTTTCTGGCGGGGAACAAGGATTAGGATGTTAGGACTGATGCTTTTGAAATACTGCTTTTGATTGATGGAGATATGGGATTTGGGTTTTTTGTTGATCGCGCTCGCTAAGATCTTTTCTTTCGATCTTATGCCTACGTATTCCCATTTACCGAAACAGGGAAATCAGAGCGTTCGTAGTTCCTCCTATTCTATGGGAGGAAATTGGTTTTTGGTGTCTTGTTCAAAGCCCAAGACGTGAAGCGAAAGGTGGTTTGTATCTTGTTCAAAGCCCAAGATGTGAAGCTGAAAGGTCTATTTGTGTCTTGTTCAAAGCCCAAGACGTGAAGCTGAAAGACCTCGGCTTTAGAGAGAATTTGTCATCTCTAAAGAGGGGAGAAGGAGAATTACTTTAACTGGGATACGCGGATCCGAGCAATGCCATAATTTCCGAAGAAAGGGTTTTAACCTGAAGGAGAAGACTTTAACTCAGTGTAGAGCAATGCCATCTTTCCTTAGGAATTTCTCATGCTAAAAGAGGGACAGTGTCGTGGATATAGATGATCCAGAGGCTTGCCACTTACAGCGATTAGATGAAGGGGAAGGAGTTGTTGATGTTTGTATACTGTGAACGAGGCACAACTTTGATGCTAAAAGGTTAATTGGATTAACCAGTGGTTTTCTTATACAAAGCCTAAGAGGAGGCTATTTTTCGCTAGGAAAATCATTATACAAAGCCTAAGAGGAGGCTATTTTGTGTCCCGTACAAAGCCCGAGAGAGAGGCTAAAAGATTTTGACCCGACGATGGAGTCTTTTGGTATCTCGTATAAAGCCTGAGATGGAGGCGGTTGTTTGTTTGGCTCAATAAGAACCTTTTTGTATCTCATACAAAGCCCGAGATGGAGGCGAAAGGGGGATTGACTCAACGAGGGAGTCTCTTATGTGTCTCGTACAAAGCCCGAGAGAGAGGCTAAACGTTGTTTGACTCCGCTGGGGAGAATAATTTGTACAAAGCCCAAGAGAAGGCTAAGGTTATTGTGTCAGTTAAGTGACAGGTCCAGTATACTGATTTTGAAAGAGAAAATCAGTTCTTATATGAGCATCACTGTACTCATGGGTTAGATCTGAGGATCGGGGTTGTTTCCTTTTCTTTGGGGAAACTGGAAATCCAAAGGGTATTGAGACTGTCCGAGTCTGCGGGTTTCTTTCCTATTTAACGAAGGGGTCACTTGAGAATGTCTTTTGAGACTCAAGGAAGTTAGACTGTCCGTGTCTAAAGTTTTATCTTTCGTACTATGCTTTGAGAAACAGTAGTAGACTCTATGAAAGGACTGTTCTATGAGGATGACTAGGTTCTGTTCCTATACCTCTAGGAGGTCGTCGGGACAATTTGTACGAAGCCCAAGAGGAGGCTGAAAACTTTTAAGAAGCCGACGGGTCCTTGTACGAAGCCCAAGAGGAGGCTATCTTTCCCGGAGGAAGAGATCATTATACGAAGCCTAAGAGGAGGCTGTGAATACTTCTAAGAAGCCGTAGTGTCCTTGAATAATGCCCAAGAGGAGGCCGATGCTTTTAAGAAGCCCGTGGGTCTATCATCTCCTTTCCATTAGGAGAGATAACTCTTTTAAAGATAAAAACCACTGGTAAACGTGCGAGGTTTACTATCCAGCGACTTTTAGCTTTTAAAGAGGGTTCCTTAGTTAAGGTCCAAGATTATGACCGTAGTGGGTACCCAAACCCCGAGACATTCAAGGCAAGCTATCCACAAGGAATAGATCAAGTCAGGAAAGTTCGAGAATTTGGAAGAAACTCAAAGATGCCATTCACGGAGAATACATTCATCTTGGGGAGTAGAGCTTCTTGACGATTCCTAAGGAGGACAGCCGAAGAGAAGACTGTATCTGGTGCTCCTATTGGGGATCTAGGCGTCTATTTCTACGAATAAATGAAACGGCGTCACCTAGTTCTAGACGTAGTAGCCGGGGAAACTCGAAATATCTATACTATTATTACACAGTAGATATGATTTTATGAAAGGAGACTTACAGTGAGCAGCCCCACAATACAGTTTATAATATGAAAGCAGTAAACGAAAGCGATAACCACTTACTCGGTTGGAGTGCTTCCATGCTGTTTGGTTAGTTGTTCAACAAAGAAAGATTGAAAACAACAGTATATTCAAAATCAAAGGAGAAAGTGCTTTGAAAAAGAAAGATTTGGGGCTTACAGCTCAAGGAGAGGCCCAGGGTTTTATCAGTGAGCGCACTGTTTGACTTTGTACAGCGGGACTTATACAAGTGACTGGGGCCCAAAAAGGTTTTCTGTACAAAGGGATGGGTCTTACACTCTCTCAAGAGGCCCAAAAAGGTTTGAAGAAAAAAGAGTGGGGCTTATAACACGAGGGTAGGCCCAAATGATTTTTCGTTTAAAAAATGGCGATCGCGTTGAGGTTTTCTTTTAACGCAGAGGGACTTATACAATAAGTGAGGCCCAAAATGTTTTGGTTAAAAGGGGGATTGGGTCTTACACTCTAATAGAGGCCCAAAGTGTTTTGAATGGGTCTTATAGCTCAAGGAGAGGCCCAGATGATTTTTATTTTTAAACGGGCGACGATCGTGCCGTTTACTTGTACAGAGGGACTTATACAATGAGTGAGGCCCAAAAAGTTTTTGTACAAGGGGGGATGGGTCTTACACTCTCTCAAGAGGCCCAAAGAGTTTTGAAAACGATTTATGAGGGTTGAATTAATCCAAAACCCTAATTTGTTTTCAAAATGTATTTAATTGAATAAAAATTCAATTAAAATGATCAAAAATTGTTTAACACATGGAAAATAAATTGTGATCTTGGATTAATGCTTCAAAAATTAAGTATTGACCTACAAAATAATTAGAAAGCATTAAAAGTTGCAAAATCAATGTAGAAAAAATATTTAAAATGCCAAAAACAATCAAAATATTAATTCTTTACAAAAATATCAATTATATGAAATAAATAATATTTTTGGGATTTTTGTGAAAATAAAATATTTTAACATTTTTGTGAATTATTAAAAAAAGAATCAACTCAAAATCATTAAAACTCAGAGAGAAATTAATTTTTGAATCAATTAAACAAAATCACAAAATTCAAATATTTGAATATATGAAAAATGGCGCCAAGAACAGCTGAAGAACACGCGCATGTTCTTGGTTTCTCAGATTTGCATTTTCTATCCAATCTCCATGAATACGTAATCATATCATGTAATCCACATATCATTATGCTCGTCTCAACTTCACGATCATGTCTATGTACTTTAATTTCATTTAAATTAAACATACAACAAGAAATCACGAAGAGACCTCAAGAACCCTAATTTCTGCATGAAGGCTAGGATTTTTGATACACGATTCAAACAATGCAATTAATTGAGGGAAAACATTCCATGCATGATTATGAACATATGGCCAAATTATTGTGCGAGGAAATATGCATAGATTGAGAGATGACTAAGTATGTGCTTACCTTTAGGCCGTGACAGCAAGTTCAAAGTGATTTTTGATTTGGAGGTGTTACAGATGAGTTGTGATGAACTGAACAGCTTCCCTACACCCTATGGATTGTGTTTGGATGGTTGGACTTGATTGAAATTGGCTGGATCATTTTGTGGTACCTCAGCTGCACTTTGGTTAAAACCTTGAGCAACCAGCTGGTGATTTTGTGAAATTGATGTTTCAGAAGTAATCTAAGTGTTTGATCAGCTCATATGTGATGTATGTGAGGTGTGTGAGTGATTGGTTTGATTGGAATTGCTCTCAAACTCAAAACCCGATAGTGACTTGCCTTAGAAGGCAAAATTGGAGTGAAAGAAGAGATTTTGAGGAAAGCATCTGTTAGATGGCTTTGGTGTACTCAAACTGACCACAATTGAGCTCTATTTATAGTAGAGCAAGTTTGTTTTGCAAGGAATAGTGCATGGCAGCTGGTAAGTAGGTTTGGCCAATGTTGGCAAATGAAAATCCAAGTCTCCTCTAGCCATTGACTAGAGGTTAGGGCACAGAGCTTTGGTTCCCTTGGTCTTGGATAAGTCTTGACTGATTTCAGATGAGAATGGCTCAGTCCATGCCACCTTGATGGTTCCATTGAATGCCTCATTCCAAATTTGAAGTCTTGTCCCTATTTTGGCCATTCTAGGTTCAACATGCTATTTCTTGTTCCATGGACTTTGGAGGCTTGGCTCAGTGATTGTCCCCTTTAGATTCAATCCTCTGAGGTGTCCAAGTGGATAGGAGCAATTGAATTTGGCTGATTTTGGCAAATCGACCAAAGTTGCAAATCCTGCCTTGCCTTGACAGATTTCAGCAAGGCAGCTTGGCGATGTTGTATCTCATGGTGTAGGTTGAATTTGGCAATGTTCTTGGCCATTTTGGAAAGCTCTTACATGATACAACAATTGTTTGAACAAGTTTGGTTTTGATCTCTTTTGATTCCAAGTGAAAAATCCCCCTACATTTGGCAAAAAGTGAGGCAAAATCTGACTTAGTGAAAATTTCACTAAGTGTTGGAAAAAGTGACATTTTCACTTTTGAGCCACTTTGATCACTCCATAACTCAAAATCCTTAATGAATTGGAATGACTTGTAGTTGAAGTTTTTGTAGGTAATAATGAGGGCTACAAATCCATCTTTGGATGAGAAAAAATGGCCTTGTGGTTTAGGAGTTATGGTCCTCCAAAGTTGGTACCTTTGCCACTTTATTTTTAACTTAGAAAAATTTCTAAGTTTTATGGTTACCCCTTTTACAAGTTATCTCACTTTTCTTGATTTTTCTTGATGAATGATGATTCAAATCATACATTAACATCATTTTAGGGTTAAAAATCCATTTTGGTGAAAAATCTCAAAAAGTCAAAGTTGACTTTTTATCAGATGAATTCCAAACTGTGCAATTCTTCAGGAAATCATGTCCTTAACCTAAATCAAACTTGATGGACATGTTCCATGGGTGTCATAGGGTATATTCAATCATGTATTAGGGTTTGGGAGCATGTCCAGGTCAAAAGTCAAAGTTACAGTTGACTTTTCCCTTAAAACCCTAATTGTGGTGCAGATGAAATTGAGACTTGTTGCTCAAACTTCTTGGATTAATCCATTGTCCCAAATGGATCAATATGGTATATTAGAGACCCTCAAATCATCTCTTGTGGTCTTGGCTCATGGTTTGTCCCAAAAGTCAACTTAGGGGTGAATTAGGTCAAGAAACCCTAATTCCTGATTTTTGATGAATGCATCCCCTGAGGCAAAATTGACTTGATGCATGGGTTCATGAGGTTCCATGAAGTATATTAGGTTATGTTTTGGATCATTGCCTTGTGCCCAGATGAAAATTTCCATCTGGAGGCCCTGGTCGACCAAAACCCTAATTTGGTGACACTATCGATCTTGAGAGTTGATCCACCTAGAAGGGAGCAGCCTTGTGCTTAATCCTTGAAGTGGGAGTCCTTTTTGATCCATTGTGGATATTTAAGAGATTAGACAAGTTGAAGATCATGTCATTTCTTGATTGATCCTTTGTCTAAGCACTCAGAGAGGGCTTGAAACCCTAATTTTGATTGTAGTGGATGCTCACCCATCTTTGGGGAGACTAATGAAGCATAAAGGTACATCCATATTGTGATGATGATTTTCACAATGATGGGAAATCTAAGTGGTCAAAATTTGGGGTATTACATATGCCCCTATTTAATCTTCTTGGACCCGAAGGTGTGAATGACTAAGGGATTCGGGCATTCGGGGTGCAAGAGGATTAAATATCGGAATACCCGAAATTTTGATGGTGGTTATGAATGGTAGCTTACGCATTCATCTTCTTTAGCTAAGCAATGATGCTTAGAAAAGGTAAACTTCCCCTCTATCCTGGTCTTCAGCCAAGGAACTGGTCTCAGTTTTCTTTTGAAATAAACCTCCCCTCGTTCTTGGTTTCCTACCAAGGAACTGACTTAGTTTCTGATTTAAACTTCCCCTCGATCCTAGTTTCTTACCGAGGAACTGGTCTTAGTTTCTGATTTAAACTCCCCCTCGATCCTGGTTTCTTACCAAGGAACTGGTCTCGGTTTCTTTTGGTCAATAAACTTTACTGACAAGGGACGCTATTCGTAGCGGCTTTCCTTCAAACTTCTCGCCGAATTTTCCTGGGGAGATGCCATTTGAGTGGAAAAAGTTTTGATGTCAGACTTGCTGGGGAACCCATTCGTCTGAATTGTAGAGGTACACAAACTTCTCTGTTTTGGAGACGCCATTTGTCGATTCTACTAGGGAAAGCGAGTCTCTTGAGAGAATGTTTTCGTTTGGGATCTTTCATCATACTTTTCTCGGGATCTTCCCGGAGAAACGCCATATGATGGGGTCCAATTTTGAGGTGCCAATGACCTTCTCATCAGTGGTTTTTCAGAGAAAAACTGGCGTGCTGCCGAATCTCTGATCACGAGGCTTTCTCTGTGGATTTTCCTTAATCCGGGAAAGCAAGGATATCATCTTTAATGGCGAAGAGTGACATCTGTTAAAGGTCCTCTGATCTTTCAGAGGTTCAAGTTATCAAAAGTGGCCAAGTGCCGACTCTGATCTAAAGATACACTGGTGGCGAGATTGTTCAGACGAAGCAATTCCTGACGAGGAAAGAACTGACAAACTCGATTGAGAAGGCGGTTATCACTAGGGGATAAGACCGACTCAAGTGATAGTGATGCAATATGAAATGCGAATGCAAATAAAATGCATGATGTATGTATGTTTATGCTGACAAAACTGACGCGACATACAGACTAATGGATGAACACAATTGGATACTCGGCCATCGCGGGGCGAAGAAGTACCGTTGGTTCAAAATAGCAATTCCACCTTGCTTAGGAGAGATAGTCCCGTTGGGAGCTATGTTGATCGGGCTTAGGAGATGAGACCTCGGCCGAGGGTATCAGACGGGAAAACCGCATCTGATACAGTTGATCCTTCATTCAGGCGCACTGGCTTAGAAGGAGTACTTTGATTCTGCACTTCAAAGTTCGCTTACTTCGGGAGAAGCGATCGATGTTCTTCTGATGTTCAACTGTCAAAAGAAATGCCATCTTTAATTTAAAAGCAGAAAAATTTTAACAAGTAAATTTATTTATTTGTTTTATTTCAAGAATCGCTGATTAAGTTTAAACAATGTCGTTCTGTAAAGCTAAAACAAGTAAAGAATTACAAACAAAAGCACAAGGGCTCAAATTTTATTGATAAGATGGAGATCAGCCAAACGCGTGATTCCAAAGAGTATATACAAAGTTAGAAAATGGTAATTTACAGGGAAAAAGGCTACGTTGAAACATAACGACCACTATCCTTCTACCAACTTTGAATTCGGGACATCCTGAGCTTCTGTCGAAGATGACCTTGACTGGAGTTTTCCTGACGGATGATGATGCAACTGCTGCTGAGGGACTTGCCTCTGTTGAACATAGTTACTTGCCATTATCCCTAACTTTTTCCTGGATTGTACTATGAGATTTCCAATCCATCGGGATGATTCTTTTCATGTCTCTAACTTTTGCCTGGACCGCCCTTTCGGGTTTTCAATCCACCGAGACGTTTTTTTTTAGTTTTAGGCAAAGTATTTCTTGACTACATCAACATTCGTGGGGTAGGCAAATTCCTCTCCGTCCATGGTTGCAAGTCTCAAGGCGCCGCCTGAGAAAGCTTTCGTGACCACATAGGGGCCATCATAATTTGGGGTCCATTTGCCCCGAGAATCAGTGAGAAATGATTGTATCTTCTTGAGCACAAGGTCTCCTTTCCTGAAGACACGAGGTCGGATCTTTTTGTCAAACTCCCTCTTCATTCTTTGCGGATACAACTGACCGTGGCATAGTGCCGTGACTCATTTTTCCTTGATCAGATTCAATTCGTCGTGTTGACTTTGACACCATTCAGCTTCGGTGAGCTTAGCTTCCATCAATACCCGGATTGATGGGATCTCTACTTCTATGGGGAGAACTGCCTCCATGCCATATACTAGAGAGAATGGGGTTGCCCCTGTTGAAGTGCGGACAGATGTTCGATAACCGTGAAGAGCAAAGGGTAGCATTTCGTACCAATCTTTATAGGTTACAACCATCTTTTGAACGATCTTCTTGATGTTCTTGTTAGCCGCTTCTACCGCCCCGTTCATCTTGGGTCGGTAGGGAGATGAGTTATGGTGTTCGATCCTGAACTCTGCACACAACTCTTTCATCATCTTATTGTTCAAGTTAGATTCATTATCAGTAATGATCTCGCTTGGAACACCATAACGGCAGATGATATTGTTTTTGATAAATCGGACCACCACTTGTCGGGTTACATTGGCGAATGACGCTGCTTCGACCCACTTGGTGAAATAGTCAATGGCTACCAGGATGAACCGATGTCCGTTTGAAGCCTTGGGCTCAATCATACCAATCATATCGATTCCCCATATGGAAAATGGCCACGGGGAAGAAAGAACTTTGAGATGTGATGGCGGTACATGAATTTTGTCGGAGTATATCTGACACTTGTGACACCTCCTCATGTACTTGTAGCAGTCGGATTCCATGGTCAACCAATAATACCCGGCCCTGAGAATTTTTCTCGCCATTGTGTGTCCGTTGGCATGAGTGCCAAAGGATCCTTCATGAATTTCTTTCATGAGCATGTCTGCTTCTGGTCTGTCGACGCATCGGAGCAAGGCCATGTCAAAATTTCTCTTATAAAGAGTGTCACCGCTCAGGAAGAAGTTTCCAGCCAATCTTCTGAGGGTTTTCCTGTCTTTTCTGAGTGCCCCAGATGGGTACTCTCGTTTCTGAAGGAAGCATTTGATATCGTGATACCAAGGTCTGTCGTCTATGACTGCTTCAATCGCGAAGATGTAAGCGGGCCGTTTAAGGCGCATGATGTCGATCTTAGGTATGTCATTCCATTGACCTACACTAATCATGGAAGAGATAGTGGCTAATGCCTCAGCCATGTGATTCTCCTCACGAGGGATATGATGAAACTCAACTCTGTTGAAGAAAGGTAACAACCTTCTTGCATAGTCTTTATAAGGAATCAATCCTGATTGGTATGTGTTCCAATCTCCTGTTATCTGATTGATAACCAAGGCTGAATCGCCGTATACGTCCAAGTTTTTGATCCTTAAATCAATCGCTTCTTCGAGACCCATGATACACGTTTCGTATTCGGCCTCGTTATTCGTACACTTGAACGTAAGTCTGGCAGTGAAAGGAATGTGGGAACCCTGAGGGGTAACAATGATTGCCCCAATTCCGTTTCCATAATGATTGACTGCTCCGTCAAAGATAAGTCCCCACTGGGAACCGGGTTCTGGCCCTTCACTGGGTAACGGTTCATCGCAAACTTTCATCTTTAGATACATGACATCTTCGTCTGGGAAGTCAAACCCGATTGATTCTTGATCGTCAATCGGTTGATGAGCCAAATGATCGGCTAAAATACTTCCTTTAACGACTTTCTGAGCATGGTACTCTATGTCATATTCTGATAGTAACATCTGCCAACGGGCAATCCTTCCTGTGAGAGCAGGTTTTTCAAAAACGTACTTGATTGGATCCATTTCGGAGACCAACCAAGTAGTATGACGAATCATGTACTGGCGAAGACGTTTGGCTGCCCAAGCCAAAGCGCAACAAGTTTTCTCAAGCATTGTGTACCGAGTCTCGCAGTCGGTGAATTTCTTGCTTAGATAGTAAATGGCAGACTCTTTCCTTTTAGTTTCGTCTTGTTAGCCAAGTACACATCCCATTGAGTCCTCTAGGACTGTGAGGTAAATGATCAGTGGTCTTCCCTCTACTAGAGGTGATAGAATCGGAGGATTCAACAGATATTCCTTAATACTATGGAAGGCGGTTTGGCAATCTTCTAACCAAACGCAATCCTGGTTCTTTTTGAGTAATTTGAAAATCGGCGCACACGTCGCGGTCATAAGGAATATGAATCTGGAGATGTAGTTCAAACGTCCCAGGAATCCTCTGACTTGTTTTTCAGTTTTCGGAGAAGGCATTTCTTGAATGGCCTTGACCTTGTCAGGATCAACTTCAATTCCTTTCTGGCTGACGATGAACCCTAGTAATTTCCCCGAACGGACACCGAAGATGCACTTGTTGGGATTCAAGCGGAGCTTGAATTTTCTTAGACGTTCGAACAATTTTGACAGATGTTCAACGTGCTCATCCTCTGTTCTTGATTTTGCAATCAAATCATCGACATATACCTCGATTTCTTTGTGTATCATGTCATGAAACAGAGTAGTCATGGCCCTTTGATAGGTTGCCCCGGCATTCTTCAAACCGAACGACATTACCTTGTAACAAAAGGTACCCCATGGGGTAATGAACGAAGTTTTCTCCACGTCTTTCGGCGCCATTTTGATCTGGTTATAGCCCGAGAATCCATCCATGAAGGAAAATACTTTGAACTTTGCCGTGCTGTCAACCAACATGTCAATGTGTGGTAAAGGAAAGTCGTCCTTTGGACTTGCCTTGTTCAGATCTTTATAATCGACATACATTCTAACCTTTACGTCTTTTTTGGGAACGGGTACGATGTTGGCTAACCATTGAGGATATTCAGATGTAGCGAGGAAACCCGCGTCGATCTGTTTCTGTACCTCCTCCTTGATTTTGATGGCCATGTTCGGGTGAGTGCGTCTCAACCTTTGCTTTACTGGCGGACATTCTGATCTCAACGGTAAGTGATGTTCCACGATGCTGGTATCCAACCCTGGCATATCCTGATAGGACCAAGCGAATACATCGGGAAATTCTTTGAGAAACTTTATCAAACCCTCTCTGGCAGTTGGACTGAGCAGTGCTCCGATCCTGATTTCTTTTCTCTCTTTTTCTGAACCCAAGTTTACCGTTTCCAACGGCTCTTTGTGAGGTTCAATGGACCTTTCCTCTTGTCTGAGTAGTCGGGAGATCTCTTCTGGAATTTGGTCGTCATTTTCTTCTTCAGCCTCGAATAACGGGAACTCAAAGTTGGAAGAAGGCATCGGATCGTATGTTTCAACGGGGTATAAAACAAGCAATCTGCATGACGTGATGATTCGTGTTTAGAAGAGATAGAGAAAATGCAAGTGTGTGCAGTGTTTTGATTTTACTGCTTGTTTTTATTATCGAATGTTTTTTAGGATTACCATTTTTTGAAAAAGCAAAAAGAGAAAACAGCAATGAATGCGGAAATTACAGAACGACGTTATTTTATTAATGAACAAGTCGAATCTTGAAACTACAGCCCTATAAAACAAAACTCTGTCGCTTTGGGCAAAGCGAAGAGGGAAATTTACAGAAAACGAGCCCTATCAAAATATCCGTTTCACCTGGGCAGGGTGAAAGGTTAAAGATGGCAATTACTTTGACTGACGAACGACCTTGGGAACCTCGACGGTAACCCATTGGCGGCGAACTCCTCGGTGAATCACAAAGTCTGGCACCTTCCTTGATTTGTCTTCAGAAATGACGCTGATTTCTGGTGGAGCAGGATCATTGGAATCTGTCTCCCAAGCAGAATTGTCGTAGGAGGATTCCTCTGTTGTATTTTGCATAGCATTTGTGCTCTCAGCTGTATCTCCCCATCCAGTTGGCTGGATATCTTCGAGCCTGATACGAGAGCTTTCGGGAGCGGTGTACTTGACCATATAGTCGTATTTTCCACTCGGTTGTCCCAAGGTGTCCCACATTTTTTTGGAACTGGAGGAATCATCCCTCTCGATGACGTTGACCTCGGGAAAAGCATAGTTGATGAATTCAAGTCCTGCGAACGTTGCGAATTCATCTTCATGTTGAGTAGTTTCTGAATGACCTGAGTGTTGATCCCATGACAGGGTGGGGACACAGGTATTCTGTTCAATGACGCTCAGCTGAGTTTCATTGTTCGGCTGACTTTCTTGCCCCAAGTTTCCTGGGTAAGGCTGCCACATTGGCAGGCCATCCATCGGGCCATAGTAATTGTGATCAAAGTTGTCTTTCATCGGAGTGTCTTCCTCTAATGAATTTGGCGGAGCACAGCATCCTTCCGGATCAGAATCTCCGTAGATCATTTTGACATCTGATCTTGGTATAAATCTCAGACTTTCTGTAGGAAAGCAAAAAGGCATAGGCACCTCTTCCTGAGACATATAGCCGTCCTTGTTAAGGTAGGACTTCCATTCTTCATCTGTGTCAGAGGGATCTTCCTCATTGATAGCATGAACTGTCTGAGACACTGGGTGAAGGAAACCTCCACTGTGGAAGAAGTTTTGAAGGGGATGAAGACTTTCATCGTTGGCGGCTGTCTGGGTACAGGTCGCAGAAAAACCAAGACCCTTATTTGTTTTATTGTTAGTAGGAATGACAAGCCGTCCCCATCCTGTCGTATCGGTACTCTCGACCGCTTTGATAGCATCTTTGTATGAAGAAATTGAAGTTCCTTCTTTGAACTGATTGTCCTTGCTCACCGATAGTGCTTGGAACTGAGTTCCAATAACCTCCTCGGGTTCCACACAAGTAGATGATGATAGGTTACTCACAAGCAAGGCTTGTTCCCCACAAACCGTGACAAGTTGATCGTTCTTGATGAACTTTAGCTTTTGGTGGAGGGTTGAAGTAACCGCTCCAGCCTGATGTATCCAAGGTCTTCCTAATAAACAACTGTATGTTGCCCGGATGTCCATGACCTGGAAAGTAACTTGAAAAGTATGAGGACCAATAGTTATGGGAAGATCAACTTCGCCGATAACTGTTTTTCTGGATCCGTCGAATGCTTTGACGACGACCTCGCTGATTCTCATCGGAGGGCCCTTGAATGATAATTGCATCAAAGTGGACTTTGACATAACATTCAGGGCTGACCCTGTGTCTACCAGTACGCTGGCTAAAGCATCGTCCTGGCAGTTAATGTGATATTGAGCGCCATGTTATGACGGCGACCCACCTCAGGTAATTCCTCATCACTAAATCCCAAATTATTGCAGGAAGTGATGTTAGAGACAATGCTATCGAATTGTCTGATTGTTACATCTTGTTCCACAAAGGCTTGCTCCAAGACTTTACGTAGAGTCTCTCTGTGTGCTTCTGAACTGAGTAACAGTGATAATATCGAGATCTTTGAAGGAGTCTGTAACAGTTGATCAACAATGTTATATTCACTCCTTTGGATGAGCTTTAGCATCTCATCTTTGTCTTTTAAAAAGTCGGGATTACTAGATTGACCGACTGGTGGATCAGGAATTTCTGCCTGAAGTTCCTTTTCTTTGTTGGATTCTTCAACCCCTCGGTTGAAGATTCGACCGCTCCGTGTTACACGACTGATGTCTGCAATATTCACGACGGAGGGTAATGGAATTTCCTTTCCATTCTCGATTATTGTTGCACCGTATTTGTAAGGGATTGCCTTAGCTGATTCATACGGTAGTGGCCCCGGTAGATAGATGACTATGGGAACCTTCTGATTTTTCTGACCATCATAAGTAACCTTGATCTGTTCCCGGTTGGGAACTCTAGATTCGTCAAGTAAAGGGATGATGGCAAAAACATCCCTGGTCCTGTGATGACCAGATATCGTGACAACATCCTCAACTTGCTCGGCAAGGTAGTTCGGCGACCAAATGATGGGTCCTGAACCTGGATATGGACGAATTTCTCCATGATCGACCCAACCCTGAAGAGATGCTCTCACAAGGTAACACCCTTGGTTACTTTCCGAACAGACGCTGCAACTGTCATAGTTGTGTGGTGGCACCTGGCCACGCCCACTTTGAATACAATGTAACCTCACTAGGTTATCTTCCATTGATCGGACATCCTGACTCTGACGACGAGTAGGATTCCTGTGATTGATACTAATCTGCTGAGTATCTTCGTCCATATAGATTGGCATCCACCAGTGATTTAACAAGTGCTGAAGTGCCTCCTGGACAAGGGTACAACCTCGATCGTTTTCGCAACCTGCTTTACAGTTTTGATAATCATGTGATATTAAGAATCCGAGTCGGACCTGCTCGGCATGTAACTCTACCAGGTTGGTATTCATCACACGAATGTCAAAGATTTGAACCATGTTGATTTGATAGGAGTTCCTATCATGGTAGTCTTGGATCCATCCAAGGTCCATCTGACACTGGAGGGCCTCTTGTATGAAAGAGCATCCCTGTTTGTTTACCGAGCAAATCAGACAGGAACTGTAATTGTGCCGCGGCAGATTATGATACTGGCTTTGCCTTGAGTGCATCGCCACCAAGTTGACATTCATCGCACGGATGTCTTGGTTTTGAATGACGTTGGAATTCGTGTAAACCATGTTAACTCCACGAACTCGGTGCTCTTGGATCCATCCAAGATCCATTTGCTCCTGTAGAGCTGCTTGCACCACAGAACATCCCTGGTTGTCTTTAGAGCAGATATCACACTGGTGATAATTATGAGGTGGCACATGGCCATATCCACTCTGTCTACAATGCATCTTGACCAGATTGGTTTTCCACAAGAGTACATCATGAATTTGATAGACATTGTTAGTCTCTTTCTCAATTAGATTGACTGCATCTTTCTCATGTTGAGGCAGCGGGTTCGTAAGAACATTAGGAGTCGTATCTTTGAAAGATAAGAGCCCGCTCCTAACAAGCTTTTGCACATCGGATTTGAAATTGAGACAAGTCTCAATGTTATGCCCTGAACCTCCTTGATGATAAGGACATGTTTGATCCGCTTTAAACCAAAAAGGCGGATTTTCCGGAACTGAAAGGGGAGACTTAGTCTGAATGTGCCCCTTAGCCAGCAGTAACGGAAACAGCTCTGCGTACGTTACGGGTATAGGATCAAATCCTGGTGGCCGTGTTGTATGGTTGTTGTTATATGGAGGACGAGCCTGCTGAAGAGGCTGTTGTGTCCTTTGTTGGTCAGGTTGGCTCTGTGCAACCTGAGGTTGATACATAGGAACAGGCGCGGGGCCGATAGTAGGAGTTACAGCTGCTACTGGATGATAACGTCGCCTTTGCTTTCCGAGAGAGATATTCCCAATATCTTGCTCTTTTTTCTTAGGGAGAGCACTACCGTATTTTTTAGTACCGCTCGTTGATCCAGTGCTTTTACCAAACGTCCTTCTCGGACGGCTTCCTCAAGACGTACACCCATGCCGACCATTTCGGTGAAATCACTGGGCACACTGGCAACCATTCGGTCGTAGTAAAATGAGCTCAAGGTCTTTAAGAAGATCTTTGTCATCTCTTTTTCCTCAAGAGGTGGACAAATTTGAGCGGCAATTTCACGCCACCTTTGAGCATACTCCTTAAAGGTTTCCTTGTCCTTTTGTGACATTGATCTAAGTTGATCTCTGTCGGGTGCCATGTCCAAATTGTATTTGTATTGTTGGATGAAGGCAGTACCAAGATCTCTGAATGTACTGATCGTAGTACGGTTTAAACCCATGTACCATTTGAGTGCGGCACCGGTTAAACTATCCTGGAAGTAGTGAATCAGCAGGTCCTGATTCTCCGTCTGAGCTGACATCCGCCGAGCGTACATCACCAGATGGCTCTGAGGGCAAGAGTTACCCTTGTATTTTTCAAAGTCGGGCACTTGGAACTTGTGCGGGACTTTCACATTTGGGACCAAGCAGAAGTCTGCGGCGTCCTTCCCAAATAGATCCTGACCGCGAATGGCTTGCAGCTCTTTCTGCATTTCCAAGAACTGCTCTTGGAATTCATCCATTCTGTCAAACATAGTTTCCTTCTTACCAGAAGGTGTTGGTGGAATCTGTCCTTCCGGGACAGTGTGCACCACAGGGGGTGGTACCGTGACTATGGCAGTAAGTCTTGGCGCCTCCCGAAGTTTGTAACCTTCAGGAGTCTTGAGTATGCCCCTGGCATCTTCGCTTTCCCGAGGTTTGTAACCTTCAGGCCCAGCGGCTTCTGTTGCGATTCCCTGATCTTCAATGATCGGCGGAACATATCCTTCCGGGATATAGTTAACAGGCATGCCCCAAGGACGATCTTTCGGCATCTGATACCTAGGATCATACTTTTCTATGATGGGCGTTGAGGTGATCTCTGAGATCACAGTTTTTTGTAGCTGAGCTTCTGCCATGGCTTGCATGTCGTTACGAAGCTTTCTCATATCCTCTCTCAGAGGGTCGATCTCTTCTTTCAACTCTCTATTTTCTTCCTCAAGATCATCCATCTTTTTCTGACGATTGGCCCGAGTATTGTACGAATGAGACAGTTTCACTCTAGAATCGAGACACAAACGTGAGATTCGTAGGTAAGGAGAATACACGATGTGAGAATGATGAATGCAATGATTATATTAATTGTTGTTTTTTTGTTTAATCAAAATAAACTTCGAAAATTAGATTGCAAATATCAAATAGTGGGGAAACCCCTTTTTATTGAATTCCAAAGGATTACAGAAATGGAAATACAGTAGATTACAAAGTGCAGAAACAGAAACTTAGACTAATGGGTCCCGAGTCCTCTTCTTTGACCGGGACGCTTGGGTCGTTGTTGGGTTGTCATTCCTTTGCCAGGTGAAAGGAGCGAGCAAATTCCTTTGGTCATCTTGATTCTCTACAGCATGCTGCTCCAAAATTTCAATCAGAGCATCTTTCTCTTTTAGTAGTTGCTGTATTTGGATACACTCTACGTCGAGGGTGCGGTACTTGTTCTTCCAAGATCTTCTTTCCTTTTGAACTTTGTTGAGAGTAACCTGAAGCTTTTTAGTTTCCGTCATGAAGTACATGACAGTTTCCCTCGGTGGAAGAATTCCGTAACGAGGATAAGGCATCTTTAGCTTGAGAGCTCTAGTTTGTACCCAATGGAGATAAGGCTCCACCGAGACACAGTCCGGTTTTCCCAGAGACTCTCGTCCTTTCTTATGAACATGTTTCCAAGCTTGCACTATTTCCATCTTTAGTGCTCTGTCACTTTCTCCTTCTTTGAAGAAAAGACCTTCCAGATGAACACCCAGTGGGATGTGTCTCATCAGGTATCCAAATTGACGAAGAACCAATATCGGATGATAGTTGATTCCTCCTTTAGTTCCTATGAGGGGTACGCTGGGGAAGTTTCCACAACGGTCAATGATTCTAATTCCCTCATAAATCCTATTACACCAATCTATATCAGAGTTGGTAAGAGACATGATCTTCTGCGACCAACGTAAGACACTCTTGCAATCCCAAAAAGCAGCAGACTTGGGCAAGTGAGAGATAAACCATTTATAAAGCAAAGGTACACAGCATGTGATCTCCCCTCCGCTGTACAAATTTCCCAAGTGTATAGAATGATACGCATCTGCAAGCAAAGTCGGCACAGGGTTTCCAATGAGAAAAACCTTAATAGCGTTGATATCGACGAAGTTATTGATGTTGGGAAACAAAAATAACCCGTAGGTGAGCAAGACAAAGATGCTTTCAAAAGCAGTCCCGTTCCCTATACTAGCGAAGTATAGAGCCTTTTTTGTCAAGAACTGGGCTGGCAAACCTTGGATGCCACCCTTAGTGGTCATGTGAGTCCTGACCTCAGACTCGTCCAAATGAATTACTATTGCAATAGTCTGATTCTTTGGAATCTCTTCCAATCCAGAAAATGGAGCTCGATCAGTGATATGTAAATCAGTCAGATGAGAATACTCCTCCAGCGTTGGTGATAGCTGGTAATCCGGGAATGTGAAACTGTGATAAACCGGATCGTAGAATTGAATGAGCGCGTCCATGATCCCCTTAATCACATGGACTCTTAACAGTGGTAGCAAACCACCGTGCTTGGCTCTGAAAGCCTCTGGGTTAACGATCATCCTTGCTAACCTTCTCAAATCCCCTAGTTTTGGAACCTTGAAGGTATACTGGTGAGTTCTCCTTCTACCGAAATCCATTAGCGTAATCCTCTTCTCTGATATTTGCAATCACAGTCTTAGTTTAATTTGAAAAACAGAGAGACTAGAAGAGAAAGTTTTTTGAGTGTTTTAAGGTTTTATTAAATGAATGCATGAATGCAACACACAAAAACATAGAAAAAACATGGGGTCAAAGGGTCGTTGTCATGAAGTCAAGGCTCTACCCATCCCTAAAGGTTTATACTAGGGTGATTTTTGTACCTGTACTCATTATCATCAGCTCCTCCCAGGAAAGCAAAACAACAAGCGGATCGCCAGCGAGTTGTAGAGCAATCTTAGAGTAAGTGCCATTCACCGAGAATAGATCACCAGCCTCAAATGAGGGTAGTATCACGTAACAACTATTTCTGATAGTTTCCTCACTACGAAAGGGTTTGGCTCCTCAGCTTCTCAGACTTAACAACCGGCCCATTGGCTAGAAGAGTGAATGGGTTGCGTTGGTCAGCCTCCACTGAGGTTGATAGTCGACCCCGTCGCCATCACTTATCTTAAGTGTATACTCATTCTCACCACATGCGGCATCACACGCATTCCCAGTAGCAGAAAAATAAACACGTATAGCAATTAGGAAAAGCAGTATATATATTTGTCCTAATCATCCTAGACTTATAAAGCTATGATTCCTAAGTTCCTGACAGAAATGAGTTCCCCGGCGGAAGTCCCAATCTGTGGTATTCACACAAGTGAAGAGAAAAAAGGTTTGTCCAAGGTTTCCACCTTAAACGTTTAAAAAAGAAGATTTGGCCCCACGGTGGGTGCCACTTTTCTGTAGCGAGCGATTTTAGACGCGGTTCTTAAGCGCTGGTCGCTCTCTGCGGTTTGAGCTTTGACTACAGGTCGATTCATTTTTTATCCTATTGTGAGCTGAATAAGGAAGGGAAACAAGGATTAGGATGTTAGGACTGATGCTTTTGAAATACTGCTTTTGATTGATGGAGATATGGGATTTGGGTTTTTTGTTGATTGCGCTCGCTAAGATCTTTTCTTTCGATCTTATGCCTACGTATTCCCGTTTACCGAAACAGGGAAATCAGAGCGTTCGTAGTTCCTCCTATTCTATGGGAGGAAATTGGTTTTTGGTGTCTTGTTCAAAGCCCAAGACGTGAAGGGAAAGGTGGTTTGTATCTTGTTCAAAGCCCAAGATGTGAAGCTGAAAGGTCTATTTGTGTCTTGTTCAAAGCCCAAGACGTGAAGCTGAAAGACCTCGGCTTTAGAGAGAATTTGTCATCTCTAAAGAGGGGAGAAGGAGAATTACTTTAACTGGGATACGCGGATCCGAGCAATGCCATAATTTCCGAAGAAAGGGTTTTAACTTGAAAGAGAAGACTTTAACTCAGTGTAGAGCAATGCCATCTTTCCTTAGGAATTTCTCATGCTAAAAGAGGGACAGTGGCGTGGATATAGATGATCCAGAGGCTTGCAACTTACAGCGATTAGATGAAGGGGAAGGAGTTGTTGATGTTTGTATACTGTGAACGAGGCACAGCTTTGATGCTAAAAGGTTAATTGGATCAACCAGTGGTTTTCTTATACAAAGCCTAAGAGGAGGCTATTTTCCGCTAGGAAAATCATTATACAAAGCCTAAGAGGAGGCTATTTTGTGTCCCGTACAAAGCCCGAGAGAGAGGCTAAAAGATTTTGACCCGACGATGGAGTCTTTTGGTATCTCGTATAAAGCCCGAGATGGAGGCGGTTGTTTGTTTGGCTCAATAAGAACCTTTTTGTATCTCGTACAATGCCCGAGATGGAGGCGAAAGGGGGAGTGACTTAACGAGGGAGTCTCTTATGTGTCTCGTACAAAGCCCGAGAGAGAGGCTAAACGTTGTTTGACTTCGCTGGGGAGAATAATTTGTACAAAGCCCAAGAGAAGGCTAAGGTTATTGTGTCAGTTAAGTGACAGGTCCAGTATACTGATTTTGAAAGAGAAAATTAGTTCTTATATGAGCATCACTGTACTCATGGGTTAGATCTGAGGATCGGGGTTGTTTCCTTTTCTTTGGGGAAACTGGAAATCCAAAGGGTATTGAGACTGTCCGAGTCTGCGGGTTTCTTTCCTATTTAACGAAGGGGTCACTTGAGAATGTCTTTTGAGACTCAAGGAAGTTAGACTGTACGTGTCTAGAGTTTTATCTTTCGTACTATGCTTTGAGAAACAGTAGTAAACTCTATGAAAGGACTGTTCTATGAGGATGACTAGGTTCTGTTCCTATACCTCTAGGAGGTCGTCGGGACAATTTGTACGAAGCCCAAGAGGAGGCTGGAAACTTTTAAGAAGCCGACGGGTCCTTGTACGAAGCCCAAGAGGAGGCTATCATTCCCGGAGGAAGAGATCTTTATACGAAGCCTAAGAGGAGGCTGTGAATACTTCTAAGAAGCCGTAGTGTCCTTGAATAATGCCCAAGAGGAGGCCGATGCTTTTAAGAAGCCCGTGGGTCTATCATCTCCTTTCCATTAGGAGAGATAACTCTTTTAAAGATAAAAACCACTGGTAAACGTGCGAGGTTTACTATCCAGCGACTTTTAGCTTTAAAAGAGGGTTCCTTAGTTAAGGTCCAAGATTATGACCGTAGTGGGTACCCAAACCCCGAGACATTCAAGGCAAGCTATCCACAAGGAATAGATCAAGTCAGGAAAGTTCGAGAATTTGGAAGAAACTCAAAGATGCCATTCACGGAGAATACATTCATCTTGGGGAGTAGAGCTTCTCGACGATTCCTAAGGAGGACAGCCGAAGAGAAGACTGTATCTGGTGCTCCTATTGGGGATCTAGGTGTCTATTTCTACGAATAAATGAAACGGTGTCACCTAGTTCTAGACGTAGTAGCCGGGGAAACTAGAAATATCTATACTATTATTACACAGTAGATATGAGTTTATGAAAGGAGACTTACAGTGAGCAGCCCCACAATACAGTTTATAATATGAAAGCAGTAAACGAAAGCGATAACCACTTACTCGGTTGGAGTGCTTCCATGCTGTTTGGTTAGTTGTTCAACAAAGAAAGATTGAAAACAACAGTATATTCAAAATCAAAGGAGAAAGTTCTTTGAAAAAGAAAGATTTGGGGCTTACAGCTCAAGGAGAGGCCCAGGGTTTTATCAGTGAGCGCACTGTTTGACTTTGTACAGCGGGACTTATACAAGTGACTGGGGCCCAAAAAGGTTTTCTGTACAAAGGGATGGGTCTTACACTCTCTCCAGAGGCCCAAAAAGGTTTGAAGAAAAAAGAGTGGGGCTTATAACACGAGGGTAGGCCCAAATGAATTTTCGTTTAAAAAATGGCGATCGCGCCGAGGTTTTCTTTTAACGCAGAGGGACTTATACAATAAGTGAGGCCCAAAATGTTTTGGTTAAAAGGGGGATTGGGTCTTACACTCTAATAGAGGCCCAAAGTGTTTTGAATGAGTCTTATAGCTCAAGGAGAGGCCCAGATGATTTTTATTTTTAAACGGGCGACGATCGTGCCGTTTACTTGTACAGAGGGACTTATACAATGAGTGAGGCCCAAAAAGTTTTTGTACAAGGGGGGATGGGTCTTACACTCTCTCAAGAGGCCCAAAGAGTTTTGAAAATGATTTATGAGGGTTGAATTAATCCAAAACCC
This sequence comes from Lathyrus tuberosus, assembly GCA_022829125.1. Taxonomy (NCBI): domain Eukaryota; kingdom Viridiplantae; phylum Streptophyta; class Magnoliopsida; order Fabales; family Fabaceae; genus Lathyrus; species Lathyrus tuberosus. The sequence continues at coordinate 623,352 of JALAZF010000706.1, read as the reverse complement.
TAATTTGTTTTCAAAATGTATTTAATTGAATAAAAATTCAATTAAAATGATCAAAAATTGTTTAACACATGGAAAACAAATTGTGATCTTGGATTAATGCTTCAAAAATTAAGTATTGACCTACAAAATAATTAGAAAGCATTAAAAGTTGCAAAATCAATGTAGAAAAAATATTTAAAATGCAAAAAACAATCAAAATATTAATTCTTTACAAAAATATCAATTATATGAAATAAATAATATTTTTGGGATTTTTTGTGAAAATAAAATATTTTAACATTTTTGTGAATTATTAAAAAAAGAATCAACTCAAAATCATTAAAACTCAGAGAGAAATTAATTTTTGAATCAATTAAACAAAATCCCAAAATTCAAATATTTGAATATATGAAAAATGGAGCCAATAACAGCTGAAGAACACGCGCGTGTTCTTGGTTTCTCAGATTTGCATTTTCTATCCAATCTCCATGAATACGTAATCATATCATGTAATCCACATATCATTATGCTCGTCTCAACCTCACGATCATGTCTATGTACTTTAATTTCATTTAAATTAAACATACAACAAGAAATCACGAAGAGACCTCAAGAACCCTAATTTCTGAATGAAGGCTAGGATTTTTGATACACGATTCAAACAATGCAATTAATTGAGGGAAAACATTCCATGCATGATTATGAACATATGGCCAAATTATTGTGCGAGGAAATATGCATAGATTGAGAGATGACCAAGTATGTGCTTACCTCTAGGCCGTGACAGCAAGTTCAAAGTGATTTTTGATTTGGAGGTGTTACAGATGAGTTGTGATGATCTGAACAGCTTCCCTACACCCTATGGATTGTGTTTGGATGGTTGGACTTGATTGAAATTGGCTGGATCATTTTGTGGTACCTCAGCTGCACTTTGGTTAAAACTTTGAGCAACCAGCTAGTGATTTTGTGAAATTGATGTTTCAGAAGTAATCTAAGTGTTTGATCAGCTCATATGTGATGTATGTGAGGTGTGTGAGTGATTGGTTTGATTGGAACTGCTCTCAAACTCAAAACCTGATAGTGACTTGCCTTAGAAGGCAAAATTAAAGTGAAAAAAGAGATTTTGAGGAAAGCATCTGTTAGATGGCTTTGGTGTACTCAAACTGACCACAATTGAGCTCTATTTATAGTAGAGCAAGTTTGTTTTGCAAGGAATAGTGCATGGCAGCTGGTAAGTAGGTTTGGCCAATGTTGGCAAATGAATTCCAAGTCTCCTCTAGCCATTGACTAGAGGTTAGGGCACAGAGCTTTGGTTCCCTTGGTCTTGGATAAGTCTTGACTGATTTCAGATGAGAATGGCTCAGTCCATGCCACCTTGATGGTTCCATTGAATGCCTCATTCCAAATTTGAAGTCTTGTCCCTATTTTGGCCATTCTAGGTTCAACATGCTATTTCTTGTTCCATGGACTTTGGAGGCTTGGCTCAGTGATTGTCCCCTTTAGATTCAATCCTCTGAGGTGTCCAAGTGGATAGGAGCAATTGAATTTGGCTGATTTTGGCAAATCGACCAAAGTTGCAAATTCTGCCTTGCCTTGACAGATTTCAGCAAGGCAACTTGGCAATGTTGTATCTCATGGTGTAAGTTGAATTTGGCAATGTTCTTGGCCATTTTGGAAAGCTCTTACATGATACAACAACTGTTTGAACAAATTTGGTTTTGATCTCTTTTGATTCCAAGTGAAAAATCCCCCTACATTTGGCAAAAAGTGAGGCAGAATCTGACTTAGTGAAAATTTCACTAAGTGTTGGAAAAAGTGACATTTTCACTTTTCAGCCACTTTGATCACTCCATAACTCAAAATACTTAATGAATTGGAATGACTTGTAGTTGAAGTTTTTGTAGGTGATAATGAGGGCTACAAATCAATCTTTGGATGAGAAAAAATGGCCATGTGGTTTAGGAGTTATGGTCCTCCAAAGTTGGTACCTTTGCCACTTTATTTTTAACTTAGAAAAATTTCTAAGTTTTATGGTTACCCCTTTTACAAGTTATCTCACTTTTCTGGATATTTCTTGATGAATGATGATTCAAATCATACATTAACATCATTTTAGGGTTAAAAATCCATTTTGGTGAAAAATCTCAAAAAGTCAAAGTTGACTTTTGTGCACAGTTGACTTTTTATCAGATGAATTCCAAACTGTGTAATTCTTCAGGAAATCATGTCCTTGACCTAAATCAAACTTGATGGACATGTTCCATGGGTGTCATAGGGTATATTCAATCATGTATTAGGGTTTGGGAGCATGTCCAGGTCAAAAGTCAAAGTTACAGTTGACTTTTCCCTTAAAACCCTAATTGTGGTCCAGATGAAATTGAGACTTATTGCTCAAACTTCTTGGATTAATCCATTGTCCCAAATGGATCAATATGGTATATTAGAGACCCTCAAATCATCTCTTGAGGTCTTGGCTCATGGTTTGTCCCAAAAGTCAACTTAGGGGTGAATTAGGTCAAGAAACCCTAATTCCTGATTTTTGATGAATGCATCCCCTGAGGCAAAATTGACTTGATGCATGGGTTCATGAGGTTCCATGAAGTATATTAGGTTATGTTTTGGATCATTGCCTTGTGCCCAGATGAAAATTTCCATCTGGAGGCCCTGGTAGACCAAAACCCTAATTTGGTGACACTGTCGATCTTGAGACTTGATCCACCTAGAAGGGAGCAGCCTTGTGCTTAATCCTTGAAGTGGGAGTCCTTTTTGATCCATTGTGGATATTTAAGAGATTAGACAAGTTGAAGATCATGTCATTTCTTGATTGATCCTTTGTCTAAGCACTCAGAGAGGGCTTGAAACCCTAATTTTGATTGTAGTGGATGCTCACCCATCTTTGGGGAGACTAATGAAGCATAAAGGTACATCCATATTGTGATGATGATTTTCACAATGATGGGAAATCTAAGTAGTCAAAATTTGGGGTATTACACATAGTGGGAGGGGAAAGATTAGGATATTGGTAACAAGTATTGTAGAGTAACAATGAGGGTGCAGTCTTATTTATAGCCACATGAAATTCTGTATCTACCCATTTAAAATTTTTTTTAATTATAAATAAAAAAAAAACAAATAAATGGCTTTATAAAAAAATATAAGAAAGTGAACTGAGGCGCCATTAAAACTAGGGCACCAGCTTTTGTACAGAGTCGCCATTCCAAATGGCGTTTGGGAATTTTTTAATTTTTTTTGCCTGAGGCGCCATACCATATGGTGCCAGCCGGTTTATGGTAGTTGTTTCGAATCTTGAAGTATTAACATCTCCATCCTCAAAACACGCCATTTTAGTAATTGTTTCGAATCTTGTGTTATTTTCGATTTTTTTTAATAACATGGTTATTCTAAAAAAAATTCAAGGTAGTCCATTATAGCAATCAACACCATATTAAATGACTTCAACACTTGGAAATATTGTACCTGTGTACTACATCCTTTTACCAAAACAAATTACCAAATTAGCAATATCTAAGTAACAAAAAACATAAATAAATAACATACTAAAATCTTCAAATAGTCCTGAATACAACCCAGTAGCTAACATAAATTATTACAATTCAAGAACAACTATTTTTTATTCTCCTGTTAAACTTGGAACAAACGGTTAACTCCCAACAAATCCAATACCTTGATAGTGCAAGTCTTGTGCTACTTCTCTCTTGAAGGTTGGTGCATAAGATGAACTCCCAACAAATCTAGACCTTCACACCATATCTTTACAAAAATGAACAATTCATGTTATTTAAAATTTATCAACACAACTAAAATCATTTTATTTCAAAATATAGAGATCAAATCAAATACTATTTGTAATTAAGAGAACTGAGATATTTGTTTTTCAATTTACCACATTATATATATTTTTCTCAGATAGAAAGATTGAGGTTACATGCCCGCTAATGTTTTTGTTTTCTTCACACTCTCACTATTTGTTGTCTTATAATAAATATTTAATATATTAATCTTTTATTTATGGGTTAATTATATAAAACCCCCTGCCATTAGGGCGATATTTGATATTGCCCCCCTAAAGTTTTTTTTTTTGAACCACCCCTTATAAAACCAAAAACCATCTTTTACCACACCCTTTTACTGGTGTTGGTGACTGGACTGCTGACTGGGCAAGGATTGAAATTCAATTTCCACTTTCTCTCTCTCTTTTAAACAATCTCTCTCTCAAAATGCTTCCACATTTTTTCCATTTCAATCTTTGAAAAATCAACCCAACAGAACCATGCTTGAAACAAAAGCCAATCGAAAACACACACCAATCTGAAACAGAACCCATGCTTGAAACTGCAACTTTTTTTCTCTAAATGCGTTTTCATGAATTTGCCTGCTTGTGGAATCAAAAATACTTTGTTGAAGAGTGGAAAACGTGGATACATTAGTTTTCCTGAAACAGTCAACTATGTAAATGTGAATTCCAGTTTTCTATAATCATGTATATAAATGTGAATATTTATGCAGGATACTTTTCGTGGGCGAGTATGTGAATGCCCTTTGGTAGATGGTGTGCAGTTCAAAGGAGATGGTTATACGACTTGTGAAGGTTAAATACACAGCCTATACTCTATTTTCATAAATTTCATCAAAACTTTATCTAACTCTGTGCATGCTGCGTATAATTGAAGAAGAAGACAAAGATTGACTTGGGATGATCCATATTTGACATTGTGAACATTGATCCATGATCTTCCTAGGCATAAAAGACACTAATGAATCATGATTCCTCATTTTTGTTTTGCAAATTTATTAAACTTCACTAAAATGATGTAGAGGGGTCCAGGGATGGGTTATTTGCTTATTGTTATCATTTCTGTTAATTCGGCAAAAAAAGGTTGATGATTGTTTTTAAGGTGTTTGTGTTTTAATGGTTAAATTATTTTGTAGTCTCTATTGTTCATTTTATTTTTTAAATAGTTCCTATTGTTTCATTTCATTTTTAAATCCTTATACTTGTATTTCATTAAATAGATCTCTTGCATTTGGTGGCTCTTATACTCTGTCAGAGGATATTTACAGTCATTTTCTAGTTATTTTATGTTACTATTACTGATTTTAAAGACTTAAATATACAACTTCATAATAACTTAAGTAGGGACCTAATTGAAAACCCAGGTGGTGTTTGTAAGAAGAAGCGAAGATTTTGTGAAGACGAAGCGGAGAAGTCGAAGAGTATCAGAAACAAATGGAGCATTTTTGTTTCTTCATTATTCTTTCAGTTTCGTTTCTGCGGCCATGTGAACTCTTCGTCGGGCTTCGTTACCGGTGATTAGGAAGAGAGATTTAGATGTGAGACTTTCTTGTGTGAACTTAACGCCATGTGCTTGTGTTGAAGATGAATCTGGGATCGGTGATTCTCATTGAACAATTCATGGAAACGGTGAAACGGCAAAGGGCGAGGTTTGAGTGTGGGAGGGAGAGAACAATTCATGGTGTGATCTGGAGAATGTGGCAGCGGAAGTGGTGGGGGAGAAAGTGAGTGATGGAGAGGATAATGAGAAAGAGAGAGAGAAAGTGGAAATTATATTCTATCCTTGCCCAGTCATCACTTTGGATACCCTAATTGGACAGTCAACAGGCCCAGTCAGCAACAACAGTAAAAGGGTGTGGTAAAAGATGGTTTTTGGTTTTATAAGGGGTGGTTAAAAAAAAAAACTTCAGGGGGGCAATATCAAATATCGCCCTAATGGCAGGGCGGTTTCATATAATTAACCCTTTATTTATTTAATATATGAGGGCGAAACGTGGTAGGGGAAGGGGTCGGGGGCGGCCACCATTGGTGCCTCCGGCGTCTTAATCAGTCACATTGCCATCTGGAAATCAGAGTTCGGGTGAATCTGAGGATGAGATAGAGGCCAGGGAAGCTTCTGTGGAACAAACTGTTGAGGAGGAAATCATTGTGGAAGAAAGAGCACGAATGGAAATGGAAACCCTTTCTTCTTCTACTAGGGAAGAACAATCGAAGACTGGAAAAACGGTTGACGAAGGATCTCGAAAGCTATGGGTGGATGTTTTGAGTAAGAATCGGAACCCTTCGAAGAGGTTAGCGATACAATTTGTCACGCCAAATGTGATTAATGGAGAACTGGAAATCGAGATTGTGGAAGAGGATATTCAATCTGAAATCAAATTCTGGGAAACATCGTTAATCATGTATGCTGTTGGTGAAGATTTTAGTATGAACACGGTAAAGAACATTATGGTTAGAACGTGGAACTTTGTTCAACTTCCTGACATGTTCTATCATGAAGAGGGATATTTCATCCTTAGTTTCAAGTCACATGCTGAGATGGATGCCGTCTTGATGGGAGGATCCTACACTATTAGAAATGTTCCATTGTTGTTGAAGGAATGAAGGTCTGACTTCAACCTGAAAAGGGACATGTTGCAAACCCTCCCACTTTGGGTAAAGCTTCCTTAACTCCCTCTTCATATTTGGGGAGCTAAAAGCCTGAGCAAGATAGGTAGCGCCATTGGGATCCCACTGGTTACTGACGAATGCATGGTAAATAAGCTAAGAGTTTCGTATGCTCGTATAATCTTGGAGGTGGATATTACACAGGAACTGACAAAGGAGGTGACTATTAAATACGTGGAAGGGAGAAAGATTACTTAAGTTGTAGAATACGAGTGGAGGCCCCTCTACTGTGGTAAATGTACGAAATTGGGCCATAATTGTCATGACAATGGAAGCAAGAAGGAGAGGCAACGGAAACCCAAACCATAACCACCTGATATTGTCAAAGCAATTGTCATTGGTTCTCCAACAAGTAAGCCGCTAGTGGAAGAAGACAAGAATGATGAATGGACTCAGGTACACACAACAACAAGGGACAAAAGAAAAATAAAAGAAGTTATTGGCACAAGTAAGGATGTTAGTTGTTCTAATGGATTTGAGGCACTTAGGGTTTTGAAGGACCCTATGGTGGCCTTTGATAGAGGTCCATGTTAGCCTCTTGGAATGTTAGGGGGCTGAATAAATAAGGGAAAATGAGAGAGATTAGCTCCCGTCTCTTTAACTTAAAACCTGATATTATGATCTTTATTGAAACTAGAGTGAAGATTGGAAAGGATAAGAGTATTCGTGAGAAGTTAAACTTTCATGACATGTATCTAGACAATTACCATAACCATGAAAGTGGGAGAATATGGCTGTCTTGGAATGAGGATAAATTTAACATTCATTACGTTTGTAGTACTGATCAGTTTTTACACTATCGAGTTTGTGATAATAGTGGGCAGTTCAAATTCCTGCTAACTGCTATTTATGCCCACAATCAGTCAAAATTGAGAAAGGTTTTGTGGAGGGATCTTGACAAACTTCAAGTGCCTATGCAACAGCCTTGGTGTGTAATAGGGGGCTTTAATAATGTGTTGATGGCTCAAGACAGAATGGGAGGGAGAATGGTTGTAGAGGCAGAGTACCTTGATCTCATGAAAATAATGGAAAACAATGACCTCAGTGAGATGGAGAGTAGTGGGGACTACTATACATGGAGTAATAAGCAGATTAGAGGCATTATCTATTCCAAAATTGAAAGAGTTCTTGCCAATACCACCTGGTTCCAAAGTAATCAAGATAAACATTTGAATATGCTGGCTCCTAGTGTCTCAGACCATGCCCTGCAGTGTCTTGAGGGGGAGGTCAAATCTCTTCCTTATCATAGAAGATTTAAATTCTTGAACTGTCTGGTCAAAGTGGAAGGTTTTGAAGATATTGCTAAGGATAGATGGAATAAACCAACTTTGGGAAATCCCATGTTTGTCCTTTGGCAGAAATTACAAAGGCTTAAACTTGATTTGGTTAGATTCCATAAGAGTAGAGCCAATGTTGGTCAGCAAGTGGTTATAGCTAGAACTGAATTGGAGAGGGCTCAGTAGGAGTTGACTCTAAATAGATTGGATATCAATGAAATTGCTAAGGTGAAGACTTGTACTGAGAATCTAGTCCGTTGGAATGAGTATGAAGAAAACATTCCAAGGCAAAGATCCAAGATTGATTGGTTAAGACAAGGGGATGGTAATAATGCTTTCTATTATGCTACTATTAAATCTAAGCATCATAGAAGAAGAATGAATATGCTGCACAAGGAGGATGGTGATATTGTTTCTGAGCAGGGTGACTTGGTCCAAGAAGTCTTGAATTATTACAGTAACCTCATGGGTAAGGCTGCAACCTCTCTCAAACATGTGGATATTGAGGTATTGAGAGGAGGTCTTCAATTTTCTACTGAGTAAGGGGAAAGATTGACAACAACAGTCACTAAATACGAGGTTTTACATGGCTTGAAGGGGATTGGTGATTTAAAAGCTCCTGGAATTGATGGTTATGGGGCTAAATTTTTCAAATCTTATTGGCACATAATTGGGGAAGATGTAATGGCTTCTACTCAGGAGTTTTTTGATGGTGGTTACCTCCTTAATGCCTTTAACAACACTGTGGTTACTCTTATCCCTAAGAGTGATGATGAAAAATATGTGAGGGACTACAGGCCTATTGCTGAGTTCACCACTTTCTACAAAATCCTGTCAAAGATTCTAACTAATAGATTGGGAAACATTTTGCATTATGTTATTCATCATAGTCAGGCTGCATTTGTCCCTGGGCAAGTAATTCACAATTATGTCTTGTTAGCCTTTGAATTGATTAGAGGTTATTCTAGAAAAGGAGGCACCCCAAGTGCATGATGCAATTAGAACTCCAAAAAGCCTATGATATGGTGGACTGGCAGGCTCTAGAGTGTATTTTGTTGGAGATTGGGTTGCCTAGAAAATTTGTTAATTGGATTATGAAAGCCACTACCACTATGAGCTATAGATTCAATATCAATGGGGATTACTCAGATGTCCTGCAGGCCAAGAGAGGGATTCGCCAAGGGGACCCCATCTCCCCGTTGTCATTTGTAATCATTATGGAGTATATGAATAGATTGATGGTTAAAATGCAGCAGAATGCTAATTTCAACCACCACAGTAAATGTGAGAGATTAGCACTGACCCACATGGCTTTTGCTGATGATGTCCTCTTGTTTTGCAGAGGAGATTTGCTGTCTGTTGAGTTGATTTTGCAGGCATTTAAGACATTTTCAGAATCAACAGGTCTCATTATCAATCCCAGTAAGTGCAAGTTGTTTGGTAGTGGCATGGATACTAGCTTAATCCATGAGGTCAAGAGACTGCCAGGCTTTGATGATGACATGCTTCTAGTGAGATACCTTGGGGTTCCTTTGCTTGGTAAGAAATTAAATATAAAGCATTATCTGCCTCTAGTAGAGAAAATAGTGAGTAGAATTAGGCAAAAGTCTACTAAGCTCCTTAGTACTGCTGGGAGGATACAATTGGTTAAAAGTGTAACCATTGCCATAGCTCAGTACTAGATGGCTTGTTTTCCAATTCCCAAAATGGTCATCCAAAAAATTAAGGCAATTTGTAGGTCCTTTATTTGGACTGGAAAGGCTGAAATCAAGAGGAAAAGTCCTATTGCTTGGTCTAAAGTTTGCAGCCCTATTAAACAGGGTGGTTTGAATGTTAGTAATCTAAGTAATTGGAACATTGTGGCACTACTTAAGTGTTTGTGGAACATATGTTTGAAAAGGGACAACCTTTGGGTTAAGTGGCTTCATAGCTACTACCTAAAAGGGATTGTAGTCATGAGTGCTGACCTGGGGAATTCAAGCTCGTGGATTCTGAAAAGTGTGATGACCAGTAGAACGTATGTGTTGCAGATCCATGAGACTTAGGATAAAATGATGACAATGGGAAATTCTATATGAGGAAGACCTACCTGGCTTTACTTAACTGTTAAGATACCACTAACTGGTATCATCTCATTCGCAGTAACCATGCCAGGCCTCGTGTTGTCCTTATCTGTTGGTTGGTGTGTCATGGTTGATTGCCTACTAAAGAGAAACTAAAGAAGATGGGAATGTTGGAAGATGATATGTGTCAAATTTGTGGCAATTCTATTGAAACACAAGCCCACCTATTTTTTTTATTACAGGCTGCTTAATGAGGTGTGGAAGCATGTGCTCTATTGGATGGATATCTCCCATGAGCCCAAGCCGTGGCATGAGGAGATACTTTGGATTCTTAGTAACACTAAAGGCAAAGGAGGCAAGGCATTACTCTTAAAAATGGCCTTGCCAGAAACTTTGTATGGCATTTGGCAGTGTCGTAACAAGTTGATTTTTGAGGGTATTAGAGATATAGGAAATGTAGCTAGAACTATTATTTATTGTATAGTGTATAGAGGATTGTCTAAGAAAAAGCTTAGGAGCCAATTAACCAAATTTTTGTTATAGTGGTTTGTTTGGGTTTTGGTTTGTTTTGTTGGGCTGTATCGTTGGCGATCGTCTTGTTTTCTAGCTTTTGGATCTAATATATTCTTTTATTTCCCAAAAAAATTTAATTTTATTAATTTTATTTTGTTAAACTCAAAGTCACACTAGTTAGAAGAGTTAGAATATTTTCTATTGTAATTTTTAAAGGAAATTAATAGTTGCATTTATTCAATAACAAAACTAAAATTGCTTATTGAGCAATTGTTTCTTTTCATAGTAAAATACCAAACAACTATAAAAATATTTTATGTCAAGTTTATATCTTCATTTCAGTCCATGAAAATTTTATGTTAAATATTTTAATTTTAAATAAATTGAACTTTTTTTTAATGATTCACACTATAGTATTAACATTTTACTTTCTCTAATATATATATATATATATATATATATATATATATATATATGTGTGTGTGTTGCGGGGAAAATCGGATAACAAATTATTAATTAATTTGCATCATTTTCTTTTACAACCGACTTTGATTTATCCAAAGGAAAGGTTCAAGATCGTTAGAAAAACCTAAGGGGAAGAGATCTAAGGTTCGGGGGTTGGTTACGCCTAGGGAAGGTATTAGCACCCTAAACGTCCGTAGTACTCTACGGGAGCCTCTTGTTAAATGTTATCTTAAGTTTGCTAAAGGGTTCTATGCTAAAGGTTAGTTAGCAGGGGAAGTGATAAATTCATTATGATGAATATCACTAAGAGTTGAGGAACTCTCTCCTAAAGCTAGTTGTGATTTCTATGGCTCTGATGAGGCCAAGAAATTGAAGTTTCTCCTAAGAGGTTACCTAAGTTAAGGTGGGAGGTCATGGCTTTAGGAGTCAACATGTTTAACCTTCCTTTGGAATATGGGAAAAAAAGAATAAAAGATAAAATTCATAGAAGATGAAACATTGATATGAGATAATATAATGAGAGCAACATAAACATGAAGATGACAATATGTTTCATGGTGAGTAGACATGAGATAAATATCAAGATATCAATTAGACAAAGGCAAACCAAAGATATTGAACTTGAGAAAATATATCACACATCATAAGTCAAAATATAGTCATGAATAAAAGATCAATTAAGATGATATTCCAAGTTAGACAATACCAATCACAAATCAACAATCAAATAATAAGATAAATTAAAAATGAGTTAAACATTAAAAGATCAATAAGGTTATAATGAAGATTCAACAATTTAATCAAAATAATGAGAGTGGAAATTCACATTAAAAAAAGTAAATTTTTTTAGATAACTAGCTAAGAAAATAAATTGTTAAGATAAATAAATATGGAGTTTTAAAAATAAAATTCAGATTTCTCTAAAAATAAATTATTGTTTGAATGAACCTTGAATAAAAGGAAATAGTTTTAAGTGACAAAGAGAGAAAAAGCTCCAAGTGTGGCTTGAACCCACGCCCTTGGACTTCAAAGGCCAAAACTCCAACCATCTGAGCTGCGCGCGTGTGGTGTATATAGAGTGCAAGTGGACATATACAAATTAAGGAAGCGAAAAACCAAAGTGAAAAGAAACAAAAGGACTGGGTAGGGATCGAACCCCAGTCCTTATAGGCATGGCAAAGAGGAATAATAACACACACACTAGTCCATCCGCTGGGGCGGGAATACGTCCAGTAATAAGTATGATTTGATAAATATATAACATATATTGTGCGCATATATTCAAAATAAAAAAATAAACCAATTTAATAAATGACATAGCAACCAAACCAAACACAATACCATATTAGTCCTACACAAGACCAAAAGATTTCAATACGTAAGGCTATCAACTATGGTTAACAAATGATTTTATGAGAAAAACACATCAAGCCATGACAGTATGATAACAGTAGCATGTATGTAGCTGTTGGTTGCGGAATAGCGGCAAGCAAACAAAAAGATTTGGAAGTATTTTTCCACGAATTATCGTGTCCACAGAGATCGGTGCAACTGAACTGCCGTTCGACAATATCAATGTTAATGAGTTTGGTTTAAAATGCTTTTAAGGTAAATGCAGGAAAGTAAATATGAACATGAAAAGAGTACATTCTTTGAAGAGAAGAAACCTATCAAGCATGAATATACACTACTCAGAACAAACGTAAACCTATCGATCAGCCGCATTCAACATACAATACTCATCAAAATCATCCAGTATCGCTCACAACAGTGTCCATCTCTGGCACACTGAGCTGAGAGACAACCGTATCACTCTCGTCGTCACTCTCGTGCACGACGCCTCGAAACACGGAAGGCATTAAGTTCCGACACCAAAAAGATTATCATCTAAATCTATCTCTAGCATCTAGACAATAAATATCCAACCCTAATCAAGATTCATGATGTTTATCTCTAACACAACACAAATCCAAACATAAATGCAAAAAGATCAAGGAAGACATCGATAATGATTTGTAAAGCATATATATTATACAACAATGATCAATACATGTACATAGGTTTAGAGTAACAATACAAACATAACCCAACAAATAGAGAAATACATAGAGAAGAAATGGAGAAAAACCAAACATTTCTTAAGTTGTCGGCTCCGATTGATGAAGGATTCGACTCCGGATCATCCTAATGCATGCTCCAATGTGTTTTCTAGCCTAATTCAATGCTTTATACAACAATGGCAAGACATCCTTGATTGGATACCTGCAACAATTGATAAAAAATCAATTAAACTCAATGATATTTACACTATACGCAATATATACACTAAAAAGTATCGTAAACGTATTTATAAACAAATCGGGGTTTATTCAAACGATATTTACCAAAAAGCATTGATAAGTGCAACAAAACATATATACACAAATAGGTACATTTTGCACTTATCAGTAGCATAACACCAAAACGTATGAAGTCATGCATTTCACTAAACATGTACAAACCAAATTGAACTGGTGCTGGCCTAATTCAAAGCAGGTTGGTACACAACAACATTTTAACGACTTAATAATGAACCAAAAGGCTTAACAGTCAGACACAAATGCCAATTAGATATTAACTACTCATGTGTTAGAAGCAGCAATGTGCAGCATACTTAATGGCAGTGTTAATACGAACAGAAACAATGGTTATGGATCAATAGACTAGCAAGTCCCAAACTGCCAGATCATTCCCAAACACATCAAGCAAATTCAACTTTAAGCAAAGACAAAAACACAACTAAAAGGTAATGTGATTCTAAATTCTCAGCTTGTGATGAAAAACAAAACAGACAAGTAATAGGTTATCATGTTAAGTTAACATTGGTGACGTACAAAGAGACATTAAAGCACACCAACAAATTGTAAACAAGCCAGAATCACAACACTACCAACTTTAACAATTCACACATCTAAAATCAGGTGCAGTAATGACATACAAGATAAAGACATTCTATGCATTGGCAGTGAGAATAGAATTTAATACAAAGGGACATAGTCCAAATCTTTCATTCAAATGACAGGTTCAGCTAATGATATGCTATGTGAGGTGTGTGCTAAGAACATATTAGTCACAAAGCTCTATAAAACAATTCGTGTACAGTTATGAGCAAAATGTATCAAGGCAGATCAAGGCATAGGGAAAGACAAGCATCATGGTTATATAAGAGGGCTACAAAGCTTGATTGAAATAACTAAAACTCATCAATAGATATAACAAACTCTTGAAACCAGTTAGAGGCATAGATCCACACAAAATCAACAAAAGGCATATGCATTTGTAAAGCTCATGTGTGCTGTGAGATAACAAACAAAGTTCAGATGTGAAGATAACATATAGACAAGCCAGATGGATATTGACATAAATGGAAACAAAATATGGATTCATCAGGCAGTGATGGCAGGCAAGCATGTTATGTAAGCTAAATGACTCACACTAATGGTCAAACATGAACAAGATTAATCCTTAAACATATTGGCAATAGTTAGCACACATGTTCTGAGATGACAGTAAAAATTTATAGAACCAGTAAGAGGCAACAAGGCATAGTTGGCAATTTAGAAAAACTTGACATATTCATCAAAGGCATGTCAGTCACAAAAAGATATTTAAAATTTCAAAAAGGTCAGCATTTTTAGAAAGCATGTCATGGCGAGTAGATATAAGTAGATTATATGCATTCAGGTACAGTTCATGGTGAAGTAAGATAACAAGCGAATTTCAGATAACATGATCAACATGCTCAACATATTAAAAGTTCAAACTTAATCAAACAGAAAGTCTACATAGCAGGCAGGGATCCTCACACTAGTTCACATGGTCAAATAAATCAGTGTGCCTATGAGGTAATCATACATGTGTATATATTGAAAACAAGTCAAATAGCATAGTGATCTTAATAAGTGTAGAGGGTACAATGATCATAGCAGAATCATATACTGAGATTTCAGACCTAAACATCAAACCAGATGACAAGTAAAACAAGTATGGCATGGTAGATAAGAGATTGCAGAATTAGTGAACATCGTTCAAGTTAGAAGTAAAGGGCACATCAAGACAGATTCATTATTTCAAAATGAAAACATATAGCTGGTGACAACAGAGCTAATATATCAATCAAATTGCACAAAGTAAAGATTGGTGGCTGTGGTTGTACTAACTGATTTCTCAAACCAACATCCATTTAGAAACATAATTCAACAAGCACATAGATAACCAACTACAATGAACCACAAGGGCGCAAAAACTCATTTCTAGCAATCTTATCATGTTAAGCATATTATGAACCTTGCTCATAAACAAAAGCATAACTCAGCAGCATACCAGTTGTAACACATATGACAAGCTTAATTAAAAAACATATTTTAGGCATTTCAAACACTGCAGTCATACTAAAAATGTAGATGAATATAGGTAAGACATTAATATTGCAATAAACTCAGAGTAACAACAACTGCCTGCATAACCTCAGGGTTTAACAGTTTTCTTAGACATGAAGAAACTACATAAGCTTATGCATAAATATAATATCAGTATGAATAAAAGATAGAGATGCCAATCAGCAACATACACATGTATTTGAGACAATAAGAAGCACACATCTACCATCTGCGATGAGCTTAACAATAGTGACCAAGTAAAATCAAAAAGTTAACAGAATCAAGCATAGAGCAAATCATTAAATGTTGTGCTTTCAACCAAACAGAACTCAACTCAATCATGATGAATCCAAAACACAAACCCTCATACATCAGATTGACATTATGGAACAGCAAAAAAAGTAGCATAGAAACAATGTAAAAATGCACATGATATTGATATACTGAATGAGGGTGAGGTGAAGCTACATACCTCTCTTCCAAGCTATCAGCAAATTCTTGAACAGGTTCTTGCTTCTTCTCCCTTCTACTCAAACTAGCACAGCTGCAGCCACTGTTTCACTCGCCAAAAGAAAACTCAGAACTCTTTAGGGTGTTTTTTGTAGAGATTGTTGGTGTCCTAAGAACTAAAATTGGACCTCCTTAAATAGGCAAGGCATTGGGTTGATGAGAAGCATCATGGGCCGGGTCAATTTCCTCAAACATCTGGTGGGCATATGCTAGCAACTAGGGTTCCCTTTTGAATTTCAAACTTGGTCCAATTCTGGGAGATAAACACGCTGGCGTTTCAGATGTGCAGGGTCAAACTCATCACTTTGTGAGTGGATTCAGAGCTCTTCCATTGATGCTATTGAGAAGGGTACCAAATGGAGCAAAGGTTGGAGATAGCGTGGACAGATTCGCAGATGGAGCAGGTCGTATGCTGGAATTGGTAACTTTCTCTGAACCACTTTTTGTGCAACACACAGCTGAGTTTGAAGAGGAATAGAATTGGAGATTTCAAATTGGAGAAGTCGCGCCAACGACATTGTGGTTGAAACGAATCCAATGCAATGAATGGATCCAAAATACGTTGAATTTCTCTTCATCATTCAGCACTTCCTCAGCAAGAACGAAAGAGGAGAATAAACTTGGTTCCCTTTGGTTTCTTTGATGTCACATGTCATGCTCTCATTGGTTGAGGGAATGGTTGAAAAGTCAAACACATACCAAGCTTAACTCTCATTGGTCCATAATAATGAAATGAGAGTTCAACATTGCAAAAATGAAATTGGTCACGGTGAGCTTATTTGGGCACATTCTCTTAATTAAATTAACAATATGGTTGTTGAAAATAATGACAAACATACTTAAAATTCTAGATTAAGAATTAATTTAAAAGAAACTAAATGGACAATTAACCTAGCTAATTAAAAATTAACTTGAATTAGGATTAACTTAAATTGGTAAAACTTAAATATAAATGAAATAAAATAGGACAATATTTGAAATTTAGCTAACATAAAACAAATAAAAGGCTAAGATAAATATTAAATTACAACACAGAGAAAAATAGCATAACAACAATTAGCAGAAAAACGAGGGTAAAATTTGGGGTACAACAGTTGCCCCTATTTAAATATCTTCACCTGAGGACATGAGAGATGAAGATCCTCATGTAATCAACAGTGAAAGATATTTAAATACAGATAACCGAAAATTTTTCCCTCAAATGCACACACATGCAATGCAACATACATAATGCCAAGAAGATGCAAGAAAAATGCAGACACAGACACAACAAGACACCAAAGAGCAAACAGGAAGAGACCAGAGAGTTCCATCTGGGAAGGACAGAAAGGTAGTATCCATGAGAAACACCTCACTGGGGATACAATCTAACCAACAACAAGGACCCACCGGGGAGACTCCAAAGGGACACTGGGGAAAAAGACCACAGGCAATCTCACTGGGAAAGGATCCGGGGAGATAGACTACTGGGAACAGAACAAACCCACACTCTTCCTGGGCACGAAACCAGAAAGAAAACCTGATCACCAGGAATCAGCCTAAAAAAAGACAGACAACCAAGCAAAGACTTCCTGGGGATCTTATACTGAAGATTTCGAAACGGGATCTTCAAGAAAAGCCAGGAAGACAGAGACAAACCCTGCACACCAGATGGGAGTCTTAAGGGTTGAAGAAAAATTTGTTCCAAGAAAAGCTTAACTTAAAGCAAGTTTTCTAAAGAATCCAAGGTAAGTGTTCAATGTCCGACACGATTCGAACAAGAACAGTTTTAAGACCAGAAGACAATGCTTGACGCGATTCAAACAAAGTCCAAGTTCAAGTTTGACACGATTCAAACGAGAACAACCTTAAAATAAAAGGACAATGCTTGACGCGATTCAAACAAAGTCCAAGTTCAAGTCTGACACGATTCAAACGAGAACAGGTTTAAAACAAAAGGCAGACAATGTTTGACACGATTCAAGCAAACTCCAAGTTCAAGTTTGACATGATTCAAACAAGAACAAGTTTTAAAACACGAGACAATGCTTGACACGATTCAAGCAAAGTCCAAGTTCAGGTTTGACGCGATTCAAACTAGAACAGTTTTTAAAAACGAATAGACGATGCTTGACACGATTCAAACAAAGTCTAAGTTCAAGTCTAACACGATTCAAACGAGAACAAGTTTTAAAACACGAGACGATGCTTGACACGATTCAAACAAAATCTAAGTTCAAGTCTGACACGATTCAAACGAGAACAGGCTTTAAAACGAATAGACGATGCTTGACACGATTCAAACAAAGTCTAAGTTCAAGTCTGAAGCGATTCAAACGAGAACAGTTTTAAAACGAATAGACGATGCTTGACACGATTCAAACAAAGTCTAGGTTCAAGTCTGACACGATTCAAACGAGAACAGGTTTTAAAACATGAGATGATGCTTGACACGATTCAAACAAAGTTCAGGTTCAAGTCTGACACAATTCAATCAAGAACAGGTTGTAAAAAAAACTTTAACGTTAAACTTCTCGGGGAACAGTAAAAGGTTTAAAGATTCCAATCTGGCGTGCAAAGGTTAGGACCGAACAAGCACGACACAAGGCAAACTGAGAATGTCTTTACTTCACTGGGAAAATAAAGACAGGCACCAACAAAAGACCACAAGCAAAACAAAGCACAAGGATGCAAAGATGCTAAGGTATGATGCATATGCTTAGCTATATGCTAGAAACGACGCGAACTACGCAAAACAGAGAAAGAAGAGAGGATAACACAAGCCAACACCCTGAAACCCAAACATCAAGGATAACCGGGGCAATCTTCTTTTCACTGGAGATGGCAAATCCAAGCCAAAGATACAATACTACTGACTCTTCCTGTACCACTTGATTCCATAAAACATCTTAATTCCAGAGTAAAACTTAGTCTATTTTGTGTTTTCTTAGAGATTGCAACGTTTCCGTTTTCAAAATCAAGTGAAAATGACAAAGTTTTGCAGAATAAAGATGACAATAAGCAAGAAAATGGCTCAATAGCTGATATTCATTGAAAAATGGTGACTTGCCAAATAGAAGAGTCCCATGAAATATTACAAATGCAACAAAATAGCAATTTTGGGTAAAGGTTACATTGTATTCAATGACCAGTAACAAACTCTATGGACTAAGACTCTAACAGCTGACTTCTCTAGGGAACTCCCGGATATAGGTGAGAGGTCTTTCAAGCATAATACTTTCGTACCGAATCTGCATTCATAGGGTGCACAAGCTGTTCACCATCCATAGTTGTAAGAAACAAAGACCCTCCTGAAAAGATTGTCTTGACTACAAATGGACCTTCATAATTGGGTGCCCATTTTCCGCGGGCGTCTCTTTGTGAAGGTAGAATCTTTTTAAGTACCAATTCGCCTACTCGGAATTCCTAAGTGCGGACCTTTTTATCAAATGCCCTTTTCATCTTTTTCTGGTACAGTTGACCATGACACATGGCCGTCAGACGCTTCTCATCAATGAGGTTTAGTTGATCATATCTTTCTTGAACCCATTCTGCTTCATCCAGCTTGGTTTCCATTAATATCCTTAAAAAAGGTATCTCAACTTCTATGGGGAGGACAGCATCCATCCCATATACCAGAGAAAAGGGGGTTGCCCCTGTTGAAGTTCTGACTAATGTTCTGTACCCATGTAGTGCGTATGGCAACATCTCGTGCCAATCCTTGTATGTTTTGACCATCTTCTGAAGAATTTTCTTGATGTTCTTATTCGCAGCTTCAACCGCTTCGTTCATCTTTGGACGATACGGTGAAGAGTTGCGGTGTTCAATTTTGAAGCTGTCGCACAGTTCCTTCATGGTTTTATTGTTTAGATTGGTCCCGTTATCAGTTATGATCCTGTTGGGGATCCCATAATGACAAATGATGTTGTTCTTGATGAAGCGTGTAACTACCTGCTTAGTCACATTGGCGTACGAAGCGGCTTCCACCCACTTGGTGAAGTAATCAATAGCCACCAAAATAAAACGGTGTCCATTAGATGCTTTAGGCTCGATTGCCCCAATCATATCAATGCCCCACATAGAGAACGGCTAGAGTGATGATAGCACGTTCAACAGAGTAGGAGGAACGTGCATTTTGTCCGCATAAATCTGACATTTATGACATTTTCTAACATATTGAATGCAGTCAGTTTCCATGGTCAACCAATAGTATCCAGCTCTCAAAATCTTCATGACCATGGCATGCCCATTGGCATGGGTGCCAAAAGCTCCTTCATGGATATCATGGATCAACAAGTCTGCTTCTCTTTTATCGACACATCTTAGCAAAACCATATCATGATTCCTGTTGTACAGTACACCATTGCTGATGAAGAATTTGGCTGATAGTCTTCGTAGAGTCTTCTTATCAAGAACGGAGGCGTTGGCTGGATATTCTTGGTTCCTTAGAAAGTTCAAAATACCATGGAACCAAGGTTTGCCGTCTGATTCTTCTTCAATGGACTGACAATAGGCAGCCTCAGTCCTCCCTTCAATACTAATTACTGGATCTTCATTGATAAATCTAACTTGCCACATTGAAGTTAGCGTCGCTAAAGCATCAGCCACATGATTCTCAGTATGTGGTACATGACGAAATGTTATCTCATCAAAATACTTAATCAACTCCAAAGCATATGCCTAATAAGGGATAAGCTTCTCATCTTTTGTTTCCCACTCGCCTCTGATTTGATAAATGACTAGAGCAGAGTCACCCATGACTTCAAGAAAACAGATTCCAAGATCGATTGCAGCTTCCAGACCCAGAATGCACGCTTCATACTCAGTAATATTATTTGTACATCCAAAATCCAGCCTGGCTGTAAAAGGGGTATAACCACCTTCAGGATTAATTATAACAACACCTACTCCATGTCCCTTGTAGTTGGACGAACCGTCGAACATCATCTTCCACCTATACTCAGCCCTGGGATCTTCTTTAGAGCTGGACTCTTCACAATCTTTTACTGCCATGATGTCCTCGTCAGGGAAATCAAACTTGAGCGGTTCATAGTATTCGACTGGTTGGTCGGCAAGATATTCTGAAAGGACACTTCCTTTAATAGCCTTTTGAGTGACATACTGAATTTCATATTCAGATAATAACATGTGCCAACGGGCAAGTATACCTGTTTGGGCAGGTTTCTCAAAAATGTACTTTATCGGATCCATCTTGGAAATCAACAAGGTAGTATGACAAATCAGGTATTGTCTTAGACGTTTGGCAGCCCAAGCCAGAGCACAACAAGTCTTTTCAAGTAGCGAGTAACGGCTTTCACTGTCTGTAAATTTCTTACTCAGATAATAAATTGCATGTTCTTTCCGGGCAGTCTCATCGTGCTGTCCCAAAACACAGCCCATAGACTCCTCCAAAACAGTCAAATACATAAAGAGAGGTCTTCTGGGAACCGGAGGAATTAGAATAGGAGGTTCTTGGAGATAACTTTTGAGTTTCTCGAAAGCTTGTTGACAGTCAGCATTCCATTCTAATGGCTGATCCTTACAGAGTAACTTGAAAATTGGCGCACATATTGGAGTCATGTTGGAGATGAACCTGGAGATGTAATTCAAACAGCCCAAAAATCCTCTGACCTGTGACTCGGTTTGAGGAGCTGGCATTTCTTGAATTGCTCGTACTTTATCAGGATCTACTTCAATGCCCTTCTGGCAAATAATGAAACCCAATAACTTCCCTGACCTGACTTCGAAAGTACATTTTGCAGGGTTTAACCTCAATTGATATTTCTGAAGTCTCTTGAACAATTTCAGCAAGTGATCTACATGTCCCTCTTCATTTCTAGATTTGGCTATCATATCGTCCACATACACCTCTATCTCTTTGTGGATCATATCGTGAAACAAAGTCACCATAGCCCTTTGGTATGTTGCCCCGGCGTTCTTTAATCCAAAAGACATAACCTTATAACAATAAGTGCCCCACGGGGTAATGAAGGTGGTTTTATCCATATCAACTGGATCCATTTTAATCTGATTGTAGCCTGAAAAACCATCCATAAATGAGAACATGGCGAAACGGGCCGTGTTATCTACCAGTGTGTCAATATGGGGTAGGGGGAAATCATCTTTGGGACTAGCTTTGTTAAGATCCCTGTAGTCCACACACATTCGTACCTTTCCATTCTTCTTCATAACAGGAACAATATTAGCTACCCACTCTGGGTACTTGGAAACTGCCAGAAATTCGGCATCCAACTGTCTCTTAACTTCATCTCGAATCTTGAGAGCCATGTCGGGATGACTTCTGCGAAGCTTTTATTTTACTGGCGGGTACTCAGGCTTGAGGGGTAGCTTGTGGACCACAATATCCATATTTAAACCCGGCATGTCTTGGTAGGACCAAGCAAATACGTCCACATACACTTTAAGGAGCGAAATCAACCACTGTCTAATTTTTGGTTTCAGTGATGCCCCAATCTTGACTTCTTTCTTCTCATCCTCCGTGCCAAGATTGATAACATCCACCTACTCTTCATGAGGCTGGAGATCCGTATACTGATAGTCACACATATCTGTTAGGTCCTTAGGTACCTCATAATCTTCCTCCTCCTCAGCTTGATAAACAGGGGAGTCGAAGTCAACGGTAAGATCAAGGTCATTGAATATAATAGGTTTATGATTCATTCTGCATAGTAGAATGACTTATATTATTAAAATGCACAACAATTCAAGAACATGCAAGATGAAGATGCTTTTGTTTGAAAAGATTGCCATTTTTTAGAAACAGAATGCAATAAAGCAAAACAACAAAATGTAGCAAAAGAGTCATTTCATTGATTTAAAGTTTGAAAACGGAGGCCCGTACAAAACAATCCACTAGCTTTGGACAAGACTAGGGAGATGAAAACAACAAATCTAAACAAGTTACTCTGGTACCGGGTACAAAGTTGGAATCTCAACAGACTCCCAATTGCCTAATGCGCTCTCTTGGCGAAAAATCAAACGATCAATGTCTTCGTCTTCTTCAGTACTTCCTATGATGGCATGGACTTGATGTACAGTTTTTATCTTCATTCTTCTCTCTCTCGTACCTGAAGCAGCCTCCTCCTCTGGAGGTGGTCTGTAACCCAACCCTTGGTGTCAGATTCTCTTCTCAACCTCAATAACTTCTCCCCAACCTGCGGCACGCCGTCTTGAAGGGCAGACTGGATACTCTTATACGAAGTAAAAGATGGAAATTCTGGTACCACTGGCTTCTCACTGTCGATCATAATTGCATTAGCTATTTCCAGGGCTTAAAAAGAAGTTTCCAATGCATCCTCATCAGCCTCAATATAACGGAAGGATGACAAGTTACTAACCATCAAGTCTTCTTCCCCATGGACGATGACCAGCTTGTCATCGACCACAAATTTCATCTTCTGATGTAAGGTTGAAGTAACAGCGCCTGCCTCGTGGATCCAAAGTCTTCCAAGTAGGCAGCTATAGGCAGGGTTAATGTCCAAAACCTGAAACAGAACATTGAACTCCTGGGGTCTAATCAAAACTGGCAGTTCAATTTCCCCCATCACGGATCTTCGTGAACCATCAAAAGCTTTGACAATTAATGATGTGGGTCTCATGATCCCTCCCTTGTATGCCAGCTTGTCTAGGGCCCTCTTTGGTAAGAC